>LPNX010015215.1:9045-40079 GCA_001517045.1 Pseudotsuga menziesii | reverse complement strand
CCCCCCCCCCCCCCCCCCCCCCCCCCCCCCCCCCCCCGCCACAAAAAAGAATTCAAGAGAATTGAACTTTTGGCAATGGTCTTTAAACTTACAACCTCCAAAAGTACATTTCTCTTGACTTTTAAGGGGGGTTTTTAGAAAAATATCTTAAGAATTATATTTAAGGGTGTCCTTTCTAAATGCCATGAGAATTTAACAGTTTGAGGTGGGTTTTCACAAACCACTTCCAAAAGTTCAATTAGTAAGACTTTTGGAGCTTTTTTTTAAACTGCCTTGAAAAATATATTTAGGGGAGGCAGTTAAAAAACCCCCCTCCAAAAGTAATGATAATTGAACTTTTGGGGGTGGTTTCAAAACACCCAGCCCCAAAATTCTAGTTGTCATTATTATTATTAGTATTTTTTTTTTTTTTTGGGGGGGGGGGGAGGTGCAGGGTTCTAAATCCTCCTTCAAAAACACTTTTAGGGGTTTCCAAAACAGCCGCTAAAACTCCTGGCAACTAATTTTATTTTTTTTTGGCCGGGGGGTGGGGGTGATCAGACAAAATGCCTCAAGACATAACTGCCCCCAAAAGGGTGATTTTGTGTACTGTATTTCCCTTAATTTTTTTCAGTACTCTTTTAATAAGCCAAATCATATTATATGTTTATTTCCAAAGTTTTTCAACATGGACTTTTTCTCTTAGGAACTCTTCTTGTTTTCTTTAGCTTTGTTTTTGAAAAGGGATTTGATAATATTTTACAAATTTTTGTAATGATAATTATATATTTGTTTTCATTTTTATTTAGATTTAATAAAAACAAATTTTAAATAATTATATATTAGTTTTTTTAATCAATCATTATAGTAATGAGACAAATATTGAATATGTTACATATATTGAAATTGAATAGAATAAACACTATATCTAAGTGGAATGGAGGTCTATACAAGGATTTCACTTTATAATATTGACCAACAAAACACAACTTCTTTTTCCCATGTATTGCGAATCATTGACATTGGTTTTTCTCAATGCTGTTAAGTCACTCGAATGTTTTTGAGGACATGTGAATGCCATTTTCAATTACATCATACGCTGCGTAATCATCATCATCATCGCCATTGTCATCATCATCATTATCAACATTAGTAAGTGCATTATTGACAACATCATGGTCATCATCATCCTCATCAAAAAGTACATCATCGACCACATCATTGTCATCATTGCTTACAAGGTCACTCATATGCCACTATGGTCCATGAGCAATCATCACCATTTAGATTGATGTCATGTTGTTATAGTCACTCAATTTCCATTAGGGTCACTCAAATGTTGTCGACAACAACTAAATGTCATTATAATCCTTTAGGTGATATTAAATGTCACTCATATACCATTACATACATTTAAATTACACTAGGATCAATCAGTATCTAGAACTATTATCACATGCATCATCATTGTGAACATCAACGTTGTCATCATCATCATGAACATCAACATTGTCATCATCATCATCGTTAATGTCATATGGTACATCAACATCATCTTCATAATCATCCTCATTGTCATCATCGTCGTCATCATGAAGTACATCATCAACAAAATCATCCTCATCATTGTCATTATGGTCACTCATATGCCATTAGTGTTCATAAATACTCATCACCATTAGCATTCATGTCATGTAATTGTTAGGGTCATTTAGATGCCGTTACATTCATTTTGGTGATAATAGCGTCATTTATAGGTCGTTACAGACATTGAGATTCCATTAGGATCAATTAGGATTAAGAAGTGTTACCACATGCATCATCATTGTTGACATCAACATTGCCATCATCACCATATAATAAATAAACATCATTAGTGTCATCATATTCATCATCAATGGCATCATCATCATAATTGTCGTAATGCATCATTGTCATGCTGGTAGGGTCAATCAAATTCCATTAGGGTGTATCAAATGTTGTTGGGGACACTAAAATGCCATTATATAAATTTAGGTGACATTAAGGTAATTTACCCCTCATTAGGATCAATCAAGACCCAAAATTTCCATGATTATGGTAATTTAGGTGCCACTACGATAAATAAAGATCCAAAAGTACTATCACATGAATCATGATCATTGACATTGATATCATCACCGTCATAAACATGCTCATTATCAACATACATGAGTACATCAACATCATCATCATCATATATCACCATAATCATAGTCATTCATCTCAACCTCATTGATATCATCATTATCATCATCATCAATATCCTTTACATCATCCATCATCAACATGACCATCCTCATGCTTTTATGGTGATTCAAGTTCCACTAGGGTCACTCAAATGTTGTTAGTGATAATTAGATTCCACTAGGTTCATCTAGGGGATATTATGGTTAATTCGATGCCATTAGGGTGGATTATGCTTTCATTACGAACAATCGATATCAAATAGTGTTATAATCACATGCATCATCATTATTGACATTGACATCATCCTTGTCATCAAAATCCTATTAAATATTGTAGAAATCATCATTGCCATATTTATCATTGTCAATATGCATCACCAACATCATCATCATGTTATTATGTACACTCTAATGTTAAAAGGGATAGGATGATTCCATTAGAGTTATTTACGATTAATTAGGGTTTCTTAGTTTCCAAAATGGCCATTTAGGTGATACTTATGTCAACATGCCTGACATTATCACTCACACAACAATGGAGTTTTCTTGGCACTTTTTCTGGCACAATTCCTTTTCAACTTCTTGATGCTATGCTTGGATTTGTACCTAGTGCTATGGTTGGCGCTTTTCCTGGGGAAATTCCCAACGTAATACCTTCTGAAATTCCTTTTACAATTCCTGGTGCTATGTCTAGCTTCATAATTGGCACCATTCCTTGCACAATTCCTTATGTAATTCCTGAATATTTTCCTAGTACATATTTTTGTGCTAATCCTAACGTTATATCTTATAGTATGTTAAATGTTTTTTCGAGCACAATTATTGGCTTTAAACTTTGTGCAATTCCTAGCATAGTTTCTTTTGAAATTTCTTCCTCTATTCCAAGCACTATACCTGGATCTATACCTAACACTATGTTGTATGTTTTCTAGGAGAAATTCCTATCTCTATACATGTCTCTATACTTGGCATTATCTTCGATGTTTCTCTTGGTGCAATTCATGGTACAATTCATAACAAAATCCCTGGCTCTATACATGGCGCTATGCTAGGTGATATTATGGAGGATATTTTGGAGGCTCTTCTAGGCGTTATCTAGGATTCTATTATGGAATCTAATTGAGACAATAACTAGGATACTAAAAGGGATGTTAAATGGGGCGTTAAATGGGATGTTAAATAGGACGATAAATAGGACAATAAATGAGACACTAATTTGGACGCTAATTGGTATGTTAATTAACATCCACAATAGGGACAATTTTGAAACAGGGATGCAAATTATTCCATTAAAATGAAATACCAAGGAAAAACATCTACTTTATCCAAAAAATGATGTAAAATACACTAAAAGTTATAGTGTACACTAAAAAGGGAGCTAAAATAGACGTTAATCGCGTTGTTTTTATTGTAGTGGATGAAGATGCTCCAACTCTATGTTGTAGATGCTGATGTTGTTCAAAAATTTCGATGATTAATAGATGTGCCATAAAGTATTCCAAAAGATGTTGTTGATGATGCTTCCTCCTCTCTCGTCACGATGATTTTGTGTAGAGCCACACTAGTTGATGTTGTTGTTAGTAGAATACCCTTCTTGTTAAGGGGGAGTGTTGCAATAATGTAAGTTCAAAGAATATTGTACTTGTACTTTACATTATTATTACTCCTCCTTTGGGAGATGTCAATAATGTAAAATTTCATGAGGTAAATCCTCCACTGTAATTTGGGTCAATAATAACCATGAAATATTAATATAAATATTATTTTAAGTTTTCCTAGGTAGGTTGGACTTGTCAGTTTGATAGGTCAACCTAATTAGGTTAAAAAGTCAGTTAAGTGATTAGTACAAATAGGAAGGAACCCTCCTTCATTCGTACACACTTAATCACTCATGTATTGCACAAGAGAGAGAAAGAGGAAGGATGGAGAAGGAGTAGGAAAAGTTTATTTGTTGTTTTGGTTCATATGCTAGGCTTTGGTCTCTCTCTCTCTCTCATAAGACCTTGTTACTTGGACATTGCATTCTGGTAATCTATATTGAGGAAGTTTTTTTGAGTTTTTCCCTTTTGGGTTTCCAAAGATAAATTGCTGTGTACCTTGTGATTGTCTTTCTTTCAGAGATTCTCTTTATGGTGTTATTATGAAAATGCTGCTTAAATGCTCATGAAGTGAGGACTTAAGTCATATCAGGATCAAAATTAACACTATTTTCCATCACTATGATTTTGTTCTAGGATTTCTTATTACATGATCCCTAATTAAAAAAATTAATATGTGACTCAATCTGATACAAATATCTCTTTTGTCCTATCCATTGCAAGCTCATATTTCTATAATACCAATTGATTCAACCTTGGGCTGCAATCAGAATCACGCTACAGAAACTCAAAATTGAAACAACACAAATTTACAAAGATCTTATACATAGGAATCAACAACACATGAATCGATATTCATTTCTCAAGTGCAGATAAAAAAATTCACAACCTCATCCAATCATAAAACCCTCAAGGTTCCTAAGTACTACATAGACTCGCTCTATAGGCCAATCAATGAGAGACCAAAGGCCCCAATCACATCAAGGATTTAGGTATTTATGCTAGATTAATTGAATATTTGATTTCCAATACTTTTATCTTCTTGGGTGGCTCAAGCATTACATAATTTGATTATTAAAATCTAGTTATGGCCTCTTGACCTTATTGATTCCGAAAATCGAAGTTTGAATAACAAAGTCAAAATTAGAAAAATTTGCACATGTGGAAATTGTGATGAAATTTTGTGGGATGTTAGAGTAACATGTCGTGTACATCATAAACAAAATTTACTCTATGATTCCAAATATTGGTTGTGTACAAGGTAAAATATTGAACCCCTATTTTGAAAAATTCTACATGTGGTCTACGAAAATAGAATAGCGTCTACACAGTGCTTGAAATCCATAACGTTTGATGAAATTCATTGCAAGAATATATAATTGTGTCTTATACAACATGTATCCATATTTTAGATCTTAAATGTTAATTATTAAAGCAGGCCAATTAAAATATTAGTCATCAGTGTAAGCAAAAATATTGCTTACAACATACCACACATGTATTTGGAAGGTTATGTGGTGTCACAATTGGATAAAATTGTGTGAAGATAGAAATAGGTTTTCTTCAATTGTTGATGTTAAAGCATTTATGTGCACGAATGAAAAAAATGGAACACTGTGTTATGCATGGGAGGTCTAAAAACATGGAATAACAAATGAAATAATGAATGATGTTTTAAAAGAGTAAATATAAATTGTACAACCTTTGAATTATTTTCACTTAGGAATTGTGGTAATTATGGATACTTTGTTAAAAGATGAATGAAAAGAGTGCATCAATAAATCTATAATTTGGATACAAAGCATGTTCTTTTGGTGAATAGTGATTCTTTTGCAGGTTATTTCCATATGGTAGTTGTAGGTCCACCATTGATGGTGAATAGTGATTCTTTTGCAGAGTACTTCCATATGGTTGTTGTAGATCCATCATCAATAGGATGGAATAATGGAGTAGGCTACCAGCAAGAATAAAGATTTATTCACATATACACTTATTACAAAATTTTAATGGGCTATCTTTGATTGCTTTAACAACATATCTAACAAAATGTGATGCATAGGTTCAAAGAATGACTTAAAATCTTATTTAAGAATGTAAATTCTAACTTTTTTGAATGAAAAATATATTAAATTTCAATAACTAAAATTGAATTAAATTTATGTTAATAGTAATATTTTAGATCTAAAGAATAACTTAAAATCTTATTTAACAATGTAAATATTAATTTTTTTTAATAAAAAAATATATTAATTTTCAATATTTTAGACCTAAAGAATAACTTAAAATCTTATTTAAGAGTGTAAATATTAATTTTTAATATTTAAAATTGAATTAAATTTATGTTAATAATAATATTTTACTAAGAAAGTAGCAAAGTTTTTTGAATATAGTAATTTTTAATAAATTTTATTTATTTATTATTATGTATATAATATTTTCTATTTATTATAAAAATATAATAATGATTTTTTTATAATATATTTTTAAATCATTTAGAATGATTGATATTTTATTTATAAAAATAGATGATATCATAAGGATTTCATACTTTTATATTAAAAAACTATAAAAAAAAGTACACAATATTAATTTAGTTTATAGTTATCATAATATAGCCAGCTCGGGATGTTTTAGAGGCCAAGTTTCTTGAGCACATAAATAAAATTTTAAAACAAACTAATTAATTGGTTTCTTTATGTCTAATTGACCAACTCTGGTCTCAATGAACATTAACCATCATCATCATCATTGTACGTTACAGTTATCAAAATTCATAATTTTTAAAATTTTGAAACTACAAATATCCCATTTACTTAATAATTATGATTTGTAATAACTATACAATAATGTAAAAACTACATGCCAGATTAATATTGACTTCTTTATTTTTATTGTATTTTTAATATAAAAACAAGTGGAATAAGCAACAAAGTTGCTTAGTACCTGCCTCTTAAGAAGAGATTGAAAATATATAGCAATAGGATAATTTTGCTATAAAAATATATGATAAAACAAATATAATCACAATTTGAAAGAGATTAAAACAAAAATGAATTAAAAAATGTCCATTTAAATACGATATAGGTTATTGCAATGTAGCATAAAACAAACATATTCAAGCTTCCTTACATACTTTTAGTAATATTCTTGACTTATGTTATAAAAATATGCAAGTTTCTTTATAGACTAGCATAAATAGGAAATGAAAAAGAATAGCTTATAAGACTATACATTAACATCATCATTGTGAGAATAGTTTATTTGTATTTTATTATAAATTTATAATGTTATACAAATATGCAAGTTTTTTTTATAGACTAGCATAAATAGGAAGGTTTATAATGATCAAATGGTTGAAAGATAGTTGTGAAACGAAAGCGTTTGGAAATATTTTTTTATTCATTATATTCTTCTAGTTAAATGAGTTCAACTCTAAGTTATCCATACCTAGATACATGTTATCCATTTATCAACTATCAATTATTTTTATATATGCATTGCTACAAGTTATCCATTCATTATCTAGCTACTAGTTATTTTTTATATTTGTTTATTTCGAATTGTGAACTAGTGTCATATAATCAATTTTCATGGTACACTTGTCTCTTCCTTGTTTGTAGATGAAAAAGCATAGGCCATAGTCCACCCCAAATCGACTTAAATATAAACACATATAGGTGTAACTATAATTTTGATAAGACAAAAGGTAAGTATAATTTTGATAAGACAGAAGGTAAACTAAAAGCTTGGATTACTCTTATAAATGCTTAATAAACTTAGATTTAAGTTGATGCTCACTACTCCATTCAATAGTAAATTAATCCCTTAATGGTAATTCTCCATATTCGGATTTAATGGTGATTGATCTTTATATGACTACAAATGAGCTTAATTTCAGATGATGAAAAGAGAGTATGATTTATTGCATTCACAAAGAGGACAAAAAGTGTTAAGTCATTGTATCTTTCACCACAATCTTGTACTATTAATCTCAAGATGTTCCTCATGTCATAAAAGTTGTGTATACTTTCAATGACAAATAATTACGACTATATATCCTATACTCTATATTTTAATCACTCGTAATTCAAGAAAAAAATCCCATGCTTTGAGATCTCAACTATGATAAGTTTCTGAAGTACTTCAAAAGGAAAGAAAATCAAATGTGTGATGGATCCTTTGTGCTCCTTAGTTTCAGAAAACTCATTTAAACTATGATTCATTGTCGTATATGAATCAAGATTTTGGTTAGTTGTTGTGCTATTTTTATAGAAACGCTGCAATTAAACTATTTAAACCAATTTTTTAATATAATAATTTTTTTTATAAAATGATAAAAAGAAAAGTACGTGTGGACATGTTCTGTGAACTGGCTGATTGTTGACCTTCTTGTGATCCCTACTAAAAATTGCCATAGATTGTGGACAGCCATATA
This sequence comes from Pseudotsuga menziesii, assembly GCA_001517045.1. Lineage (NCBI taxonomy): Eukaryota > Viridiplantae > Streptophyta > Pinopsida > Pinales > Pinaceae > Pseudotsuga > Pseudotsuga menziesii. The sequence continues at coordinate 31,860 of LPNX010015215.1, read as the reverse complement.
GAAAATGAAGATTGACCTTTCACCATTATTTGTTTAAAATAAAAATACCCAAAGAATAAGAATGCACATCAATTTAGTTAATGATGTACATGGCAATGATTTAATACTGCGGTACTATGTTCCAGTTTACTTGCTCTGATGAAATATAGATAAAAATATTATATTTCAGACTTAGGCACATAGATACCCATTGTTTTGACTGGCTAGATAATTCAACAACAAATTATTTATTTATTTACAATCTCTTTTATGCAGTGATCTCCACGCGAAACTGAACAATTTGCAGGGTGTGTTGAAGCTGCATAGAGAATCAGAGATCTATAAACGCAGGCCTTGTGGGCGAAGAAATATGTTCTTGCTCACCTGTCAGCATCCACACCACTTGGAACATTGAAGACCGCAACGCTGCAGCTGCTTGCGTGCACAGAAGACCAATTTTAATCACTCTAGCGGCTTCCTCCCACGAATAACTGCCTTGCAACGTGGTATCAATAACTTCTAAAGCTCTCTCTGTGTCATACAGTCTCCATGTCTGCTAAAACAACACTTCAGTTAGTCAAGATCATAATGCTATGAAGATTTTAAAATAAGAATAATTCAACTTCAAGATCATGAGATGATAAGAGCCATACTCCTTCGATGAGAAACTCCATCTCATGAGCCAAACTGCGACACTTTCTTCCGCTAATAATCTCAAGAACAAGTACTCCAAATCCAAATACATCTACTTTTTTTGTCAGCTGTCTGTGTAAGGCGTACTCCGGGGCCATGTAACCTCTGGACAATATCATCTACAATGAAATCTCCATATCTTGACCTTACAGGATCCATATTCTATTGTATGATTTCTATCAACGTTTTTCCCTTTAACTGATGATGGAATCTTTGTTGAAGTTGAGAATGAAATTGATGGAAATAGCAGATTTGATTTAAGAGATGAATTTAGCAACCTTTAAACCTCAATCACATTATAATTATACAATGTATATTCAATCTCTTCAAACAATTTTACCCTCACATTTAACTGTAGCTGAACGGAAAGGGGGAAAAAAGTTGGAATGCTAGTCTACTGCTATTAAGATATATCGCATCTTGTAATTGGTTTAGGAACTGTGAATTATTCAATGAATCACTTGGGAGCCTCACGATATTGAGCTTTAGAGAAAAATCTTACAAAGTTCCTGCAACGTTAGTGCTGAAGTGGCTTTGATCTTCTGCAAAGAGTCTGGCTAACCCAAAGTCTGCGATTTGGGGTCTATATTTTTCGTCTAGTAAAATATTGCTTGTTTTAATATCTCTATGGATGATCCGAATCTCAGATTCATCGTGAAGATAGGCCAGTCCACGTGTAGTTCCAACCATGATTTCGAATCTCTCTTTCCAGTCAAGTTTGTGATGTTGATTTGTTGTATATGCAAAGCATCACACAGGAAAAACATTAGAAACCTACATATAGAAATTAACTCGAAAAAATCCAAAATATATGCAGCGATTATGCAGTTAATGGACTAGAAGAAACCGAAGAGGAGAATCATTTACCTCGACTCCGATTTAGTTGTTGTGGATGACATTGCCAAGCTAATGCACCCTCGTCTCATGGCCCGAGGTCTGAAAAAAACCAGAACAGCTGGCTCCGATGGTACCACTTGCTATAACAGATGGCAATGGGATATAATTTTTATTTTTTTAATTTTATTATTATGATGTCATTGTTGCCACATGTCAACTCAAATCCAGATACCAAATTCCAAAGTTTACATCATCTTCTATCCACCAATAAGCTGTTTACAAAATAGTTTTTAACAAAATTAAAAAAAATATTTTACAAATCCCTAAGTTATACTTTGCAAAACAGATTTTAATTTTTTTGATAGAGAGCAACTAATACAAATTCAAAAGAGTTTGACTTGCAATCGATTACAATATACCTACTGAGGTAGGTATAATAAGAAATCCTGGTTTATTTATAATAATTTATGAGCTTGCTTAGAAATAAAAAGTAAAAAAAAAAATTAAAATTAAAATTAACCATCATTATCTTAAACTTCTTTAGAAAAATGATTATTTAAAAAAAAATATTTTAATGATTTACAAATAATGATTTTTCTTTGAATATGTGTGGATTTAGCCGATGATGATGATGATGATGATGATGATGATGATGATGGTTAACGTCCCCTGAGACCAAAATTTGGTCTATCGGACCCTGAAGAAGAGAATTAACTAGTTTGTTTTAGAGTGATATTTCGATGCTCAAAGAGCTTGGAGAGAAGCGTCCCGAGCTTACTATAATTTTGACAAGCTAAAAGGCTAGGAATGTCAGTATTGCAACAAAGATTATGAAACTGGGATCTAATGTGGGTGTATGCAGGGCACTCTAAGAGGAAGTGATTTTCATCTTCAATGTTCTTACTCTCACAAAGGTGGCATATATCCTTTCTACCCAAGGAGTTTTAGGGACTGTCCAACGCCCAGTTTCGCTGTGGAGCTCATGCGATTTCGTTCTTATCTTAGCTATATTAATTTTTTTCTTAGGATTGATTAACACAGAGACATAGTTTTGATCTTCAAGAGTAGGGTTGATGACCTCCTTATAATATCTTAATTTTCTTTTGGCCTCTAAATCTTTCTCACACCACAATTTTTCTTTAAACTTAGAAGCAATAATATTTTTAATGTTATTAATATTTTGCAATGCAACATTTTCATCGATCTTCCAGTGATTTAACCAAGACTTGGTATCTTTAGACCACCCACGCTTGAGCCCTAAGAGATTTTGGCTGGAGTTTAAAGCTAACTTAGGGAGTCTATGGTCTCCCATTATATTGATTTTGTTCTTGTACAACAGGAGTCTAGTCATGGCTAGGCTCTCGATGGGGGAAAGACCCACTTCTATAAGGAGAATAGGATAGGGTGTATTGTTTTTGATTTTGAGGTTGTAAGTTATAAAACGCTTCTGGATTTGCTCAATCTTTCTCCAAGATTCTCTAGAGATGCTGCAACCCCAAACCTCACACCCATATAAGATAACAAGAGTGACTAGAGTTTCAAAGAGGAGCTTCTTTTTGTCCCACATCACGAGGTTTGCAGCTTTACAGTTATTTTCAAGACCAAAGTAAGCTTTCCACCCTGCGTTAATCCTTTTCTCAATGCTATAGTTCCAGTTGAGCTTGTGATGAATATCAATTCCTAGGTACTTGTAAGAAGAGACTTCCTCCAAGTTGCTATTGTCATACACAAAATTAGCGTATGTGTCCTTCTTGGATTTGATAATCATAACTTTTGTTTTGTCAGTGTTAACAGTCATACCCATTGTAGAGCGAAAATCTTTAAGAAGACAAAGTTGTTTATCAAGATCGGAAGAACACCTTGCCATAAGGACAATATCGTCAGCATAAAGAAGAAGGTTGATGACTATGCCAGCTAGGATCGTACCAGCACAGCCTGCTTCTTCTAAACAACCCTCTAACTTATCAATGTAAATGCCAAAAAGGGTAGGGGAGAGGGGGCAACCTTGTTTAACTCCGATATTACACTTAATATCTTTCGACCACCCCTCATTGCTTTTAAACTTGGCAATTACATTCTCGTAGAGCCTTATCGCAGCAGCTCTTAGCTCGAAAGGAACCTTAAGCTCTTCTAACCTATTCCAAAGGTTATTTCTAGGTACCGTATCGAAAGCCTTTCTAAAGTCCACAAAGCAGCAAAAGAGATCGGATTTGTCATTGCGGCACTCCTCCATAATGATCCTAAGAGTAATAAGGTGGTCCATGGTTGAGTGATGCCTTCTAAAACCTGCTTTAGCTCGCTTACCTTCACTTTCAAGCCAAATGCTGATCTTCTTTTCCAAAATAATACCATATAACTTGGCTAAGAGGGGGCTAATCATAATAGTCCGATAATTTGAGGGGTTATTTGTATCCCCACTTTTAAAAATGGGGATAATGAGGCTATGAGTCCAAGGCTTAGGGAACCCTTGCTTGACTGCTTGATTAAAAAGCTTGTGGATGTGAGGGATGAGGATGAACACTCTATGATAACAATTAAAATCAACTAAACTAGTGTTTGTAGAATATCCAGAGATTTCTGAGACAGAGTGTTGTTCCACACTCGCCTAACTTTGGCTGTTGTGGCATCCAAACTATGTGGTATTTACTATAATTAAAGATTTTTGGATTTTAAAGATGTAGCAAATTGATAAATTTTGGTGAATCTTGATTGCTGATTTCTTTTATCCAATCAGGTAAGGCCGAGCAGTAACACTTGACTCTGTTCCTTGCCTTTTGGATAGAGAGAATCAGCAATCAAAATAATGATGCCCTAAAAATCCAAGGTAGCAAGTATTGATATATTCAACAAACGTTCTCTCTACCAATGAGTTTTTAAAATCTGCACTAAGCCTGGAGCAGTGCCAGAGTCGAGGAATGTTGCAGGCTGAAGGAAATGTTAGCAAAAAATTCGACAGCAAAAAAGGAAAAAGCAGAATGGACTTAGATGTCAGGATAAGAAAGACTCCTCGTATCTATTCCTCTACATCAGATGTCAGGATTAGAAAGACTCCTAGTATCTATTCCTCTACATTATAAAATCCATGCTTGTGCAATTACTCCAACGAGACAAAATCATTCTCTGTATAATTTCTCAAAGTTCATCTTCTCAAAGTTAATTCAACGAAGTTTAAAGTTTGAAGTTTTACGTTCTCATGGCTTTCAATTGGAAGCAAATTATTAATTATTGCAATGTTCTTTATACAGTTGCGTGCATTGTAATTTTCCTGCAATCAGCTTTAATAGGTGATCATAAATCGGTAACTAAGTTCTCTGTTGATATAATAATTCACTGATCATGGATCAAATTAAAACATAACATAATTCTAGTTATTTTTTAACTTTACATGAAAGCAATTGTGTTTTTCTTTTGTAGATGCCCAGAACATTGGAGTTTGCTACGGCAGAATGGGCGATAATCTGCCTCCGCCAGAAGAAGTATCAATCATGTATCCAGAATATGGCATTGGAAAAATGAGGATGTATGACGCGGATTCAACAGTTATCGGTGCCTTTCAGTATACATCTGTGGAAATCATGGTGGGAGTAACCAACGACTTATTGCAGAATTTCGCCACGAATCCAGACGCTGCAAGCCAATGGTTCAACAGCAACATCAAGCCATACTTTCCTGGAGCGTTAATCAAATACATTTCGGTAGGAAACGAGATTCTGCCGGATGATCTGACAAATGCCCCGTTTCTCTTAACCGCCATGAAGAATATTCAGGCAGCCGTCGAGGCAGCCAATTTGCAGGACTATATCAAGGTGTCGACAACACACAAATTTGATATCCTCGATAATTCTTATCCTCCCTCTGCCGGTTTCTTCAAACCCCAGCTTGTAGATGGTTTGAAATCAATTCTAGATTTCATCGAAACTACAGATTCTGCTTTCTTCATCAATGTCTACCCCTATTTCAGTTATTCGTCAAACCCTAACGATATTTCTATTGACTACGCCTTGTTCAATGGCACAAACCCTGTTATGGACGGACATCTGGTTTATCACAATCTGTTTGATGCAATGCTGGACGCCGCTACGTCCGCCATGGAAGCGTTGGGTTACCCCGACATTCGTATCGTTGTTGCAGAAAGTGGGTGGCCTTCTAGCGGTAACGATGCTGCGACAATAAACAATGCACAGACTTACAATAACAATTTCATCCAACATGTGCTGTCTACCGTTGGAACGCCCAAAAGGCCAGGAGAAAGCATTGAGTCATTTGTCTTCGCCATGTTTAATGAAGACCAAAGGCCTGGAAATATTACAGAACAGCATTTCGGACTATTTTACCCCGATGATAGATTCCCAGTCTATCCCGTTCAATTCACGAAAAGTAATTAACGGCCAACCCTAACCCTATCCTGTTTTTCACCAATAAACAAAAATACTTTGTATGTCGTTGTTAATGTTCTTTGCTTCCTTTAAGCTGAAAATTTCCAAGAGGGCCAACTACCCAGTAGCGTTTTCCAACAATAATGGGTCTCTCACATACTGCTTCTGAAATCTCCAAAAGTGACTGTCTGTGAACTCTAAAATTGTTTGCGTCACATTACTAGAATTTGCTCGTTCGGTTTTGTTTGTTCACGTGTTCATGGTTTTCAGAGTTGCAAAGATTGGTGCAAAGTTTAATGGATATATTAGTGCATAGCTTCTGCATTCACAGTTTTATTTCAGAATTTCAGAATGGATTTTCATATTTTTGTCTAGCTAAATAGTCTTTGCTTTTCTCTTGCTGTAAAAATGGTAGAATCCATATGCGCCAATGCCAAATGACTATGGAAACAAAATTTATACACTAAATTCAAACTTTGTGTTATTGGTTGAATTATTAATTTCCTAAGGCGTTATTGTGCCAACATATGTGAAATCGCTGGTGTCTTGTTATATCCCTTTAACAGCAATGTGGTTCTACTGGATTCAAATGGAGAAGTTATATATCTCATTCTTAAAGTAACAAAACAAGAGAAAGATCAGTTCAGTGGTGAAATATGTGAAGCCAATATTCTGATGAGAGATCACGTATGACTGCAAGCACTAAGCATTAGTTCAACTTAGAAGGCTGGGCATGAATATACAATTCACTTGAGAAATGAGATTTCATGGTATCGAGTTAAATGATAAATGCCGAATCAAACAACAAAAATGCCGAGTCAAGTCGGAAAATCCTGAATTAGTGAGTAAGTATATATATAGTATCACATGCATAAGGTTGTCAATTGGTCAGCAGGCATACTGTCATAAGGGTGGCATACTGTCATAAGGGTGGTGAATGTGGATCCAGCCATTACTACTTTTTTTTTTTGAGGATAGTTAACTGTTAAATAAAAAATAAGATATATAATTTTATATCATTTCTTCTTCATACTAGATTGTTAAAGTTAATACAAGCATAAAACAAATACTATTTAATAACCAAAAAATACATGCTTCTTTAAGCACCCTTTAATTGAAACTTATTTAAATCTTAATTAAGTTGTATTTAAGAATAACTAGATAGGTTACTATGAATTGAAATGAATCATTTTTACACACTTTTACTATGGATTAATCTTATTGATCAACTCAAACAAATCCAAAATCTTAGATAATATCTAAATGCCTATCAATATAATTAAAGAATAAGATCTAGCTTGCCAAAATATATATATAAAAGAGTAAGATTTAGCTTGTTGTAATTGTGGCTTCCCTCAACCAAGGTCTTTCAATTAGCACACAAACATGAGAGGTATACACACCTAACTCATTGTATTACTGAAATGAAACTTACATAAATAGGTAAACACCAAACAAACTAGATCCTAGAAGAAAGGATGAGATCCTATAGCTTAGGAACCGTCAAACAACTTAACCTATGTTTAGAAAAAAACATTGAATGCATTTCTCCATTATCTCTAACAATCTCCCTTAATGGAGAAATGGATTCTTTACAATGCTAAGCTTGTTTCTAAGATCCTCAAAGTGGATTCACATTGAATGCATTTCTCCATTATCTCTAACGATCTTCCTTAATGGAAAAATGGATTCTTTACAATGCTAAGTTTGTTTCTAAGATCCTCAAAGTGGATTCTTCCAACTTGTTTGGTGAAAATATCAACAACATTTTCACTTGTACTACAATAATTCAATTCAATTGCTTTAGACTCAATATTTTCTTGCACAAAGTGATGTTGCAACTCAATATGTTTGGATATGGCATGATAGACTCGATTATGTGCCAACTTGATTGAACTTTGATTATCGCACTAAATTCTGGTAGCTTGTTCTTGCTTGTCCCAACATCTTCAAGAATGCGCGCCAACCAAATGGATTCACAAGTAGCAATTGTCAATGCTTTATATTTATATTTTTTGGATGACAAAGAAATAGCTGGTTATTTTTTAGTGCTCCATGAAATGACTCGTGAACCAATGTGAAAATCATATCCAGAAGTAGATGTTATGTCATTAGGATATGTCGTTAGGATTCTGTGTCCAATCAAAATCAGAATAACGTTCCGACTAAACATCAAATGCATTAGCATATAAAATACCAAAATCAACTCTTCCTTTTAAATATCTTAGGGCTTGTTTTGCATCTTTCCAATGTATTTCACACGGGCTCAACTAAGAATTGACTAAGGATGCTAATTGAATATGATATGTCCGGTCTTGTAGTAGTGAGATAGTTCAAGCTTGCCACTGGTTGACGATACAAAGTACTATATGCTTCTTTAGATCCATCATTATAGTACAATTTCACATTTTGATCCAAAGGGGTTGATACTGCTTTGCATTCATTCATTTGAAATATGTTAAGTATTTCTTTTGCATACTTGCTTTGAGTGATCAATGTATTACCACCCTCTCTCCAAAATGCAATTCCTAAACAATAATGCAAATCACCAAGGTCTTTCATTTCAAATTCCTGAGACATGAATTTTAATATCTGCAATCAACTATTATGATCCGCATGTAATAATGATGTCATCAACATATAAAGATATCAAGCAAAAATTTCCCTCTTTGTATTTCTTAATGTATAGGCTTGAATCTTTTTTGTTTTTCATAAACCCTTGTTGTTTAAAAAATGAATCAATCTTTATATACCACGATCTAGGGGCATGTTTCAATCAATAGATAGCTTTCTTCAATATGCAAACAAGATGCTCATGACCTTTCTGCACACTACCTTAAGGCTGAACTAAATACACTTCGAGTCTTTTAATCACCATTCAAGAAATCCGATTTAGCATCTAACTGGTGTATTCTCCAATTATGTTTTGTAGCTAATGCAACAAGCAATCTGATTGTATTTAATTTAGCTACTAGTGCATATGTTTCTTCAAAATCAATTCCCTCTTGTTGAGAATAACCATTTGCAACTAGTCTTGCGTTAAGTTTGTCAATATGACCATCATCTTTGAAATTATATTTGAACATCCATTTAGATCCTATGGGTACTTTATCCTTGGGAAATTATACTAATTCCCAAGTTTTATTTTTCATAATTGAATTATACTCCTCATTCATAGCATTTACCAATTCTTATTTATCTTTGGCTTGATCATAATTCAATGGTTCTATGACATTCATTACATTAGACATCAAGGAATAATATCTAAACTTTACAGAAGGATGAGTTTGTCGATTTGACCTTCTAGGTATTACAATAACTGTTGGAGTTGCATTCATGATTTTTCTTCTTTCTGGTGTTTCTTCATCTGAGGTGGTATCACTCATGTCATTACCATATTCCTAAACTTGTTTTTGTACCTTCTTTCTAAACAGTTTTATCTATTTTTACATTATCATCTGAGATCTTCTCTTCATTGGAATGATTCAACCCATTACTTATATATGTATTCTCATGAACACAACATCTCTTCTTGCAATCAGTTTAAGCGAACTATGATGAAATAACTTATATGCCTTATGATCATCACAATATCCAACAAAGTGACATTCAATAGATTTTGCATCCAATTTTCTTCTATCATATTTGGGGATGTGTGCAAAGGTCTTAGAACCCAATATTCTTAAATGACTAATTTCAGGTTTATAGCCATTAAAGACTTCGAACGGTGTTCGGAGTTCTAATTTCTATGTTGGACCCTTGTTCTTTAAATACACAGTGGTGTTAATAGCTTCATCCCGAAAACCATTAGATTTTTTTTTAACCTTGGAGCATGCTACGAGAACATTCCACTAGTGTTTTATTTTCCTCTCACCATCTCCATTTTGCTCAGGTGTATCAATCACAGTGAATTTCTATTGGATTCCATTGTCTATATAATATCTTTTGAATGATCCTGAAGTATACTCACCACCTTTATTTGATCTAAGGATTTTGATATATTTACCTATTTGATTTTCAAATTTGATCTTAAATTCCTTGAAGTATTCGAAGACATCACTTTTTCTCCTTATGAAGTAAACCCAAGTGAACTTAGATCTGTCATCAATAAATATGAGAAAGTACTAGGAACCACCCAGTGACTTGGTTTGCATAGGTACACAAATATTAGTATCCATTTATTCAAGTAATTCAGTTTGTCTTGTCTCTTGAGGATTAGGAAATTCATTTCTGTGTTGTTTTTCGAGTGCACATACAACACATTCTATATGATCATCAAGTTTGATAACAAGAATATATTGAACCATAAATTTATGCTCTAATAACATAAGATCATTGTGATTGAGGTTTCCATACCTTTGATGCCATAATTCGACATTTGAAATGGATGAAGATGTTAGTGCTTGATGGATTCCCTTCATTGCATCCATCTTGTATAAGCCTCCAATTCTAGATCCTATTTCTATAATCCTGTAATGATCTTGTACATGTTTAACATGACACTTATATTTACCAAATTCTATTTTCATATCATTGTTAGTGATAACAGACACATATATTAAATTCTTTTTGATGCCTGGAACATACATCACATTATGAACTTGTTTAAGTTGTCCATCTGGTAGATTTACACTTATTACTCCATAACCTTGGACCTCATGTGACCTGTTATCACCCAAAAAAATGTGTGTTCCATCATATTTTTCATGATACTCATCATACCATTCTCTATTATAGGACATATGGGCATAAGAACCCAAATCTATAAACCATGCACTCTCATCATCCCTTTCTGCACAGACAAATATTTTCAGATATAAACAGTCTAATGTTTTTGAATCCATTAACATCAGCGGTGTCTTTTGCTCACATATTTCCATTGTTCTTTCTAAATCTATGATTGGAATCATGGTTCTTCTTTCTAAAATAGTCTCTAGCAATATAATCTCATTTGCCATAATAATGGCATTCAACATTTTTATTAACACTAGATTCAGTGTGTGACATACGTCTATGTCTTGTATGAAACTTGCCTTTGTGTCTGTTTCAATGATTTCCTCTATGTGAGTGCCTTCCTCTTGCCATAGTGCTTGATCCGCAGTTTGTGATTCTGTCTCATAGATCTTTATTCTCTCTTCTTATTGTATAAGAATTCCACCGAGCTCTGCAAAAGCAGGAGGGATTTGTCTTGGTGCAAACTTTGAAATGAACACTTTATAATCTGACAATAAACCTTTAAATTTAATAGTCACCAAGTCATAACTGGACATTTATTTTCCAATATCACCAAGATTATCTCTAAAATCCTTGATGCGAGAAAGATAGTTATTTATTAATATATTCACTTCCATGTTGATAGATAATAATTTAGTCTTCAAAAACAAAATTCTATTTGAATCGACATCTCATACAAACCTTTGAGTTGGTTTCATGTATCTTTCGGCGTCTTACAATATATGATATGATGAATAATATTGTCTTTTACAGACATACAAAGTGTTACCTTTGCTAGATTTTTTTATAGGTTCCATTCTGAGATGGAGAGGGTATCTGAGGGCTTCTGCTCATCTCCTTTTACAATCGTCCATAGATTAAGTTCCTCCGGTATAGTAATTAACTTAAATTTCCAATTAACATAATTATCTCCATTTAACTTGGATGCTTCATTAATATAAGAATCAACGAGATGAGAATTTTCCATCTTGCCTGCCTTTCCTTCGCCTCGTCCGGAAATCCAACCTGAAAACTTCAGTACCGCACTTTGTATGATAGCAGCGTGTGGTGGGGGGCCGTGGTGCTCGAAATTGGTGTAAGTAATAGCCCAGCATTACACTTCACCTTCAATCGAACAGTGCCACCGCATCTCGTCTTCTTTGCACCAGCGGTGCTATGGCCTGCTCCTTAACTGTCCCAGAGATGCCACTGTACTCTCTCTTCACTGGAGGTGCAGTTCCCTAACAACGATTCTTTCATGCAATGATATACAAAGATGCAGTTGATTGAATAGTGATTCCTCTGATGGTGAGTAGGATCGATCCAATGGTCGCTACAACAGAAATGGCCGCTGGGAAATCCATCCAATGTGAAGCTGCAAAGGAAATGGTCGCGACGATCTCTTGACCGGGCAGCAGTTTCCACGGTGGGCGAAGTGATCTTCATATTCAAATTCAACCAAATCCACGATCTTTCCACTTTAGTGATCCCACGTCTGCTTCTTCTTCTACATACCGCGACAATTACAACGATCCCATCAACCTTTCTATGACAGGTTCAGATGAATGATTCCAGGTTCACATGATATGACTCCATGCAAGATTAAACTACATACCTTCAACTGCAATCTATGGCAACACTCTCAGCTCAACGATCTTGACACAATCCTCCCGCGATATTCCAACGATCAACGCCCAACACTTCACGATTTTCACGATCTCTCCCTTTAACGTTGAGATTGAATGGTGATTTTGAACTTCAGCTTCTCGGCGACAGACAGGAAGCAGATCACTCTTCAAGTTATCTCCTTTCAAACTGGCAACGCTGTTGACTTGGCATACACCTCTGATTATGCAGCGATCTCAATCAGAGGAAGTGTATCGCAACGATCTCATCAAATTGATGGTGAGAAGTGATCTCATCTAAACAACAGTGATCAATGACTCTCAACTGACTGGGAAGCAGTGATCAATGTGTCTCCAGGTGAGCAGATCCAAGGCAAGGATCTCTATCACGTTGAATCCAGTAGCAGATCCAAGGCAAGGATCTCTATCACGTTGAATCCAGTAGCAGCGTCACTCCTCTGATACCAAATTAAAGAATCAGAGGCAGAGCCCAAAGGATTGCACACATATAGGAGAGGTATACACACCAAACTCATTGTATTATTGATATGAAACTTACATAAATATCTAAACACCAAACAAACTAGATCCTAAAAGAAAAGATAAGATACTATAGTTTAGAAAATATCAGACAACTTAACCTATTTTTATAAAACTACATTGAATGCATATGATGAATAATGTTTTGTCTTTCACCAAACTTTTTGTGAAGTAATTAGCCTTTTGGATGAACAATATTTCACCATATCCCTCGGTGTTACAGTTCCGTTGTATTTCCTAAAACTGTTGTTTATGGAGTGATCACGCTAAATTATCATAGGGTGATATTTTGGGGTTAACAACACCTAAGCAAGCACTCTTACATACTCGTTTTGGTTTTGAGTTGATAAAAAAGGTAAGAAACTTTGTAGTTTTAATGTGTTTTCTAGGAAAACAAAATAAAAAAAATTAAAATCTAGATTTATATTCAAACATCGAAAGATCATCAAAGATTTAATTTATATTTGAGGAAATGTTTGTTTGGGCTTGTGATGCTCTTTGAACCTGGCCTCTACCAAGTTGTCTATGTGATGAGGAGTCTTGCTATGAACTCGTGCACTTCCATGATTGATTTACATGCCTTTTGGATTCATTAATTTACACACTTTAACATTTCAAAATTTAAGTGGTATATGTGTATGGTTTTTCAATGATTTTAATTTGAACGATTTAGATGATATATAATCTTTATACTATTTTATATATATAAAAAGTATGATTTTTTTTGTTTTTTTATTTAAACTATTTAATATTAAATAAAAATAAAAATATTTACAATTATTGCATTTTAAAATTTATGTTGTTAAATAAAGTAGAAAATATTAAGTTAAAGGATAGGAGTAACGAGTTAAAGGAAAAAGTTAACCACAACCTGACCCTAAATAATACAGAAGCTAAACTAGACATCAAAATCATTAAAGAGGAAATGAATAAGCTATGTTTGCCCTAGGAAAATACAAAAGAGTTTTGATCATAAAGATAAAGAATCCAGTGGCAAGGCGAGCAAGGAAGCAATGGAAAATGCCACGACGAAAAAGGATAAGAGCAAGTCGAAACGAAGAGTTCGACCTATTTTTTTATAAGAATTAGTTAAGATAGACTAATAGTCTATTTTGGGAATGGGTATGATTGTAAATTGGGATAATAGAACATGTATTAATGTAACATGATGTTTTGATCTTGTAGAAAAACTAGTCGACTGTCAGTTGAGATCTAGTCGATGGTTAAAACAAGAATTATAAAAAGCATATAATGTCGATCCAAGCTATGTGCACATGACTGAAGATGACTAGAAAAGAAGAAGACAGTACTAGAGACTAGGCTAAGGAGAGAGCTAGGAAGACATGAAAGCATGAAGAGGACAAAAGCCTCATCTATTGTAAAGAAGATCATGAGAGAAGTCTGCAAGTTGTGCGCGCAGAACAAAGGTGTTTAAAATATCACTCATGCTAGATGAAGAGCGCCTCTATGTTTTTTCCATATGGGTTTCCATGTTAAACATGTGTCTTTGATATCTATGTCTGTTGTATATGAATTTTTATAAGTTTGGGGTGTGTACAAGAAGATTGTGGACCTTTTAGGTGCAATCCTACTTTTAGAAATCACGCTCATGATACATAAAAATGCAACACACTGCCATTATGTAATGCTCGGTTTGGTTAAGCCTGAGCCTGACATGTCATATGACACATAGGCTAGGCTGAGAAAAATGTGCACGTGTTATGGAGAATCAAACACACAAGGGTTTTGAAGAAGCAAAAGACACACGTGTTATGGAGAAGCAAAACACGTACATGTTATCAAGAACCACAAAAAATGGGTTTGGTGCATGGCTAGGGAAATGAATAAAAACAATAATTTGTATCATGAAGACTTATGAACTATAGTAATATTTTAGCATCATAAAAAACAACAACTCAAACAACCATGCCTAACCTCCCAGGAGCATAGTTTTTTTTTCTTCTGTTGTAATATGGAGAACATTAGGAGGCTTTAAGAACTAAGTACGTGTAATAATCCATAAACCATGCTTGGGGGGGAGGAGTCAAAACTTAAACCCTAATGGTAGTTTTTAAGGCTTGAGGTCCATGGACAAGGCATTGAACCTGCAAATAGGACCTCCGAATGTGATGTTTTGCATCTAAGAGAGAATATGTAGTGCATTAGAATGCTTTCAGCACTAGGAGCATATCCATAGACATGGTTGAGGAAGGAAACCTAGCCCTTAGGCCCTAAATGAATCCTATAGACATATAGGGCTAAGAAAAACACCCCGAACAAATACACATGCTATCTTAAGGGTATCCTCAACCTTTAAGTTGGGATATGGACATGATTAGGAGTTTCTTAGCATTAGATGTGAAGGATAAGGTGTTAATCATAGTTGGTATAGAAATATTTAATTTTAGGTTGTAAACCTACTTTGAGGGCTCAAGGTCCATGAGTGACACCTTGAATCACCATAGGTGACCTATTAAGTTGATATTTTTCACTTGAATGGAGATATGGTAACCATTAGGGGTTTCTAAGTACTATGCATGTGTCTTTGGACCTTAGACATAATAAAGGGAGGAAACCTACACCTTAGCACTTAGAATATGCTTCTAGGCATCTAGAGCCAAGAATAATGTGTTGAACAACCTCAACAGAGCCTTCCATGGTATCATTTACCTTGAAATGGGGATACTAGTGCCATTAGAATTTTTTTAGCACTAAGTACATATATTAGGCCCTTTGACATGGGTGGGGGGAAACACTTTGTCCTTAGGCCATAAAAAAAGCTGTTAACCATTTAGGGCCAAAATTGATGCCTCCAACCACTACACATGATGCTAAAAGTGAATCCTTTGAATCATAATCGGGATATGCATGCCATCATAATTTTTTGAGCACTAGGTATGCATATCAAGGCCGTGGACATGGTTAGGGGAGGAAACTATGGCCTTAGGATCTAACTAAAGATGATAAGCATCGAGGGCTAGGAAGGATGCCTTAAAAATCATGCATGGAATATCATAGGTATATTTGGACCATGAATATTAATGTTAGTGGAATTAGGTGGTTTTGAGAAGTTCGTATGGGACCTCCAAGACATGATTGAGGTATGCTCATGCCTTAGGCCACAAAGGAATATTGAGGCACCCATGTTAATGAACAATTCCTTGAAGCACCACACATGAATTACTCAATGTATGCTTGGTCTCAAAGAAAATATGCACAATACTTTAAGAGGTTTTGAGCATTAGATATGGGTATTAAGGCCTTAACATGGTTAAGGGAGGAAATGCAAGAGTTGGTCCCTAAAGAACATTTTTAGCATCTATGGCTACGCATGGGGTCTTCACTTAGTGAAACCATGCCATAACACATTCGTTCGTGGCATATGAAACAGTACCCCTATTTTCAAAAAATATTGGAAAATACCTCCCAAAATCATTTCTTTTAACCCCCTCCCAATATGCCTTCCCAATTTAAAAAAACCCCTATTTTCACTGTATATTGCATGTGTCAATTTTGTCATTTACATTTTTAATACCCCTTTAGATTTCTACCTAGTGTATTGACATGATACTCGACATTCATTCTTTTCCATCACCATGCAAAATAATTATTCATAAGTGTGTAGGGTTCCTCAACAATGAACTAAGGCTACTCCCTCTATGGTCTTTCTCCTCTTTGTTCAAGAAAATGAACTTTATGACCCCCCCTACACAAATATATGCACTCCTCCAACAAGAAGATTACAATAAACAAACAAACAAGGAGATTACAATAAATAGGTGGAATAACCCCCAAATATTGAATATTAATATTTTGCTCATACATTGCACATCATTGAAATAATGGGATGTGTACATGTGCCCAATACGAACTATTCAAGTGAAGCTTGGAAACCTTGAATACAATTCTATACCTAGAAGAAATGATCAAACCAACTGGCTTTCGAAGCTTCAATAGAATAACATGATTTTGCAGTGAGTGCTTAGGTCGAGCTCTTACAGATGCTTCATTTGCACGGCTTACGTTTTCTTCAACTTGATGCATTCTTCAATGAATCCCTTGAGAAAAAGATGGATCATGTGAGGTGTAGATAATCTCTATGAGGAAAAATGAGCTCCTTTTGTAGGGGGTAAGGAGTAGTACAAGTACTGGAAAGGATTCATTCTAATTTGACAAGGGATACTTGTTGCTGGTCAAATTCCCATTGCATTCTAGACTTTTTGACTTTCCAACTGCAGTCTAATGGTTGTTTATGAAGTAGGGGGTGGAATTTTAGTAATTCATTGTCTCTGGAGCTTTGCCATAACACTCTCCATTGATGGAGGTTTGAGGTCCAGAGGAAGAGGTGTCCAAGGGTTATTTAAAGACTCTTTAAAAGATTCATCGATTACCTCCTTTGGCTGCATAGAGATAATTCCATCAATTAGTTAAATCAATATATTGCCATTTGATTTTTTTCTAGAACACAACAGACTGAATCATTAACCAATCTGAAAAAAAAAATCAAGAGAGAAGATGTAATGCAATGATGCATATAACATTGCTATATCGTCAAATATTAGGTTGATAATAACAATACCGGGTGACCATTAAAGGACTTTTCCCATAAAGGAGATCCATTATGATTAAGTGGATCAAAGATTGGAGTATGTTGAACTGAAACACCATGTATTGTTGAATTTGGATTTGGGGTTTATCTGTGACCATGATTTGCAGGTAGCTTCTGTTCCATACAAGAAACCATTACTATCAACTATGCATGCAAATAGTTCTAAATTTTCACAATTACACACCAATTACAAGTATGTACCATCATGGGTTGGGGGTGGAATGGCATCCCAAGTGTTAGGAAACCCCAAGCATCAATGCATACCTACAAGAAGTTGTATCAGATGCTAATTTTGTATCAACACATAAATAATATGACCAAATATACCATATTCAAACATGACACAGAAGAAAAGTATAAAAGGCAATCTAGTTCAAATTTGAAACTATACTCCTGGATGTTTTCAGAAAGAGCCATCTTGTGCTTGCCATGTAGTAGGAGTCCCCACAGGAAGTTTCTACCACATGTGACTATACGATTGATCTATAGTGGGATGTCCCCAAACATGAAGAGGCTGGCCCACAAGAGTTCCATGTGGTGTAGGATGTAGCTGAACTGGTGAATATCCAAGAATTGGTCCAGCAACAGGATTCCCTTTACAACTCCAAGCTTCATCTTGCTTAGTTCTAGTCCATGCAGGATCAAAGTTCTGCCAATATCGCCTTCTTACAACTTCATCCTCCCTTGGAAAAATGTGCCTTCTGTGAGAATGATATTTCTGCATATAATACCCCCGGTCATAATAGATCAATGAATCATTGCTCAACAACATCCTCACAGAATGTGCACTTATAATTGACAACTGTCTACTAAATAAGTAGATTTTTAGAAAGCATGAGGTTCCCTTTTTTGTTAATGTTATTTAAGGCAGTTGTATGGTTTTGTTGTTAACCAACAAATCGAGTGTGCAATAATTTTTTTATGTTGATAATACAATTTCCCTAGGCCACATAACATCTTCTGCCTTGCATGCTGAGAAATATCTCATACAACATATTGCACATCTAAACATTATGACATATTCTGGTAAAATGTCAATTCAAGGAATCTGATCATAAAAAGGTCCATTTTGGAAGAAGATTCTTAGAATGACTAACCTGTAGGTGGCTATCAACATTATGCCAAGATAAGCCATCTACTTTCATAAGTTCCAAAATTATTGAAGGGATTCCCTGATCAACTCCGATTTGCTCCACTGCTTGCACAAAACACCGATGCAGGTCCATTGTCCGTTCTACCTACATGTATAAATACCTTTAGTCCACACATGCTAGAAATGCCCTTTAATAATTGGCCCATACACTTCACATAGAGGTCTTACCCTAAACTTTTTCTTGCTAAGTCTTACCTTCAACTTTTTCTTGCTAGAAGCAATATTGGACTTTTTGCAATCATGTTCTGTATTATTCTTCTTTCCCTTGATATATTCTATACTGGAATCTACATTCTCTTCATTACAAGTGTAAGAAGACAATATAGCTTCTTTTTCAATGTTCTCATCGTCACTCTTTGAACCTTCAGCAGAACCCACTTCCTCTTCTGCAATACTAGGAGCATTAACTACTTGTACATCTACAGTCTCAAATCTTGAGTGTAAACTGGTAACCCTAGAATCAATTTCATTCCCCAATTGGTCGCTTGTTATGTCGATAGATTTCAGCCCACATTGGCTACTATTTCTTGTTTTCAGTGATATTCTATACATGTCCTGAGTTTCTTTCTTTATAGATGCTGGGCTATCAACTTGAAATGACCAGGTTGATGTTGATTCAACATCTAATCTCAAGTCTCTTATAGTTTCATACTCAAAATTATTTCCAGCATGCATTGTTACAGCTTTGAAGTTTTTGGTATCATCTAATCTAAGAGTTTTATCCTCCTCATAAGGGGATCTACCTCCCTGTTCTAGTTGAGGAGTTTATGGAGTTGGAAATTTTTGACTATTACAAGGTTCAATGCTTGTATCCTGCTTTACAGAATCTAGGGGAATGTGAGTGCAATATTGTACCTCATGTAGAGCACTGGCCTCAGTTTTGCTTCCATCAGATGAATCTCCATTTTGAGCGCTTTTAACATTAGCGAGCTCAGGCCCCAGATGAAGCATGGATAAAATAATTGCTTTAATTGGTTTAAGAGATTCTGAAAGCACAGTACCACATTCACAGAATTCCTGCACATACACCACGATTTATGAACTATGGATTTATCCATCTATAGCACAAAATGATACAGTTCAATTTTTAAATCAAAAGAATAAAATAATTCAATATCTTACAAAGGAGGAGAAGGGGAAGGTTGAGCAAGCATAATCCCTACACAACCAACTACTCTCTTCTGGCTTGTCCCATTAACTTAAACATACTAGCTTGTCAAACTAGTCAAATAAAAAAGCACCAACCTTGTGAACCACATGTTGCCAAATATTTTTGAGCTTGTCCTTAGATATTGGTTTCTGTAAGAACTATGATGCTCTGAGTTGTTTCATGAATAAAAGTCTTAAGTTCATTTAGCACATAGATAAAAATCAGCAAAGGTTAAAATTGCATCAATGGCCGAGTAGGTAGCACCTAAATAAGAGGAAGAAACTCACTGCTATGCACTTCATCTTCATGCTTAGGAAGCTCTTGCTTGACATCACTGCATGACAATATAAAAAGTGGCACCAGGGATAATGATTGTTGGTGGACAAAACTTAAAGGATAGATTAAAAGGGGCATCCCTCTAGTTCCTTCAATATTCTTCCTATAATGTTTACTAATGGGCCTAATGGTTAAGGATATGTGTTATCTCCTTGGAGGTTGCATGTTCAAAACCGGCTAGATAGGGTAGCTCATTGGCCTATTGTGACAAGGCTTGAAGGGTAGGTGACCCCTGGGATAGATGCTCACCCCAGTGGGATTAGGGATGTCTCGGTTATGCACTAGTATAAAATGAGAAATTAATGACTAGAAAAATGACTAAAATCAGGCTATAAATGACTATTTTTGAGTTGGTGACTAATAGTAGCAAATTACCACTATCTTATAGCTAGTCGTATTTCACTAGTCATTAATAGCTTGACTTAGTAGTCATTGATTTAGTCATTGATTTGGTCATTGATAGACAATGATTTAGTCATTGATAGTCAATGATTTAGTCATTGTTTTAGTCATTGATAGTTAATGATTTAGTCATTGATTTAGTCACAGATTTAGTCATTGATTTAGTCACTGAGTTAATCATTGATTTAGTCGCTGAATCAGTCACTGATTGCAACCATTAATGACCAAATATACGACTAAATAAACTACTAGATGTTAACATATTAATGACTAAGCTAAATACGACTAAGATACGAGAAATTATCTACTAATAGTCGTATATATATGAATTTAGTCATTTTTGTAGTCACAAATTTATGATAGGGCACGGAGGAATCGAACCACCAACCTCCTGCCTATAATTAGGCAGGCGCTCTACCATTGAGCTAGAACCCTTTAAGAAGTTGTTATTGCTTGACAATGATAATAAGTTTCTCCCAGTAAGTGTCCTCAACTCCTTTTCCCTCGTTGATAAGTTGCCTGTGAAATAGCATAGTTAGTGATTTTCCAAGAGATGCACGATACAGATACATGAACTTTCAAGATGAAATTTCTTGAAATAACTCACACCAGTGACATGTTCCAGCTTTATACTATATGACTATGCAGCTGCGAGTAGCTAGCAGTACCAATTGTTGACCTTCATTGTAGGAATGGGTCACTCCAACAACAAGGCAGAAATTACACCAGTGGGCACACTACTTAAAATTGCCTGGGAAATCAAAATCAGAAAGATGGCTATTTTTGGTGATTCCCAGGTAATCATTTGATGGCTCCCAATGATCAATGAGCAAGTGAATATCTCTCAGCAGGAAAGGATGTGGTCAGCCAAGGGACTCCCTATGAAGGATGCATCAAACCACCCTCACACACATCCACAGGGAACTCGACATGTCAGCAGATCAATTGGCTAAACGGGCTGTCCATGTACTTGAAGGTAAGCTTATTGTGGAGAGTGATTTGGAAGGAATCTCCCTACCAAGTGGTCAGATATTTCTATAGATAGGTTTCATGGATTCACAACTGTCTGAAAGATAGGTCTCTTGGTCTTTTCTCTTCTCCTGTGGATTAAAAGTTAAAACATTCTGGAAAACACAATTGGTGACATACTGTGGATCTCTAGAATTATTTCTTTTTTTGGGATAACTAGCTTCTGCTCACTCTTTTTGAGCTCTTCTGAGCATACACTAGGCTTTGGGCCGTTTATATAGAAACATATATCAGCAATGTATGTAAGTACTCCTTTTACTGATTAAATGAGTATACTTTTTTATTCTGGAAAAAAAAGTCCCAACACATCTAAATTCTAAATATGACCATTATCTCCAACATAATCAACTTTACCTTTGCTATAGAATGGATATTCTTTGGGTACTCGATTTTAATGCTACGATATGTTGCCTTATCTGTACAGTTGATTCCCGTGTATCAATTATAGATGATAATCTACTTTCTTTCTCTATTATCATGTTCATTGCCTCTGTAGTTAATACTGAACTCAATGTATTCAACCATTCAAAGCAATAAATATGGAACCTAAAATTACCAATTGGTCAAAAACTAACCTTTATCGTAGAGTCTAACAGAGCAACAGCAATATGTGTGCCAGTAGGACTGAGCCTCACAACAAGCACATCTTCTGTCATTTTCAAAGTCCTTACATTCCGTGCACTTAACTGCTTTGACTCCTGCAAAGGGATAGTAAATTAGATCAGGTACACCAAATTGAAATTATTGCAAAAGCCAATATAAGCAAAAAGCATTTGATGTTGTGCTGCTATATTCCTTCAAGTTTAGTTTCGTAGCCAGAAAAACACTGAAGCACTCCATATGGATATGCATATTTCATCTGTATTTTACTTCCAATAAGCTCTAAATTGAAGATGAGTTTCAATAAAAACAATACACAATTACCCATTGCAGAGGGGCTTGTAAACAAGGTAAAGTTTGATTAATGAAATCATATTAATTTGAAACATAAAGATAGCACAAGGGAACAGACTTGTTCCCATAAATGCAACAAAAGACAGGCATAGTTTCCTATGCTGAACAAGATTAAAAGAAATGTGGAAGGATCATTAATATATATGTGCATGTGTATTTGTGCAAATATAAAATTGATCCTGTCTAGCAGGCAACAACGATCTGTTTGCCAGTAGGGCTAGCCTAGCAACAAACCATCTTCTGTCACTCTGAAAGTCCTTACATTCCATGCATATAACTGCTTTAAAGACTGCAAGAGAATAGTAAATTAGAGCATGTACACCAAATTGAACAAAGATGTTATAATCCAAAAAAGCATTCCATGTTGATCAACTAGATCACTTCAATTTTAGTTTCATGGCCAGGAAAATTCAAAAAAA
>LPNX010015194.1:259293-513860 GCA_001517045.1 Pseudotsuga menziesii | reverse complement strand
GGCGTGCCAAGAGGCACATTTGTCAAAACTATCCCGATGATGTTTTCCGAGTACACAACCGGAACAAACACCATCCTTGCAAGATACCAGTGGAAGACCAGACACCGTATTATCTTTACATAGTTGTTGCAATGAGCGATAATTTAAGTGACCAAATCGCTCATGCCAAAGTTTTCTCAAGTTATCACTATGAGCAACAAAAACTGAAGGAAAAGGTGATGACCCAAAGTTGTTAAATTTGTACAACCTGGTAATATCATCAATAGTTCCAGTAGAAAGGATATTTTGAGGATTTTTAAAATCCTTGATTACAACTTGGTGAGGTGTAAACGTCACAGTTTTACCTTCCCCTGAATGAGTAATTTGATAGACTGATAACAAATTGCAGGAAATTTTTGGAACACATAGTACATCACTGAAATGACCATTTTCTACTGGAACTGTTCTATATCCTACAACACTTAGAGATCTATCATCACCAACAAATATTTGTTTGGTGTTACATTCATGCATAGTAGAAAAGATGGCTTGATCATTAGCCATATGATAAGATGCTCCAGAATCAATGAGCCATTCATTTGAAGTAGAAGAAGAAGATGCAGTATAAGAGTAACCAGAAGCACAAAATGCATGTCCATGAGTGTTAGATTCTGAAGACGAATCTAGGTTGATGTGATGCTTCTTCATTAGTTCTTCCAAGGCTACCATCTTCTTCAAACATTTAGATTCATCATGATTATCTTTTCCACAAAAATTGCAATGACGCTCAGTCTTCTTTCCTTTTTGCTTGGATCCTTTGTCATTTTTTAAAGGAGGAGCTAACTGAGAGGGTTTGGGACCCTTGTTGTTTGGCTTATTATTGCGAGAATTCTGTTTCTTGGGAGGCTTGGACTTTTCTTTCTATTGGGACAATAAGGATTTCCCAGATGTATCTGCATTGTTAATTATTCCAAGATGAATGAGCTTATATTGCTCTCTAATTAAGGAATCACAAAATGATTCAAGGCTAGGCTCTTGATAGCTAGCTGCTGGCAAGGATTCTTTCATGGAGTAGAATGTAGATACAAAAATAGAATATGCAGGTCCAAGTTTTGAAAGAATATGATAGATACATTGTTTTTCTTCTTTCTTAATCTTGCATTCGGCACATAATAATCTAAGAGTTTTATACTTAGATAAATAGTCTTGAATGCATGAAAAATCATTTGGATTCAAGGAAATCAACTCATTCTCAAGTTGACGACCCCGAATTTCATTGTGTTTACCAAACACAGATTCCAACTTTTCCCAAGCTTTATTAGGTTCATCAATTCTAGATATGTGGAATCGCAAATCAGTATAGATTGACATCCCAATCAATCCATAAGCTTCATCACATCTATTTTCCCAATTAATTTTCTTATCATCATCAGTGGGTTCTGTTTCTTTCCCTGAGGTTATCCTGAAAAGTCCCCTACTTCGCAGAACATCCTCCATACGAGATTTCCATGAGAAATAGTTAGAACTTGTAAGTATAATATCACAAGGGGCAGCCATACTGTAAGTAAATGGCTGAAAAAACAGAAACTAACTGTCTGGATGCAAAGAGATCGAAAAAATATGCGGTTTTAAAAAAACGGCACTTAAAACTGATTCCGGATGATGAAGTTATGCTTGATCAAAGGAAATGTTGGAGATGTCCCCAATAGTGACGTGGAAGATATTAACTTGACCAACTAAAAAAAAGAACCTCCCTCTTCGAAAGATCAACCTTTGACAATCACTTTACAATAAAGTTGCTTTGAAGTGAATCACTTTTGTAAAATAAGTGAGGTTCACTTTTACAATAATGTACTTTTAAATAGTGCGGCAATAAATTAAAAGACTTAAGTGACTCACTTTTATTTTATTTTATTAATGTGAGATGCACTTTTACAATAAAGTAACTTGAAAATATAAATTGCATGCACTAAAAAGTAGCTTGATAAGATTTGAACTCAAGACTTATCAAGGTGTAAAGCAACTTTGGACCAAGTGAGCTAAGTTTAAAAGGTACGTGAAACTATGGAAAGAGGAAGGGGGATTTTTTTTTTCTACTCTTCTCTCTCATTTTCCGTGCTTGCTTTCTTTTCCTGCAAATCACAAAAAAAACGAAAAAAAAAAACAAAAAACTTTTTCCACACAATGGGGTTAGATCTTGGTTAGCTTACCCGGAAATTCTACGTTTTCAAGTTTTCTCGTTGTTTCTGATTTTCCGTGATTGCATAAGGTGCATGAAAAAGAGCATACGTAGCCGAGAAGACAAGAAAACAAACTTTCCCTCACTGTTTTTGATTCGCCGCAATTGCGCAAGGTGCACGGCAAAGAGCATACGCAGCCAGGGAAGGCAACAGTCCGAGACTAAAACAAAAGGATCTAACAATAACATTGATAAAATATGAGAGATTTAAAAAAAAATAAAACAAATCCGTCACTGTAACATTATACCTTCAGATTTGCCGAAATAGGTGTTTCTAGAGCAAACAAAAATGGTTTTGGCCGAAATGGATGTTAGGGTACACAGGGTACTCCCAAATGACCGAACACCAATAACAACCGCTTCACACAAATAGATCACAGATCAATACACCAATGTTTGTCACGTGGTTAAAACCCTCGAGAGGGAAACATTCCACGGCCCCAACCAAATAGCTACTTGGAGCAATTTATTATGCAAAAGAAAGAAAGTTACATGAGATTCTCATAATCGATCAACTAGCCAAGGACCCTCTATGCTCTTTAAATAGAGATCATAGACCAATCGGCTGTTAAGCCACGGATCAATGGTAGGTATGATCTAAGAGAAGTTGAACCGTCGGATCACTCTATGTCTAGAACATATCGTGACCGTTGGATTAGAATATTTACAAATGCATACTAAAGAAACACACTTTTACCTAACGGATATATTACACAAGTTGATCGTAACTAACTTCTAAGTGTCTAAATATCCTAACACAAGGGCTAGATCAACTAGATTTCATAAGATTAGAAGAAAATTCAATAAATGCATGGAATTTTTTGTCAAATGAGGGGGGTCATGTTCCTATGATGATGAGACAGTAGGAGACATCAAGGTGCCTTTAAGGTACAAACACCTAGTGAAACAATGGGTGCCTAGGGATATTCCTCAAGTAAACACTGATTTTTGTGTGAATGACAGGATATATAGAATTGCACCGTCATCATTACATGGATTGAGTTTTTTTTGCATGTATCGTATAAAGGTTGGATACGGTAGATGTATAGAATTGATGAAGTATGTTGTACCCTCTTACAACTATAGTGTTTGGATGCACCTGGTCCAATATACACAAAGTATGCATAGATATGGGTTGTCAGCAAATTATATACAACTAAAAGACAAATCTCAAAATAAAGGAGAAACGTTGTACATTGACGGAAAGCCAAAAACAATTGGTAATATTGCGGGGCTTATAAACATTACACAACCAAGGTCTACACTTAAGCAACCCAACTGCATATTCGAGTTGCATGAAGGAAACCATGTCTTTGTATGTGCCATTAAATCTATAACTACTGGTGAAGAACTGCTTATTAATTGCAATTTGAATCATGTAGATACAAACACGGTTAGTATGGTTGTGGTACATCCAACAAACCAAATCTTTTATTAATTATTTTAGCATATATAGGATTTTTCATTGGCATATAATTATAATTTTCTAATAAATTTCCTATGTTGACTTTGCAGGGAGGTGATGGGGGGATCATCATCCCAGCAGAAGGTGAGAGGAGTACACGATCCACGAGTAAACAGGTATACATCAAAATGTTATGTTTTAAAATTGTTTTAGTGAATATTCTAATTTTGTTAGGTAATTTTTACTATGTTTTTTATGTAGGGTTCTCTAAGGGGCACCTCCCTCTCCGTAAATGTTAGTAGAACTGAATCAAGGCGACATGTATACATCGATATTGCCAATGTAATAAATTTAGGATGGAAAAACAGATCTGTTGTTATGTATTTTCATTAGTATATTCGGTTCGTTTACATAATCTTATCTATTTTCGATGCAGAGTGTTGATTAGGGAAGCCAACCAGCTATTGATCAAGCGACTCCAGCATTAGGGCAACAGGTAAACATGAATGTAATTCTCCATTTGAAATACTTTAAAATCATACACATGTATATCGCATAGCATAATGTTTATTTTGTTATGTATTTTTCCGTTTTTATGTTTGCGTTCATGATGATAATGTTGTATACTTTTTTTACATGTTGATGACTGGGGAAAGTCCCCAACTATTGATCAGATGACTAGAGCCTCAAGGCAACTTGTAAAGCTAAATGTAATTCCACATTATAAATAATTCAAAATCATATACATATAAAACATGTATAATAATGTTTATTTTTTATATGTATTTATTAGCTTTTACATATTGCGTTCATTGTGATAATGTTCTCTACTTTTTTTGTAGCTGGCTGATCGGGGTAAGTCCCCAGCTGTTGATCAGACCACACCATCGTCTAGGCATCAGGTAAACCTAGATGTAATCCTATGAATCTATCATGATAGATAATTTTTGTTAATATAATTTTTTGTGCACACTATTGCTTAAAAGACTAAGCAATGTTTTATATATTTCTGTTGCAGATAGGGGATTCGGTTTATGAAACACCATCTCAAAACTCTTTACATTTTGAGGTCTCCTAGTTGATGAAAGATAATGAAATTAGTGGGTCTGTAGACCCGTTGAGGGTGCTATAAAAGACCATGGAAAAACAAAATGAGGAATTGGTTCTTCTGACATTGATAGTTCCACAAACAGAAGAGACCAAATCAAAGATTCAATTGTTGTTACAGAGATGTTGACAATTGCAAGTAAGTTCCCGAGTAATAATGTAAATTCATTTAGAAATTAATAATATTTAATTTTATACACTATTGAACTTATAATAAAATGGTTGAATTTACAGCAAGTTATGCAGCTTTACAGTGGTGGTCAAGGCGTTGTTGGTCCCAGTGACCAAACCACTCCACGTACACCATATATTGCTCCCTTATTGTCCAATGAATAGTCAGAAACATGCTCTGTGACACCCTTGAGGCCATCAGAGGGTGCAGCTAATGCTGACCGACCCACAACAGATGTTGCTGAAGAAGGGGCGGATGCAGGGTTAGATAGAGAGGTGGATGAATTTCCTGGATCTTCTCGTGTCACTAGCACTGGTTTAGTAGTGAAAACATTTTCGGTGAATGAATAACTAGTTCCAATAAATATAGAGAAGATTCCAAGTGATTATAGATTGTTCAATTTAGTTTTTATAATTTGTGTCTAATATACCGATAATATTTTTTAATGTTGGCTAATAATGGCATTAATGTTTTGCAGGAAATGATATATTTTATAAACATCTGAATGATTTGTCCTTGGAGATATTCAGGCCCACCATCTGTACAAGGTGGGACAAGCAGGGAAAAGATTTAAAGGATGAGATGAATAATCGCTTGGTTTGTCTATTCGAAAAAGATAACTTCAATACATCGAAGGTCCTACAGAAGGCTGGACAACATCTGGAGATTGTCCGAGACCAGTATAGGTTTCACCTAGAAAAGAACCCTAGGTGTGAGCGCCCTTCAATGATTCCATCTATGGAGTGGAAAGCCCTGGTGGAAGATGGAAAAGGGAAGGGTATGAGAAAAGAAGGAAAGATACCACTGGGAACAAGGAGGTATGCAATGCATTCCAAAATGTAATGGTAAGCCTTATTATTATTAGTTTTTATATCAAATTTGCAACATCGACTAACGTAATTCAACACTTGATTAGGATGTCGAACACATATAAGGCCACCAAGGAAAGAATGGAATTTTTTTATCAAAACAAGCTTGGTCTTGGTGGTTATTCAAACTTAGCGGCCCGATATGTAAGTATTGAAAACTCGAAACCGCATCCAAATATCATACAGAAAATTATTTTCGTTTTATTCTGGAAAAAAATGTAAAATTAATGACATCATGCAAATATGTAGGCCGACTGGTTCAAATAATTGCCCACTGCGGAATACATGAAGCTTGGCTTCGAACAGGGCTTTGACACCATTGTTGAACGTCAAAGAAGCTTATCTGGGCATATTGCACAATCTTCTGTTGATCCATCTAGTGCGCAGGTATATAAAAACTATATAGTTTAATGATAATTTTTTAATTCTCATGCAATCTATTCGTTATAAAAAATTAACATAAATTATTTATTCATTTTTTAGCAGGAAAGTAATGATCCCGTTCATGTCGAGGATGTACACCAACCAGATGAAGATCATGCTTCGATTCATGGTAATGAATTTATTAATATGCTACTATTTTGTATAGATAATTGCAGATGATGAACATTAATTCTAATTCTGCACAATTCAACTCCAGAGCATGTAGATGCAAATAACACTAAACAGGTCGATCCTGTACATGATAATGATGAACATGCTGATGTGGCCATGTGGCAGGTAAAAAACACCTTCGTAATGTTTTTTTAAATGAATTACTTTTATTTATAAAAATAAAAATATATTAATGAAATATTTTGACATTATTGTAGAAATTCATCACCCCCCACCGCAAGTTCAACCTTGTGAGCAGTCTAGTAGGGAGACTGAGGATCATATTTCGGAAGATGTGCCTGTGACTAAATATTTAAAGAGAAGAAAAGTAAAAAGGAAGTGACTATAGAAATTTTGAGTAATTCTTATTTATAATAAAAAATTTAGATGGTTTTTTCCTCTGTTTCATGAATGAATGGTTAAATGAATGCATTAATTAATGGCTTACTGATTTTTTTATTATCGGATATTGACTAAATGAATGGTTTAATGAATGTTTTTTTTAGCTGTTGAATGATTGAATGGTTTAATGAATGATTTAATAAAATATTCTTTCAGCTATTGAGTGAAATAATTTGCATTAAATTGTTATTTGCAAGTAGATGCATTGGGTTTGGGGATATGAGAGTGATGTGAGGGGGGGGGGGGGGGGCCATAAGAGCTTCCACCTTAACATGGTTGGTCCTGTTTAGTAGAGAATATTGAATTATTCTCGAAACAGAGAGGAGCTCAATGCATGGTAAGGAAGAATACATTAAAAAACAACTATTTCTATAATTTTAGTGTTTAATTTTCACTATTGCTATTTGACTCCTCCATTGTAACTTTTTATAGATAGCGTTGAGAAACATTTTCATAGTTAAGAGGAAAGAAATGGCATTTTGATGTGATTGATGTCCTTATATACATAGTGTTTTTGGTTCTCCATGTTTTATCAAGTGATCTATTATTAACAATTAATTTACTTGAATAGTTGAATAGTATTGTATTTATTTAGATTGGTTTTGTTATTTTCATAAACAAACAAAATTTTATTTGATGGGTCCTAACATGAAACTATTTCACCAAGAAAAAATTTGAAGTATGTTGAATGATGTTGTGAAAGGTAAACTAGAATAAGATCGTGCGAAGCTCCACAAATCAAGGCATAATTATGTTTTATTTTGTTTGATTGAAATGTGTATTGGGTATTTATGCATGTGAACACACACACATTTAGTTGATGATGGTGATTACCATACATTTAGGCAAAAAAATTTCTATCTGATCTAAAAACATACCTTAAATAGTTTGATTTATCAGGTTGCTTCTATGATTGAATAACTTGGAAAATAAACTACTGATCTTTATGACTTAGTAAGTTGTAGAATCTAGTCTTTTCACAAATATTTTTAAAAATATTCCCAATTCTGAGCACCCATGCAACAATGTGTGAAAGTTCTGGGCACATTGGGAGCATGTCTGAGCAGCAAAAAATAGTAAAACACCTT
Organism: Pseudotsuga menziesii; assembly: GCA_001517045.1. NCBI lineage: Eukaryota > Viridiplantae > Streptophyta > Pinopsida > Pinales > Pinaceae > Pseudotsuga > Pseudotsuga menziesii. The sequence continues at coordinate 506,005 of LPNX010015194.1, read as the reverse complement.
GCGAAAGATAAAGATGACATAATCCATTGATTCATTTGATGTCTTAATATATACCTCGATACACCCTTATCATAATAAAAAGAGACAAAGAGAGTTCTTATAATTTTTTTTTGTTTAAACAACCCATTAAAGTGCTATACAGGATTTCATATTTGTATAAGGACATGATCGCACAAGCTTACTAAGCTAGAAGTACTTTAGGTTTTTAAAAAGGACACTATTGGTTTAAAAAAAATGCATACATTTGGAACACTAGCATTTTATATGCAATACTGGGGAATTTGTTTACCATCACCTAGAATTCGTCTAGGTTCAATAGTTAGGCTTCTTTCATGTTATTTTAAGGTCAACGCAGGTAGATGCATGCCCAAATTTTGCATAGATGCTACCCATGTTTGTATATGAGGCATATTATTGTTCAATGTTCAGAAGATGGCCAAAAGTGTCATAAAATATGAATGAGGTTTATCAATATGAAAAATAAGCTTTTCATAGTTATAGCTTGTTGTTATAAGGACCATAATTTACAAAAACATAAGGTATAGGTGTTTTCATTGATTTCCATTTTCCAGAGGTTGCGTGGAGATACCTAGAACTACACTTGTCCTAGATATTCATCTGTTTAGATTTCGTGAGTAGGTGTGTATCTTCTTCAATAAGGTCTTCAAATAGGACTCATTAGTCTAGTATACTATCAAGCACATTTTGTAAGGAACCCATATTAGGAGGGAAAGTGGCACTTTTGGAACAATAAATGAAATCATCCTTATGGAGATGGAATACCAAAACAAGTATTTTAAAAAAAATGAGACATTGATTCATACCATTGTCTAGCCACTTTGTCTCTACAACTAGGGATTTTTATTTCTCCCAAGAGCTTGTGAGAACTTAGAAGTGGCCAGTAAAAACACTTCCCATTTCTTGAGCAATGGCTTATTATACAGAAATGGGAATGGATATTAGAAATAGGATTTGGTGTGTTTTGATTTCAGGGTAGTTTTCTATCATAAATGACGTTGTTAGATGAGGTTTTTGGTAACATAGGCTATGGTTTCCTTTTGTGACAATGCTTATTTTGGATTTTAGTTTAATGGTTTCCAAGGGGCCATAACATTCTAGGTTTTGGTGAATGCAACATTAGTGATTAATTTTAGTTTCTCAATATAAAAGTTTCAAGTACATGCTCTTAATCGTTTGGATTCTAAGGGTGGAAATGAATCCAAGTCCTTGAATCGATTTGAATAATAGAAGGAAGAAGGAATTGTTTCATTTAAAATTTCAAAGTTGGGAGATCTGGAAGCACCAGTGTATTTGATATTGGGGGGATATCGCTCTCTCAATCAATTAACATCCTTGTTCAAGGACATATGGACCAAAAAGGGAGGGAGAACCTATGTGAAGATCCATAGTTGATGTACTTCCTATTATGACTCCAAAAAATATATTTATGTGAATCCATATGAATCTAGTTTGGGTGCATGCAACCAAACTTCCTGAATTCCCACCAAGGAATGTGTTTCATCTCATTTTTTTAACATGCTTAATATGTTTTTTTATGTTACTAATGACATATTGGTATGGTTTCCTGTAGATCCACCCATTGCTGATAGTTGTGGTAGATAACATAACCAAACTTCCACAATTTCCAAGGGATGTGTTACATATCCCTTTTTTCTCATTCAAAATTCCCAGTCAGTTTGTTGATGTTATAGGTCAAGGTAGAAAGGAAATAGGAAAATCAGTACTTGAGGTGATAAATAGAGTGAGTGTGGTCGAAAAGGAAAGTAGGGAAATACTTGTTTTACACCCCAGGTACATATTAGTATGGTGGTAACATGACCAAAACCAGATTTGTTGTTGATTTTTGCTACAATAACTAGTCTCGATTCCAAAAGTTAATTGTTTTCATTGTTGTATAGAATATTACTATATGACTCCCATACTTGCTGGTCATATCTATTTTTTGTCTTGCTTGAAGTTCATAATGCCTCATAGAATTTCCTGTTGGTGACTATACCTTATTTTCATCACCTTCACTACTCAAAAGTAACCCTAATGCATTCAGATTTGCAGGCTAGATGATGTTAAACTCAAAAATACCTCCTAATGTGTTGAGCAAACCTATTGACTACCCAAAAATGTGATTTAACCCTACTTACCACATTTTGACACACATGCCAAAAAGTGGGTAACAAGCGATATGAAGGAAATGGTTTTCATTGGATGTATTGTAAATTATAGTTTACTAGATGTGAATCCTTTTACAATTGATCTTTCTTCAAAGACTTCCTAGATTGTTGTTTTATGGTGGTTTAGGGTCATGTATGCCCATAATTTCCCTTTAGGATTTAGCGCATAGATCTATCCTCAAATTTAATACAAATTTCCTTTTTAGGTCTAGTTACACCTTGTTCTATGATGAAAAGTGCCTGGAATCAATAATATTGGTGTTAATCAACTTCTCTTTACCATATTTTACCCATGGACTTGTACAGAATGGTAAATTAACCACTTCCAAGTTTTGAAGTCATGCCCAGGTTAAGGCATCAAGTTGATATTGCCCTTGTGGTGGGATAAAGATGAATAGATTACAAAGCGATCCATTATGCAAATTATGTTTGGGTTGAAGAGTGCATGGTATTTTAGGTTTGCGTGTTTATAAGAATGGACTTGAGTGAAACTTAGGTTTATTTCAAAATAATTGGGTAAGGTGGTGGGGTCTATGTACTTGCAAGGCCTTCGAAGTGGGAATGTCTTACTTAAGGTACACCCTAACTATTTGGGGTGTAGGAGGTAATATATTCCTTCCATTTTCATCATTTTTTAACAATGGAAAATAGGGGGAAAATATACCTTGAAATAGTCCAATTTTTAATGCATGCATGCTACAATTTAATGTGGTATACTTTGCCTTAATTATTGGAACAATGTGTGCTTTAAATGGAAGGCTTAAAGGATATATCCTCCTAAGATATAGGAAACTCCATAGTTCCCTTTAAGATAAGTAGAAAAAAGATGTTGATATAAAGCCCTTGATCGAACTTGAAATGAGTGAGCCAATTCAAAGTGAGTGGTTAAAGAGGGTTCCTTAGATATTATGGATGGATGGATTCAAGCCTTTTTTAAGAACCATTGCTTTTGTCTTTTAGGTCATATTTCTCTAGGTTTGTAGATTTCTCTCTATAGAAAAATGCTATCTTCTGTTAGAGATTCTTTGTGGTCATATTTCTTGAGGTTTTTAGGTTTGTAGGTTGTTCACTTAAGAAGAATGCGATATTTTGTTATAGATTTTTTGTGATGCCGTAGATGTTGTCGACCCCTCTATTATTTTCATTTGATTACTATAGTATCTCGTTTTTATAAAGTTGTATGTTTGCTTGTTAAAAACATGTATGTAATCTTTATTGAACACCTTTTGTTCATGCAATATTTTGGAGGACACTAATAAGAGATTGAATGCACCATTTTTGTCTTTCCAAGCAAAACCTCATATGGAAACCCTCATGCTCTACTACACATTTCATGGATGGTACCAAATGTAAATCTATTGACGCTAATTATGACCCTAACTCAATAGGGATATTGAGTGAGTCATGCAACACATGGAATCCCATGGGATCGACCTTGAGACCCCTTGCGTGAAGTTAAAAATACTCAACCACTCGACCTGGCCCACCGAGCCAAGGATTTCCCCTATATTTCATAGGGTCATAATATTAAGATGTCCATTTGCAACCACTAACAAACTTGAGCTATATATAGGTTGAATTCAAAGCTAGATATGGTAACACTCTGTTGATAACTTGATACACTATTTTCTACTTATTATCTTTTATTTTCAAGGTTGAATGAGGTTGTGGAACAATAAGTGATATGTTCACTAGTGAGATGTGGGTTAAATAGAAGCAATGGAATTTTGATGTTGTTATCAATGTTGATAGATAAATGTTGGATGTCAAGTAATACTTCGATTCAAAATTCATTGTTGCTATAAAATTAATGATAAAACATTGTAGATAGGATAAGATAATTTTATAAATATCTAACAAATGACCACAATAGTAGGTCAATGGGACAAAGAGAAGTACAACCATTGAAAATAATATTTTTTAAGCGAAAGAGAAACTCATAACCTTGATCTACAAAATAAAAAATCCAAGAATCTAGACAATAGTGTTAATAAATAATACAGATACAAAGTAATACCCATGTTAAACATAATATGTGGATGTCAAGTCACTTCAGAGCTAGAAGGAGAATGAGAAGAGGAAGAAGAACTCAGTGAGTCAGTGTTTGTAAAGAAAGGGCTGATATAATGTTTGATAATCTCATTTGGGGAGAGTCTAGGACCTAGAGGGCTAGTTTTGTATGATATTGAATGGTTGTGATAATTTTCACAACTCTGTAACATTTGAGGATGTAGGGAAGAATATCGTGATGGAGTTTTTGATACTTGAGATGGTGGAAAGGTGAGCAATTGAACTATGTCATGCACAAAGCTTTGATGGAAACTGGTTTTCTAGCTATGGATTTGGAGTGTTAAAGTAAATATCAGATTATAATGGTCAATTAGTTATTATACATTGGAATTAATAAAGTTATTTTATACTTTTATGCCCTCTTTCTATTTTATACTTTTATTCCCTACTTCACTTCATTGTGTTTCTTGGTTCATTCTATATTCATAAAGTGGATTGACTCTACTCAATTGGAACCCTTTAGAAGAAATATTTTGCTTCCTCATTCATGCATTACAATACATATATCTCTTCCAAGTTAATCTTGGTTTTTGTATTTGCTTGATTTCTGTGTATATGTTATTAGAGCTTAGCTAGAGCCACATAGTTTATGAGAGTATGAATACCTAGGTATTGTTACTAGCAAATACAAATCAAGGGATTGTTAGTGTAGCACATCGAAGAGCCAAATGTGTTTTGCCAAAACTAGGTATTGTTTCTTTTTTAATTTTGAAGCAAAATAATTTTTTTTTATGGAACCATATAGATTGAGGTTCCAATAAAAAAGCAACGAATCAGATGGATTTAGTGGTACGAAAGTACAATAACTATACAACCTGTCTTAGCCATTATGCAATGATTTCAATCAACCGCTGTACAACCTATGAAGCTGTATAATTTTGTATGGAGTAGATAGAAAATCAAATCCGTATGATTATGCAGTCCTATGATTATATGGAACAATACAGACGTTACATACGATTTTTATTTAGAAATTGATTTGTACGGAATTGAAATTATAGCTTGCAAGCCAAATTTGGAATGTAAAGATCAACAGTTAGATAAAATTCTGAATGTATATCAATGAATTGTTTTTAATTGATTGACATGTTAGATGATTTGGGAGTAGATTGGATCTGTTCTTACCTGAATCGTTGCCCAAAATTACATATTTGTAAGTTTTAGCTATTGTTTTTTTTTTAGCAGATCCAAGGAGAAATTAGATGTTTTGGTGCTGAGTTTTAGTAGATTTGATTGTTTTTTAGCTGTTTGAGAGAAAATTTGATTGTATTTTCAGCTGTTAGAGTATATTTGTCATGATTTGTGTGTTTTTCAGTTGTTTGAGAGTAGATCTGTGGTTTATTGGGGTGTTTTTCAGTACATCTATGGTATATTGGGTTGTTTTTTAGCAGATGTTTCAAACTATGCTTGTTGTTGGGCTGTTATCAACAGATTTATCATAAATCTATGTTTTTCAGTGATATCTAGCTGCTATAGGTGTTTATAGCTAGTATCCATATGTTTTTACTTTAGGATTGCAGACTGAGGTAGGGAAGAATTGTATTTTCAATATTTTAATTTGTTTCAGTATATATTTCTGCATTTTAACTAGTCTCTGTGGCCTCTTTATCCAGGATCATGTTGGAAGGAAGCCAAAGGTTTTTTGGTAAGAACTGCAATATGTGGAAGCAATTTCTGCAATGAATTTCCTAAAATAATTGGTCATTCCCATAAATATTGACATGTCATGGATGTTCTTTGATGATGGCCAATTGATAATGGCTAAAATATTTGTTGTATTAATTTTGTGTCCATCTTGGTTCATAAGGAATTCATGATACCATGCGTTTTGTCTATATGGCTGTACACCTTTGCATATTCAGAAGTAGCTTCCCTTTGTTTAATGTTGAGAATACTTGGTCCAAGTTGTTCTCCTGGGTTTTCCTAAAACTAGTATCACAAATGACTGAATGAGTCAACAAGTACTTGTTCATCATCCTCATGAGTTTTCTAGGGGCATTAGTAAGACGAAAATGCATCATCAACCATTCAAACAATCCTTGGTTTTCTTACAACAACCTTACAAAACCACATAAAGGCTACTCTAAGAGAGCAACTTATGGGGAAATAGAATATATAAACTATGCAGTAAAGTTTAAGTTCTACTTTTGCAACACTCTCTACAGGAACGTAACTTAAATAGAATATAGTGGAAATTGACAGTCACTATCATCTATCTTGTAGTGGTGTGGGGGTTGATAGGTTTGATGCTTATTTGTGTTAATCCTGGTTCTATGTTAGTGATATTGTATTATGCCTCCTGAAACTTAACATGCAAGTATGGGAAGATATCATTTTTGTTCATGATTTCCTATATATCTTCCTTTTGGCTGAGTACTCAGTGACCTTTCATAGCATAGCACTGATTATTTGGGTTACTGTTTTGTTTGTGCTTCTATAGTATAATATCTTGCAATTTTCTTGGTGCTTCCTAAGCTCTCTAAATGGTGTGATGATATTGATTTAATTGGAGGGGAAATTAAATTAATAGCATAACATTGATTATTTGGGTTACTATTTTGTTTGTGCATCTATAGCATAATATCTTGCAATTTTCTCGGTGCTTTCTAAGCTCTCTAGCTGGTGTGATGATATTTCTTTAATTTTATGGTTTCATACATTCAAATTAAATTTGCTAAATAGATGTCTCAAACGTATTGTTGATATGCATGGAGTACTTTGAGCTATGAATTTATCAATAACATCATGGGGATTGATCAAGTCTATGGGAAATACTCGAATCTATCGGCACAATTATGCTGCTAGACTTTTTGATGTATATGCAAACCTGAATGGTCTTAAATTAAGCAGTGCTTAGTTGGCTGCTAAGGAGATAGTATCACATTTTTTTTCATACTTTTGTTTCAAGGGTCTTTCTTCTCTATATATACGACCTTTTGATACCATTTATATCACTTTCATTGTTGAAACTTGAAATCACTCATATTTGTTGATCTCTATCTAAAGAGATATATATTGTTTTAAAGTACTTTTCTATTTCTTCTTCTTCTTTTAATTAGTACAATTATTTGTTCATTATTAGTGTGTTTTTTCTTGTTCCTTGTTCCTTTTTTATTTGAAGTGGTGGTCTATTTTACACTTTTCTTGTGTAAATTTGTGCGTGAAAATATGTTGGTGGTTAATTTGAAAGCCTTATTCTACTAGCAAAGATATGGTAAAATATTGATCATCATTTCATTTAACATTATGGTTTTCCCTGATTTTGTTTTCAAACCATGTGTGTGCAGTTATGGGTGTTTATTTTGCTGAAAAAATAAATTACTATCTTAGACAAAATTGGGAGAAGTTTGCTACACAGGACTACTTTGACAAGCATGGAGTTTTTCTGTCAAATTTGTGGGATGGTCCTCTCCTAATCATTTCAACAATAATCTCGGTATGTTTTATGAAATGCATGGGTAGAACAAGTCTTAAGAAATGATAAATCAAGTGCTCTTTTTCCAAGCATCCATATTTGAAGGTCGTGACAAGGATTGAATCATTTTGTTGTTTTGCAGACTAATACACTAATTACATTATCTCAGCTCATTGTAAAGTGGAAAAGGGTAGAACTCAGACATCGGGCATGCATGGCACACAAAAAAAATGAATGATTACTGAAGAATTCATGCAGAGTAACCTTGGGGAAAGACCTAACGACATTATTTGGAGGTTATTTTTGGATTCTTCATTCTGCCAGAGGGTTTATCTTTGAGATGAAAATTTAGCCATAACATGTCATTTCTCTATTTCTGGCTGTCAAATGATGAGCTCTGGAAAGATTTGTTTTACTTATAGCATCATCTTCTTTGGAAGGTTTGCAGATATATTACTACTATATGCACGTTCTTGTGCATGTTGGGGTGTGTAAGACTGGAACTTTTCTGTAAAAATTTGATGTTTTCATATGAAAACTTAAATCTGATAATGTATTTTTTTGTTTTGATTGAGTTGTCTTCAAATTTAAGAGGGAAGCATTTCTATTTTTCTAGCATTAAAAGAGTGGGTCTATAAGTTTTGCTGACATACATCTTGCAAAGTAGTTCTCCAAAAAATTCAGTGTAGTAAGGAATATTTTATCGATTTTGTTTGGTATAATACTGCAATCAAAATATTGAGAAATATGGACATCAGTTTGCTGGTATGAATTACTGAGCAAGAGGGTTTCAAGACAGTGGGTTGACAACTTGTTTTTTACTAAAGTTTGATTTAAAACCAACGTTGTTGTTTTAACTACTATATTATGATCTTCAGGTCATTATAAGTACTCATCTTTGGAATTGAATGCTTGTATATATATTATCAATTGAAATGCTTAAATTTGGATTTCCTTTGAGTGATGCACCAGGGAAGTAGACATAAGGAGGGTTAAGGCTGAGTTTAATGATTGTCACAATGCTTTATCTGTCATCTTGGGTGATATGCATTAGTATCAAGGATAACGAGTAACATCCCACTCTTCCAATGATGTGGAATTTTCTTGAAACTAGTCACTTTGTGCTGCTAGGTGAGTATATGAATACAATCTCTTGCAAAAAAATGAAAATCCACTCAATGGAACCCAAGATAATCACTTTATGCAATGTGTAGAATTCATGACTGAACAAATATTTGCTATGACATCTGAGAAGAAAGAAAAATTGACGAATACCCAAGTTGGAGGGTTAGGAATTCTGATATAAGGTATAGCTTATTGTTGTTTGTTAGAATACCAAAAAACATTTACATCCCACCCTTGCTGAAAATATTTACCTATGACAACCTCTATTTTTTTTTTTAACTATACAATGCCCCGTCGCATTTTCGATGACTTGTGGCCATGTCCGATGAGGTTGCCAAAGATATGACAAGAGCAATCGTCAAACCACCAACAAGAACTCGTCGCAAATTCAACCCCATCCAATCTATTTTTCGACAAGGTCACCATAGCTCCGATAAGCGAGACCGTCAGACAAATGACGAGCAAGCATTGAAAATTTGACAAACCATTCCTCTAATTCGACGACATAATCCCGAATTTTTACAGAAGAAAAGTTTGACATTCGACAAGGAAAAGTTGGATTTTCAACGAGGATAAGGTCGGATTTTCGACGAGGAGAAGTTGAAGTTTAGACAAACCATTCCTCTAACTCGACGACATAATCCTGAATTTTTATAGAAGAACTGTCTGACATTCGACAAGGAGAAGTCATATTTTCGACATGGATAAGTCGTATTTTCGATGATTTTTGGATTTTATATGGAAAAAATGTCCGCAATTTTTAGGAATGGTTGAGGTATGTACATTACATGAAATATTAAAGTGTAAAAATCCAATGCTTGCTTGGAATTCCACCTCAAAATTTCAGAGATATGACTAAGTTTGTTAATCCACCAACTCTTGATGAATACATTAGAATGGAAATGCATTGCTATGGGAAAATAAAAGGAAAATCATAGGTTCATCTTGTCAGAATTATAAATCCTTGATGGAAGAAAGAATTCTATAAACAAGTTAAGGATCTAGGCACACAATTAACCTCACGGAGAATTGCAGAGAATTAACATAAGGAGAGAATAATAATAATCATGATCACACATTAGGAATGATCAATGAATTATTATTGATATTATTACATAGTTAATACATCCTTATAAAGGAAAATAGAGTTTATAGGAGACAAATCATGTTAGCTCATAAAGAAGTCTTACTAAATATGATTAACTCTCATAGGTGAATACAACAATTTCCTAACTAGACCAAGAGATAATGAATTAGATAAGGAAAGAGTGAGTGATGATGTCTAAAGGAAAATATTTCTAAACATGGAATATGGAGATAAATTGATGGAATATGGGTTGGCCACAAAAGACGGCAGTTGCCTGGTTGACTAGCTTTACCTTATCCACTGAAAAGCAGGAATAAAATAGTCTAAGGAAAAATCTATAGGAAAGTGCAATTGCTAATTCTGGAAGTTAATAAAATGGACAATATATAACCAGAATCAGGATAAAAGCACTCCTAGGGTATATATGGCAAGTGTTGACCATGTGGTGCAAGTGGATTCCAACTATCTACGCTAGTGGGCAGGAAATTAATCAAATAATTAAAAAATATTTTATCCTAAATATTAAGTGGGTTTATTATGTCCTAACACCCCCCCTTAATCCTGACTTTATGATGATATCTCTGAAATAATCATAATTATAGATGCATATAGGGCCCAACAAAAAGGATATGGTCACCCTTTTACAATTTATCTTGTCTAAAGAACTGAGGAAAGAGGCAAAACCCCATGGGGTAAATCCCCTCTCAAGAAAGGACATGAAAGGAAAACCAAGAATGTTGAACTTTTGGTGTTTTTGTTGCTCCAAAATTAAATGATGGTGTTTGGAGGAATATTCTTCTTGGAAAGAAGATAAATCTACTCATCTAGATAAAAAAGATAAACAATTGCAGGATGGAAATTGCGACCATGTAAAAAAAACTAAGATCCAATTATGTGTAAGAAAGACTGAAATATCTTGAGAGTTGTAATCAAATTCAAGATGATGATATGACTTGAACTTCGAACCCGTAGATATGAAATCAGCTCCATATAGGTGAAATAAGTGTCCAAGCGAATGCATAACATATCCAACTTCATTTACACTGAGAGGAGGTGTTCAAGTGGTCATGTAGGGAAAAGGAGAAGGATTATGATCAGGGAGTGTGAATGCAGAGACTCCACAGATTGATCTAGCTTCCAAGCTATGCAAAGGAACATATACTAGCACATTTGTAGACTCATGAGCAGAAAATACATAATGTTTTAGAGCATAAACTGATAAAGAATCCTCTGTTGTAGAAGTATGTGAGGAAAGAGAGTGATGTTCAAAATATTCAAGGAGGCTCTGAGAATGAGTTCCAAGAACAAAGGAGGAGTTGCAGGAGTGCATGGGATCAAGTATGATGAGTGGTATGAAAAAAATAGGACTTTATCTAGCTAAGCAAGAATCTAAGAATACACTGAGTTGCGCACCATCAAGAATATAGGTACACACAAAGTGTGAAAGGTATGGCATATGGATCTCAGAATCCATGACAGAAGACATAGAGAACACAAAATGTGTGAGAGAATAACCAACAATGTAAATGGAAGATCCATTAGTCACTTATTATTTATTATTAGCATCAACATATTCAACTTCGAGAGATACATAAAAAGATGGCTCTTCAATATTTGCTTCTTGATAGGAAGAGGAAGCATTTCAATCAAATAGAATGGTAGCAATTGGAACTATATGAGATAATTATTCATCACGAACAACTTCATCAGTGATTGTAGAGGCCAAGACATCTTGAGAGAAATAAATCATTGAGTAGCTAGAGTCTCTCTCCAAATTACTAGAAGAATCCTCATTGTGCTTTCCCAAAACTCTATCCAATGTTTTCCAAAGATCCTTTAGGTATTTAACAGAATCAATAAGGTACCGCATGCTTGGAGAAATAACTAGACATATAGATCCAAAATCTCTATCATGGTCATTCAGAAAATCACTTAGCTCTTCATAAGACTCTTCAACAACTCCAATATATATCTCATAGAAATTTTGTCTCTTTAGAGATTTCATCATTGTCAATTTACACTTTGAATAGCTTGTGAATGGAGCAAGAAGAGGAACTAACAATCTCGAATCCATTTGAAGTTGTACCTACAAACAAAACATGATTTGAACCCAAAATCGTATAAAAGAATCCGACGACATCTAATGTAACGTACGGATGTGTCGGATTGCAATGATGAAAAGTAATGTTCCTTCCGAATTATTTTAGCATCATCTAATTTTCGACATCGTTAGCGTAGGTTTTTCGACAGAGGTGTTGTCGTCAGTTATGCGACGGTGGAATGTAAAATTTGCGATGACAATATCGGTGGTGCCGTCGTCAGATATCTGACAAAAGTGTGTTGAAAATGAAATGATGATGTTGTCGGATATCCAACAAGAGGGTGTCAAAAATGTGACGATGATGTTGTCGGATATCCGACAAGAGGGTGTCATATTTTTGACGTGGTTAGAAATTTCTTTGAAATAATATAAAGACATATTTCAAATAGTTTGGCCCATATTTCCAATGATAACTATTTTCACATCATCAGATATTTGACGTCTGTGCAATTATAAATTTAAACATTTTTAAAGATTTCGACATGTTTTCTATAGAAGTGGCGGACAGGTTGCGGAAATTATTTATTCCTCCAGGGACGATTTTAGGAATTGTTTTATTCTTCAACAGGCGGTTGCAGGAAATTTTTATTCTTTGACAAACCTCCATTTGAGAAAATTGTGATTCATGTAACTTGATTTTTTAATATTGTCGATAGTATTCATTCATATAGTTTGTTACAAAATGTCAAATAGAAATATTTCTGATCCAAACAAAAACAATCGACAATTTCTTGCTAAAATATGGGATGCAGCGAAAGGAAGGGGTGATGGAAAATGTTATTGTCCATGTACTCAATGCAGGGGAATTAATAGGAAAAGAATATTGATATCAATAGCCACAAAACATTTCAGGGAAGATGGACACCCTAAGGGGGGGAATGAATATCATCCATTTGTAGGTTTAGCATTATAAAGTTTTTATATTATTTTATTTGGTAAATGTATGTATTATTTTAATATTTCCTATATTAATGTATATCTATTGACGTTTCCATGTATTTATAAAGGAAATACACCCTACGGCATATCATCTAGAGGAAGTGCTTTCAGAACAAGTTTCGGATCAGGATCATGGAGCGACTATGTTTAATGGAGAACAAGTGAATGATCATATTGAACAAGATGATCATATACCTCTTCTTGATAAGGCATATGAACCCCTTTATGAAGGCCCCAAAGCAAATATTTTCTCTTCTGTATTTTTGATAATGAACTTGAAGGTTATGAATGGTATTTCAAACATATCAATCAGACAGATGCTAAGGTATTGTTGGCCTGATTTTCTGACCTAGGACAACAAGGAGGTTTTTCCCATAGAATTAGCTTAACGCAGCGTCTGGTGCATTTGGAATAGCAAAACCTCGCAGGTTATGGTACTGCTACCAACTGATTTTTCTCTTTAAGGAGAAAATAAAATAAGCAAAATCTAACCTATCCTAATGTAATTTCTACCTAAATGAATCCTATAATTAATTTTTGCTATCTAAATTGTCTTATATTTGATTTCTTAAGGAAAGACTCCAATTTTTTAAGAGTTTTCTGAATATAAAGACTGTTGAAATTATGCTAAAAATGACACAAATCAATTTAACAGCTGTTAACTAAAATATACTAAAATAAAACTTAATCTGAACAATCTTAACTATCCTATCTATCCTATCTATCCTATCTATCCTATCTCAGCTGAGAGTGTTTCTAAATACTAGATTAATTATTAATTAATATGAGATGAACAGAAAGACAAAGTGTACAATTTAAATAGAAACATTTAAGTCATACATAATAAGTCACTCTATTATACAATATCTGAACAGAAAAACTGAAAATAAACAATTATTTTAGTTTTCTGAATTTAACTAATAATTAATGATCAACATAGCTATTTGAATCAAAAGATGATGTCTAATATAAAATCACTGTAAAAATACAAATGATAATTTTAACAGACAGAAGTGTATATCCTTATAACTTAAATTTATAGTAAAAATACTAATAAATACAGTCATAACTATATATTTATTCAAATGTGATATTGAGTTGACAAAGTGAAAATGATAATTAAACACAAGTATAACAAAGCATACTGTAATTAATATTAATATAGAAGATAAGATACTGAAATATAGAATATATCCAAAACAATAATACCAGTAATGATATCAGTCTGTAGATGTCCAGTTGCATCTCACATCCAAAGATTCAACTTCAGTAATGAAACAACACCAGCAACAAAATATATTTCAAGTATGCGTTCTTCAAACACTCCATCCCTAGTTCATCAAAATTCCTAACTTATATAATACTATGATTCGGTTTTCCCCATAAATGTTACATGCAACATTATAGGGTTCCTATAACTATAAAGAGAATCGAATCTCTTTTATCAAACACCTGTTACTATAAACAGAAAAACGACTAGCCTGAATTTTTCTGATTTAAAGGTACTTGGTAAATTCGTGGCCATTGTTGAAACTCCAGCCTTCAACAAACATCCATATCTCCCAGCCAACACATTAAAAACGTCCTGAAACTTTGGAGAAGAGTGATGACATATCCACCTGTGTTTAAACAAATGAAGCATCTCATTAAAACCAATTAAAACAGATGTAACAAAATATACTAACATTTAAATGTATGCCTGTAAAATCTGCGATTTTACATGCATGCATAACAAAAATATTTTATTACCTGTTTGACAGCGACACAACCCATGTACTTTGAAAAAAAATGAGAATAACCATCAAGTTTTTCTTTGAAGATCGACTACTCTTCGTGCTTCAGCTAATTTGGCCTTCAGCCAGATAATCTTTAAATTTTGTTTTTCTATTCGTTCAAGTAGGTGCTGATTCGTACCTATTATTGGCCTCTTTGTTTTTTTATACTGATTCTTTTTGGTACTCATTTATTTCCACCTGCTGATCCAATTTAGCACCTCCTTTCTAAATGTTCTATTTTCTTCTTCTATCAATGCTGCATTAGATTGGCAATGCTTAAGTTCATCCTTCAACTCTGTAATGTTGGTCTGGTATGCCTTGTCTAGCACTTGCTGAATAATTTCTTCTTCATTGGCTACCTGAGGAGAATTAGGGATATCAATGTTTTGACCAGATGACTGGGGACTAATAAAAGACGGTTCAGGGTCTGAAATACAAGTGTCCATACATAATGGAGCGATCTCGGCCTTACCCAGTTCTGTCACGTTTTCAACTAATCTTGTATTATTATCCTTTATCAGACTGGATTTATTTAAATGAGTAGTGACATGTACTGACGATGGGTTATCGTCTTCAATATGGACGACTGCAGGTTGAGTGCCCTGTCGATTAGTCATAGGAATCGAAATTGTAGGAACATGGTTCATACTTCTAGTAACCCTCCTTGAAAACACAAGATTGTCTGACTCAAACCCTCCTTTATCGTAGCATACCTGAGCGATATGATCTAGCTTATGCATAGAATCCCTGCTATGTTCATAAGGATTATTTGACTCGGATAGATTTTTACAATGAACAGTGTTAATACCTTTGTTTTCGATTGACCCTTCCTCTGTTTTTGCAGGAGTACTATGATATCTATCCGATGGGGGCTGGTTCAAGACTGTTTTAGAGCAACGTGGAACTATATTATCAACATCTTCATTATTGATACCAGCGTTTACTGGTAGATTGGATTCTTCAAGCCTTTTACCTTCTAACCCAGTCTCAGAAACATTATTGACTTCAGGCTTAGCAGCCTTTTGTTTCCTGTGGGTTTTTAGAGAGGGGTTCAGCCAATATTGGGTCGGCCCCAAATCACACTCAGTTAAAAATTCATCCCATGTCTTGCCATTTAAAGACAATTGATGTTGCACTATAATTTTGACTAATCCGTGGTGAAAAATAATTCTATCAGGGTTATTAAAACTTTGAACTTCCTGTGACATCTTCTTCAAACTTTGCCATAGATAAAATGGTAGATTATACCTATAGCCCTGTAATGCTAATAGGAGTCTTAAGTGGTAATAGTGTAAATGAGAGAAACGTCCATCACAGGACACATACATGACCAGAATTTCATAGAAATCTTGCCACTCAGGCGTCAGGAACTTGACAGGGACCCCTATCTTCAGTTTTGTATTATCTGGTAATGGCAGCAGCAAAGATAAACACTTTTTCTTATTTACCTTACTACCTTTGAACCAGTGTTCTCCAAATTGCGGGAGCTTTGTCGCTTCTGCAATTTTGTCTTCATTAACAATGAACTTAAAACTCCCTATCTACACAACGTCATCTTTTAAATTCATGGCAAACAGTTTGGTCACCTTTGCGTGATGCCCGTCAAAACACTTAAAGAATTGCCCCCACCCAATTTTCTCAAATCGCAAGGCAACTTTCTCATCTGCTTCTATGAGTTCTGAACCTGAGATTTTGAAATGGTTCAACAGAGCCATAACCTTCTCAGCACTACCCTGGTTTCGGAATGGATCGAATGGCGATGTGAAGAGGGAGGGAATAGGTATCCAAGTGTATGACATGATGTGAAAAATTCAAATGCTTCGAATCTGACAGATATGAGATCTCTGTACTTGGCCATATTTAGCCAAACCTAGCAATGATGAGTGCTATAGCCAACTTTTTATTATGATACATGCATAATCCACGACTTAGCCACGACTATCAGTGAAATTGAACCAAATCGACATACCAGGGATCTTGTGATTGACGGATCATAAATTCAAACATTGATTATAGACAGTGGTCAATAATGAACTCGTACATCGTAATGAAATGGAATGACTATCAACATTAAATCCTGTTAATACGATGCCTCAATATATTCACAGCTGTCGGTTTATGATGAAGTGCAAGCTACATCTCTATGCCAACTCAGTGATCCAAGTGACAAGCGTTATCAATTTGACACATGGCTCTCGTAAACTCTGTCAATTAATGGTCTTCTCTAATTTTAGCGTGAAAGGTGGTAGCATTCAAGGCGATATAGTAACGAAATCATATACCCTAATGTTTATCATGAAAACTAGCAAATGGCTTGATTTAATATCTATGTCATGTATTTCATAGATTTAGTTTTAAATCTTTCAAAAATCCTATCGATTAATATCCGAAATTTGATAGGATATTAAGTGATAAAACTATAATATATGAAAATTCCTATATGATAATCATTTATTCACTAACTATATATACAATATTTACAAAGTCATGGTAAGGGATTTTATGAAAAATAAGTTACCTTTAGTTCTATGAAATTAGAACTCGTAATACCTCATCAATATCCAGCTTTTAAATAAACACAAGATGTGTTTTTGTTGATTTTCTCTTGGCATACTATCCTTTTGAGTTTCTTAAATCATATATAATCATATCAATTTAACTTAATGATCGAATTGATTTAATGAAAATTTATGAACCTGACTTATTAAACTAACAGCTGCTAATTGCCAAGTTTATAAACATGTTTTCATCAATCTCTTAACATGTCATTTTACTCTTCTTTGATTGAGAGTACCTTCAGAATCGAAGATTCTGAAGGTGCTCTATTATAATTTTAAATTGGTAAATCATAGACAGAGCTGATCTCTTTTCATCTTATGAGAAATGAAGGGGTTGTTGCTGGCTTCCAACAAATGGCGACAACCTGGGCAAACCAGTTATCTCTGCTCATACAAAATAATAAAAACAAAATCTTAAAACCTGTTAAAAAAAACAATAAAAAATTCTTTATCTACATAAACCATTATTTATTAATACTCATAAGTATAACTCAGAAATATTCCATCTTTTGAAACAGAAATTTAATTAGGGAGAAACTTAAAATATCTTGGTCGAAACAAAGTACTTCATAGTAAGGATAACCTATACCATCAGCATAGAGTATAGAAATCTACTTCTCTAAAATCTTTCCAGAATCTATTCTGTAACATAATAATTTTATTTTGTTTCCTTTCCTTTTCTTTTAAAACAATAATTCTGCCTGAAGACTACTATCTGGGTATGGTATCCCAATGTGATAGTATCATTCACGAGAGCTGTCTGAAATAAGCAAGCCGACTCGTGATGAGACCTCTTGTCTTTTAATTTTTTTAAATCAAAAGCCATCACCCTGGTGATCAGAAATGAAGTTATTCCAGACAACACTGATGATCATGATTAGGCCGGCTCATGATGAGACCTCCTATTCTTCAGTCAAAATTTATGTTTTTATTTCAATTTCATCTTTTAAATTTCATAAAATGAGAGATCATTACCCAACATGGTGACCAAACGGTAATGTCAGTCATTAATATCACCAGAAAATGAATCAGTTGGCTCGTGATGAGACCCCTTATCTTTTAGTTTTTAAACCAAAAGCCATTATTAGTTTCCTAATAATGTCATACTAGTGATATTTGTATTTTTGATCGGACCGGCTTATTACTAAGACCTTCCGTCTCTCATTTTAGCATTTTGTTGATTGGAACAAATCCTAAATAGTTTTCAGATGGTAAATACTTTTCTAAGACTGATGGTAGAGGTTTGTAAGAGTTTTTCAAAAGTACAAGCTTCGAAGAAGATATTAAGTAAGCTATCCCCACTTTTATAAGGAAAATAACAAGATGATGAATAATCCGAGAAACACTTACAAATAAAAACACTGAAGGTATTTTGCAGATTTTAAGAAAATTTGATCATCCTGAACAAATTTTAAAAGATTTCAGTCTAGTATCATAATTTTTCAGGCTTACGAGCAAACTGATTTTATTTATATACATTTATTTTTACAGCTATTAACTAAAAATTACTGACTGATTATATACAAAATTTAATAGTCTGAAATATTTGACTTAACAGAACTAAAACTAAAAATAACAGAATGATGTTTGAAAGTTATAAAGTTTTATGAATTTATCATCATCCTTAATTTTCTGTATTAAAACTCAATTTATATACAAAAAATATAAATTAATTTATAAACAGCAAACATAAGTTATGTACAACTATATAAATTTATTTACAAACAACAAACAAATTATATACATTCTAAAACAGAAAAATATTAACAGAAATATTTTTTCAGAATCAGTCCATTCACAGGAAATGTTTCGGACTGACCTTCGAGTGTTTCCAATCCAAAGGTACTTGGACCTATTTTCTCAGAAATAACAAAGGGACCTAACCACAGTTTCTAAAACTTAGTATGATCTCCCTTCTCCTCGTAAACTTTATCCCATTTTAAAACTAAGTCTCCCACCTAAAATTCTTGATTGGAACTGAAGGATTGGTCAAACCATGATTTCATGATCTGTTGATGTTTTGTAAATTGTTGTTTCGACTTTTCTCTTTCTTCCTCCAGTTTTAGCAGTGTATTAATTCTCTTTTCCATTGTTGGACACTCTTCATCTTGGACAGACTGAGCTAACTGTAATGAAGATAAGAACAAATTAGGTGGTAAAATAGCTTCAGTTCCATATACTAAGAAGAATGGTGAGTGACCTATCACAGCCTTAGGAGTTACTCTATCTGCCCAAAGGGCATTGACCAATCCTGTATGCCAATTATGGTGGTGAAGTGAAATAGTTCTTTTGAGAATTTTCAATAAATTTTTGTTTTTTGATTCACCTAGGCCATTCCCATGAGGATGATAGTTAGCTGACTATCTGATTCTTATTCCATTCTCTAAAGCAAACTGAGTTAACTCGATTGATAAAAAATATGAAGCATTATCAAAAATGAGGGAATCGGGAATACCAAATCTTGTTATGATAAAGAATTCCAAAAATAATATAACCTGATTGGTATTTACAACTTTTAATGGTGCAGCTTCCGCCCAATGAGTAAAATAATCGATCGCAGTTATTATATATTTGTGTTGCATAGATGAGGGAGGATTTATTGGACCTACTATATCAATACCCCATTGTTGAAAGGGTCTTTCAGCTGAAACAGGTTGTAAAGGAAAAGAAGGTTTTTTAACCCTTCCCGCAGCAAGTTGACATTCTTGGCATTTTCTGACAAAGGTATAGGAATCTGGAAACAAGGTGGGCCAATAATAACCAGCCTTGAGAATTTTATGCGCAGTGTTCTCTCCACCAAAATGACCTCCTGCTGGTCCAGAATGTAATTCTTTAAGAATTACTTCTGTTTCGTCTTTATCTCGACATCAAAGGTATACTCCGTCTGAATTTCTCCGAAAAAGGATATTATCAATTAATAAATAAGGAGAAGACTTCAATATGAGTGCTCTTTTCTTCTTTGGTTCTAAGTAATCAGGGGCAGCCCCTGTTTCCAAAAGTATCCGTATGTCTGTATACCAGGAATATTGAGGTGGTGGATAAAAATAAATTTCCCTAGTAAGTAAAGCCTCATCAATGACAGTTTCAACTTTATCATCAGGTAAGTGAGCAGCTTTAGCAGCTAATTTATATATCCCTTGGCCTTTGACTATCGTTGAGGGTTTAATTTCTAAGTCATATTCTTGAAGAGCTGTCATCCAAGGTGCCCTCTTTTCACCTAAATCTTTCTGTACTAACAAGTTTCTGAATGAGGAATAAGGGACGATTATTTTCGTTTTAGATTTTAGTAAGTATGGACGAAAATGTTTAACAGCTTTAAAAATGGCAAAGGCTTGTTTATCAACTTCATTGTAATTAAGTTCAACACCTTTAAAATTTAAACTCATGAAGGAGATTGGGACTTCATTATTCTACTGATTTAATTGAGTTAAAACTGCTGCATATGAAATATCAGAAGCAAAAGTATACAATATGAAATCCTTATTAAAATCTAGGCTTAGGAGGCTAGGAGCTTCTAAAATCAGTTTTCAATTGATCATCTGGGGATACCAATATTTGGTTGTATCCTGAGAAACCATCAAGGAGAGACAGTATCTCAGACCCAGACACCTTTTGAAGAATTTGTTCCATGGGAGGAATAGGGTAATTATCCTTCTCAGAAGCCTTATTCAAATTTCTAAAATCTACACATAATCTAATATCCCCATTTTTCTTCCTAACTGGAACTAAGTTTGCTACCCATTGAGTATGCCTGATGGGGAAAATGATCTTGGCAGCTAACAATTTATTCAATTCCTTTTTGATTGTTGGTTCTAATGACGGGTGATATTTCCTTAACTTCTATTGGAAAGGTTTTGACTCCTGTTTAATTGGAATTATATGTTGCATAACTTGTGTGTTGAAGGTTTTCAGGTCATCATATGTCCAAGCAAAGACATCTTTAAATTCTTTAAACAATTTCATGAAAGCTGTTTTTTCTACAAGGTTGCAATCTATTCCAAGATTTATAGTTTGGGGATTTAGTTCTGTTCCTAAATTGATGGTTTCATACCTCATTCGAGAGCTATTAGTTTTACAATTAGAAATAGACCTAAACTTATCCTGTAGATCAAAGAACTTTTCTAATCTTAGTACTGAATTAGGGACTGGTTTTACCTGTTCAAAAGCTTTTTCAACTGAACAAAAATCATTATTACCGAAAAATCCCACAGATTTTCGTCATGAGTGACTTCATCTATCGCTGAATCTTTAAAGGTATCCTCGTTCATCAGAAAATTCAGTACCTGCACATCATCGTCAAATACATGCCAGTTAAAAATATTATCAGGTATAGAAGGCCTAAAAATCAATTCAACAGAGAAGAAGTCTGGTGTAAGATTTTCTGACGGAATTAACTTTGATGCTATGTTTGCCAACAAATCTGCTTCTTGATTTTGACTTCTAGGAACAGAATTAATGTTAAATGCATCAAAATGTGAGATAAGGTTCCATACCTCTCTTTGATAACTTTGTAAATGTTCAGATAAATAGTGAATGGAGTTACGAACCTATCTGACAATGATCTCGGAGTCGCCGTATACAATTAATTCTTTGATGCCCAAATCAATTGCTTTTTTCAGACCTTGTATCAAAGCTTCATATTCCACCGTATTTTTTGTACAATTAAATTCCATCCTACAAGGTATACATGTTTTATTTCCCTGAGGGTCCACCAGTAGGAAACCAGCTCCTGCTCCTTCTTTAGATTTCGCACCATCAAAATATAAAGTCCAGATAGAACTATGCACAACCACTTTATCTTCTATAATATTCACAATATTCAGATTATCTACATCATTAATGGTTTCCTTGAATGAAGAGTTAGGAGAAACAGATGTCACATTACAAATTTCAGATTGCTGTTTATTTTTAGATAAGGAAGAATTTTCAGCTTTAAAATCACCAAATCCTAATTCATACATGTAATTCCCCATAATACAATCTGAAAATAAAACAGGTTCGCTAGGATCATGCAGTTCTGTGACAGTATGTTTCATATATCTTTCTCTATTTATCTTTATCTGATTTGAATTTCTGTTCTTAGGTAACCACAATGTTGACCAATCAGTGGCAAAGAAACCGTTCAGCTGTTGAGACCAATCCCTACTTAAGAACAGCCCATATGCATCTGGAATATCAACAATAACAATATCTATAATTTGATAAACCGAAGGATTACAAGAAATCCTGACTAAGACATCTTTCATTTCCCCTACAACCTTTACATTTGTCCTGTCCAATTGAGTTATTTGTGAATTAGATGGAACATATTTCCCATTCAATTTCTTGCATACTGATAAAGGCATCACATTGGAGGATGCTCCGAAATCTACCATGCAGTTGTGAACATTCCTATTGAAAATTTCAAAGGTAAGTAAGAATGGAGGTGTGGTTGATTTAGAATTCTTACCTATCAGCGAAGCTTTGTCAACCGTTGCTTTCCCTTTTTCAGTTGCTGTTGGATCGTTATTAGAACTATTTGCAGCAACATTTTGTTTTGCATTAGGAATAATTGAACTTATTGCGGGATTTATAACATGACTATTAGGCATTGGGTAGATTTGAAGGAGGTCATACATATTGATGTTTGCACGATTCTTCTTTAAATCTTCAATGATATCATATTGTAAATGTAATTTAGGAGCATTTTGAATGTGCTGGGTAATTTTGGTTGATTGAGTCTGCTTGCCGGATTGATTCTGCTTGTTGTCATTATTTGTAGTAGAACTTGACGAAGCACTGGGAGTATTAGCAAATGTTCTACTACGAGTATTATAGGCATGTTGTCCTGTAGGCGGAATTTTAGTCTCATGCTCTTTCACAAGACTATCCCAGAAATGACCATTAACTTGTTGAGGTTCTTTTGATTCTTCATCATTTTTTGATTCCTCTTCTTCTTCGTTTTCAGTTATTTCTTGACTAGAAGGAGTTTCAGACAAAGATAAAACAGCTCGAATTGTATTAAAAATATCTTCATTTGCTGCTATGTCAAGTGGTGTATTCTTATTATTTTCATTCGGGTTTTGTCTATACTGATTTCTGAAATATCCCCTAGAAGGAGAAGCTTCAGAATTGGTTTTCTTTAACCCTACAACTTCATTGGTTAATTTTTGAATAGCGTTATGTAGTTGTTCTATATCGAATGCTTTGTCTTTGTCTGAATTGGGTTTTTCCGTCTTCCTAAGAGGAAAAGAATCAGATTTCCCACTTCTATTTGGTTCATAGGACATAGAATCCTTCTCGACTTTAATGGCTTCCTCAAATGTTTCTATTAATGTTGTTTTTCCAGCTCTCTTCACGAACATCCCAGAATATTTAGGTAAGGCTGACGTATAATTTTCAATAATTATGTCTTCCAGAGGTTGAGAGGCAATTGGGATTTTATTTTTTAATGTGAGAAACCTTTGATTGAAATCTTTGATTCTTTCTTTAGGCTCCATTTTAATCCTAGATAACTCTAGGGCTAAAAGAGTGGGTGTTTTATCTTCCCCGAATTTATCTAGAAAGGATTTATTAAATTCCCCCCAGTTTGTGATAGATCCCTGTACTAACGAAAAATACCAGGTAGAAGATCTTCCTTCAAAAGTTAGAGGAAACAATCGACAAAATACATCTTCATGCTGAACGTTCAAAGTTTGAACAGCCAACATGAATTTGTCAACATGCACCTATGCAGGTTCTTTGTCATCTGGGTTAAACTTAGGGAGGAGTTTATCTGAGTGTTTAGGCAAAGGATGTTGTATACCAGGGACTACTACAGTAGCTATTCTTAACCAAGGAAGTTGTGGATTGGGTGGAGGATTGCCTCCTCCTCCCACAGGTACATTTCCTACCATTGGACTTCTTTCAGAACTTGAGGAACTTCCTGAGTTGGAAAGTCTTGGACTATCAGGTGGTGATTCAGGAGGAGAAGGTGGCTGATCAGAACTACCTCCTGTAATTAGTCTTCTAGCAGTATTCGTTTGAGTAATCTACCTTTGATGTCTTTCAACCTGATGGTGGGGAGTACTATCATATATTTCCAAATCTTGCGTAACTATGGTCAATTGTGGATTATGTCGCTGCTGTCTAGGTAGACCATAATCTATTGGGGATATACCAAGCTGATTAGTGTATGCTCTTGTGAGAATATGTCTTGATTCTTCTAAAGTTTGAGCACTTTGTGCAGGAGTAAAGGGAGAGGTGACAGGATCACGCTCGAGAATGTTCCTAACGGTTTCTATAAACGGTGATCTACTGACTTCCGGAGGTTGTTGGCTGGTTGGAAATGTTTCATTAGTTTCACCTGCCATTACTCATTAACAGGCCCTCCTTCTAGCACCATTTGTTGGCTTGATTTTCTGACCTAGGCCAACAAGGAGGTTTTTCCCACACAATCAGCTTAAAGCAGCGTCTGGTGCGTTTGGAATAGCAAAACCTCGCAGGTTATGGTCATGCTACCAGCTGATTTTTCTCTTTAAGGAGAAAATAAAATCAGCAAAATCTAACTTATCCTAATGTTATTTATACCTAAATGAATCCTATAATTAATTTCTTCTATCTAAATTGTCTTATATTTTCTTTCTTAAGGAAAGACTCCAATTTTTTAAGAGTTTTTTTAATATAAAGACTGTTGAAATTATGCTAAAAATGACACAAATCAATTTAACAGCTGTTAACTGAAATATACTAAAATAAAACTTAATCCGAACAATCTTAACTATCCTATCTATCCTATCTATCCTATCTTAGCTGAGAGCGTTTCTAAATACTAGATTAATTATTAATTAATATGAGATGAACAGAAAGACAAAGTGTACAATTTAAATAGAAACATTTAAGTCATACATAATAAGTCACTCTATTATACAATATCTGAACAGAAAAACTGAAAATAAACAATTATTTTAGTTTTCTGAATTTAACTAATAATTAATGATCAACATAGCTATTTGAATCAAAAGATGATGTCTAATATAAAATCACTGTAAAAATACAAATTATAATTTTAACAGACATAAGTGTATATCCTTATAACTTAAATTTATAGTAAAAATACTAATAAATACAGTCATAATGATATATTTATTCAAATGCGATATTGAGCTAACAAAGTGAAAATGATAATTAAACACAAGTATAACAAAGCATACTGTAATTAATATTAATATAGAAGATAAGATACTGAAATATAGAATATATCCAAAACAATAATACCAGTAATTATATCAATATGTAGATGTCCAGTTGCACCTCACATCCAAAGATTCAACTTCAGTAATGAAAGAACACCAGCAACAAAATATATTTCAAGTATGCGTTCTTCAAACACTCCATCCCTAGTTCATCAAAATTCCTAACTTATATAATACTATGATTCGGTTTTCCCCATTAATGTTACATGCAACATTATAGGGTTCCTATAACTATAAAGAGAATTGAATCTCTTTTATCAAACACCTGTTACTATAAACAGAAAAACGACTAGCCTGAATGTTTGCTGATTTAAAGGTACTTGGTAAATTCGTGGCCATTGTTGAAACTCCAGCCTTCAACAAATAGCCATATCTCCCAGCCAACACATTAACAACATCCTGAAACTTTGGAGAAGAGTGATGACATATCCACCTGTGTTTAAACAAATGAAGCATCTCATTAAAACCAATTAAAACATATGTAACAAAATAAACTAACATTTAAATGTATGCCTGTAAAATTTGCGATTTTACAGGCATGCATAACAAAAATATTTTATTACCTGTTTGACAGCGACACAACCCATGTACTTTGAAAAAAATGAGAATAAGCATCAAGTTTTTCTTTGAAGATCGACTACTCTTCATGCTTCAGCTAATTTGGCCTTCAGCCTGATAATATTTAAATTTTGTTTTTCTATTCGCTCAAGTAGGTGCTGATTCGTACCTATTATTGACCTCTTTGATTTTTTATACTGATTCTTTTTGGTACTCATTTCTTTCCACCTGCTGATCCAATTTAGCAAATCCTTTCTAAATGTTCTATTTTCTTCTTCTATCAATGCTACATTAGATTGGCAATGCTTAAGTTCATCCTTCAACTCTGTAATCTTGGTCTGGTATGCCTTGTCTAGTACTTGCTGAAGAGTTTCTTCTTCATTGGCTACCTAAGGAGAATTAGGGATATCAATGTTTTGACCAGATGACTGGGGACTAATAAAAGACGGTTCA
The DNA here is from genome assembly GCA_001517045.1 of Pseudotsuga menziesii. NCBI lineage: Eukaryota > Viridiplantae > Streptophyta > Pinopsida > Pinales > Pinaceae > Pseudotsuga > Pseudotsuga menziesii. The sequence goes on along the minus strand of LPNX010015194.1, from coordinate 479,522 downwards.
GGGTGTGAAATACAAGTGTCCATACATGATGGAGCGATCTCGGCCTTACCCAGTTCTGTCACGTTTTCAACTAATCTTGTATTATTATCCTTTATCAGACTGGATTTATTTAAATGAGTAGTGACATGTACTGACGATGGGTTATCGTATTCAATATGGACGACTGCAGGCTGAGTGTCCTGTCGAATAGTCATAGGAATCTAAATTGTAGGAACATGGTTCATACTTCTAGTAACCCTACTTGAAAACACAAGATTGACTGACTCAAACCCTCCTTTATTGCATCATACCTGAGCGAGATGATCTAGCTTATGCATAGACTCCCTGTTATGTTCATAAGGATTATTTGACTCGGATATATTTTTACAATGAACAGTGTTAATACCTTTGTTTTTTATTAACCCTTCCTCTATTTTTGCAAGAGTACTATGATATCTATCCGATGGGGGCCGGTTCAAGACTATTTTAGAGCAACGTGGAACTATATTATCAACATCTTCATTATTGATACCAGTGTTTACTGGTAGATTGGCTTCTTCAAGCCTTTTACCTTCTAACCCAATCTCAGGAACATTATTGACTTCAAGCTTAGCAGCCTTTCGTTTCCTACAGGTTTTTGGAGAGGGGTTCGGCCAATATTGGGTCAGCCCCAAATCACACTCAGTTAAAAATTCATCCCATGTCTTTCCATTTAAAGACAATTGATGTTGCACTATAATTTTGACTAATCCGTGGTGAAAAAGACTTCTATCAGGGTCATTAAAAATTCGAACCGCCTGTGACATCTTCTTTAAACTTTGCCACAGATAAAATGGTAGATTAAGCCTATAGCCCTGTAATGCTAATAGGAGTCTTAAGTGCTAATAGTGTAAATGAGAGAAACATCCATCGCAGGACACATACCTGACCAAAATTTTGTAGAAAGCTCACCACTTAGGCTTCAGGAACTTGACAGGGACCCCTATCTTCAGTTTTGTATTATCTGGTAATGGTAGCAGCAAAGATAAACAATTTTTCTTATTAACCTTACTACCTTTGAACCAATGTTCTCCAACTTGCGGGAGCTTTGTCGCTTCTGTGATTTTGTCTTCATTAACAATGAACTTAAAACTCCCTATATGTACAACGTCATCTTTTAAATTCATGGCAAATATTTTGGTCACCTCTGCGTGATGGCCATGAAAAGACTTAAAGAATTGCCCCCACCCAATTTTCTCAAATCGTAAGGCGACCTTCTCATCTGCTTCTATGAGTTCTGAACCTGAGATTTCGAAACGGTTCAACGGAGCCATAACCTTCTCAGCAATACCCTGGTTTCGGAATGGATCTAATGGCGATGTGAAGAGGGAGGGAATAGGTATCCAATTGTATGACATGATGTGAAAACTTCACATGCTTCGAATCTGACAGATATGAGATCTCTGGACTTGGCCATTTTTAGCCAAACCTAGCAATGATGAGTGCTAAAACCAACGTTTTATTATGATACATGCATAATCCATGACTTAGCCATGACTATCAGTGAAATTGAACCAAATCGACATACCAAGGATCTTGGGATTGACGGATCATAAATTCAAACATTGATTATAGATAGTGGTCAATAATGAACTCGTACATCGTAATGAAATGGAATGACTATAAACATTAAATCCTGTTAATACGATGCCTCAATATATTCACAGCTGTCGGTTTATGATGAAGTGCAAGCCACATCTCTATGCCAACTCAGTGATCCAAGTGACAAGCGTTATCAATTTGACACATGGCTCTCGTAAACTCTGTCAATTAATGGTCTTCTCTAATTTTAGCGTGAAAGGTGGTAGCATTCAAGGAGATATAGTAAAAAAATCATATACCCTAATGTTTATCATGACAACTAACAAATGGCTTGATTTAATATCTATGTCATGTATTTCATAGATTTAGTTTTAAATCTTTCAAAAATCCTATCGATTAATATCCGAAATTTGATAGGATATTAAGTGATAAAACTATAATATATGAAAATTCCTATATGATAATCATTTATTCACTAACTATATATACAATATTTACAAAGTCATGGTAAGGCATTTTATGAAAAATAAGTTACCTTTAGTTCTATGAAATTAGAACTTGTAATACCTCATCCATATCCAACTTTTAAATAAACACAAGATGTGTTTTTGTTGATTTTCTCTTGGCATACTATCCTTTTGAGTTTCTTAAATAATATATAATCATATAAATTTAACTTAATGATCGAATTGATTATATGAAAATTTATGAACCTGACTTATTAAACTGACAGCTGCTAATTGCTAAGTTTATAAACATGTTTTCATCAATCTCTTAACATGTCGTTTTACTCTTCTTTGATTGAGAGTACCTTCAGAATCGAAGATTCTGAAGGTGCTCTCTTATAATTTTAAATTGGTAAATCATAGACAGAGCTGATCTCCCTTCATCTTATGAGAAATGAATGGGTTGTTGCTGGCTGCCAACATGTATGTAAGATAATCCATCACATATATAGGATCATGATAAATTTTATCTATATTCCTCTAATAATTGTATTGTTAACTCATTATTGATCATCGTACGGATGAAGTGTGTTTCGTTAATATTATTTATTTATTACATTAACTACATTTTTATTTATTTTTACTGTAGCTTGATAGCTGAATTTTTGTTACCACCATCAAATATCTTACCTCACACATATCGAGATTTATCTTCCATCATGAAAGAGATTGGAATGCATTCTGAAGCAATTCATGCATGCCCCGATGACCATGTTATATATTATAATCAGTATGAATTTGATGCAGAATATCCAAAAACGTCATATAAGTAGATATCGAACAGATAAAGTAACAAAAGAGGTGCCTTAGAAGGTTTTTTGTTATATTCCCATCATTCCACGTTTGCAACGACTGTTCAGGTGCAAAAACATAGCGCAATTTATGGATTACCATGTCAGGAACATAAGTCAAGATGATGTTATTTGAATGCCTGCATATGGTTCTGCGTTTAGATATATGCAGGAAAAGTGGTCTCACTTTGAATAAGAACCACATAATCTTAGGATTTATGTGGCAGCAGATGGTGTTAATCCATTTTCACAGATGAAATCCATTTACACAGTGTGGCCTATTTTTTTTTATCAATAATAACATTCCTCCATGGTTTTCAATAAAGAGGGAGCACATAATGTTGTCGATGATTATTCCAGGTATTTTGTGTCTATAACTCTTTTATTTCTAATGTAGTTGTGTCATCTCATTTGTCATATTATGTTTCCTGATTTCATTTGTATATTTTTGTATTTTACTCTTGTGCATGGTTTATATATCTTAATGGTTCTCATAATGATATAGTTTATATGTACTTCAAATCAATCAGGTAAGTTCCAAGTCAAAGATATGAATGTATATATCGAACCTCTTATAAATGAGCTACTAAAGTTATGGAATGGCATCACTATGTATGTCATATCTAGACCAATACGAAAAATTCAATTTCAATTCCATGCAATGGTTGTATGGACAATACACGATGCCCTGGGTTAACCCAATTTTGTGGTTTGTATTTTTTAAGTTCCACTTTAATTGCATTTAATTATATGAAGTAGTTAATATAGTTTATATGTAATTATAATTGACATAGATATTCCATATCTATATATTTTAGGTCTTCAGACAAAGGGTAAATTTGCATGTCGAGTTTGTGGTCCTAAGATAAAATCTCGTCACTCAAAAAGCGTAAGAAAGGAGGTTTTTGATGACTATAGTAATTTCCTCTCTAAGAATCATAGGTATAGAACAACCGAAAAAAAATATTTTCAATGGGAAGCAGGAGACTACATTAAAAACACATAGAATGACACCTCACCTTTGGAAGATGCAATACAATAGAAATGATCATCATTGTACGTATGGATCATTATATATGAATTGTTATGTATTTTAATTTTTATTGTGAGTTGTTTACTGTAGTGGCCATATTTGATTTATGATGTAATTTGTTTATAAACTAATATTCATGATGTCCATTGTGATCATGAAGGCATTAATAGGCTTCCACAAGGAATGAAAAGTTATCCTATACAATTCAACAGGTTTACCTGCTAGAGCACCTACAAATTGCTCATTTGTTTGATACAATTCATATTGGAAAGAATGTGACTGAAACATTATGGCGACTATTGGAGATAAGGAGGGAGAAAGATAAAATTGTGAAAGCGTGCAAAGACATTCAAGAAAGCAACCATTCAATGAAATACATCATCCAATATCATACCAATGGAGACCACGTTAATATAAACTCAATTCCATGGATGTTTACGGAGTAGCAAAGCAATGTTGTTAAAGAAATAATGCAGAAAATTAAATTTCCGACTGGATTTTGTGCGAAGTTGAAGAATATCATAAAAAAAGGTGATTTTGCGGGGGTCAAAACACATGATTGGCATGTCTTCATCAAGGTAATTATTATTGTTAGTCCATATAATTTATTTTTTTTCATTTTGTTGCATATATATTTTTTTCTTGTTTGTATACTCTTTTCTTAATAAACGGTGTGGTTTGATTATTGATACACTATGTTCTACCTCTCTCTCTCTCTCGGACAACTTCGACAAGAATGCCAAACAAGTTATATATAATCTTGGTAAATACATAAGGTAACTAGTGATTAGTTGCACGTGCTTAGTGTTTCTTTAATTCTCCGTATAATTTATATTTTTTTTGTGCACTATTTCATGATATGTAATTTAATGTTTTTTTTGTTAAATATCGTTATTGGTTGGCTTCACTTGTAGAAGATATAAAGTATTGGAGGAGAGAAATTCCTCATCTCATGTGTGAAATTCAAAAGCATATACCTTCAACATTTTTCAATGCACAGAAACACTACCTCATACACCAAGTTGAGGAGATTGAGTTGTGTGGACCTGTGCACTCAAGGTCCATGTGGAAAGTTGAGAGGTACTTGAAATTTATGAAGGGTTTGGTGAGACAACGAGCACATGATGGGGGTTCTATGATGGAAGGATATACGGTATACCAAAATATGTTGTATGTTAGGGAATATCTCATTATTTTAGCGTAAAATCTCAATATACGTCGCATTTGTGATCCAGACTCCAATAACAAATTTGAAGGGGAGAAACTGAAGGGGAAAGGTAGATCGAGGAAGGTGAAAGGTAATTATTAGCAAGTGGATGTTTATTATATCGTTCATATTCTAATTGCATTCTCTAGTTATTGCATCAATTAAGAGCATATACTTTTTTCAGGAAATTTACACGTCTTTCATTTTAATGATTATTGTCATCAAGCAGTTGGTCGAGAATGGGATGCAATTCATTTATACATCGCAAAAAATATTGACTGGATGAAGGTATGGATTGAACAATGTGAACAATTGGGTCATGGAATGTCATGGGAAGGTGTGGCTTCATTGGCAAAAGAATCACATCAAAATGGAGAAAGAATCTTACAGGAAAGTGAAATCGATTTAGCATATGGTTTAAAAGATAAAATGGAAAGCATATTAATCAATCACTCTAAATATTTTGTTTTGCAAATTACATTTTGACGTACATGTTTTTCTTTTCCATGTATTGTTGCACAACTATTGAATCGTCGTGTAATCTTTTCGTGTATTGCTTGTTGTAGGTAAAACACCATAAGGCTATGGTTTGCAATGGTTGTAGATATCGGATAAAAAAATTGGATGAAACAAAGAAAACATTAGATTGTGGGATATCTGTAGTCTTTGAGGTGACCAATTTTTCATCTAGAAGTGACAAACATCTAGACTCTCAGAAAATCGATACTATGGGTATTTGGAAGATATTATACAATGTGACTTTAAATCCTGAAAGGTAGTTCTATTCGTTGTCAAATGGTACAAGTTACGATTGAATCAATGTGATCCTAATAGAACTATTATTAAACATGATAATGGATTTACCATGGTAAATACAAGGTTTTTTAAGCCAGGAACGAAGCTGTATGTTCTTCCAAGCCAATGTGAACAAGTATTTTACTCAGAGGTTCCAGGTAAAGCGGGTTGGTCATTTGTTATGAGACACGATCCAAGGGGAAGGCCGGTAAAGTATAACCTAGACGATGGTAATGAAGAGGGTTCTCTAGAAGAAGAAGACGATGGTGAAGAGCATGATAAACATGAGTTAGGTGATGATGATGATCCATCAGAGGATGCGCAAGAAATAGTTGAATCAGATGATGTAGCAGAAAATGCCCATGAATATTATACCGATGATGACATGATGAGCGTAACTAACTTATATGACAATCATGATATGGACAATCCTTACAAAACTCTAGATCTAATGATACAGATGATGACTTGGATGAAGAAGATGATGACGTGGATGAAGAAGACGATGAAATATATTGAAAGGTAAATATTTAATTAGACCTATTCTTTTATCTTATTTTTTTAAAGAGTTACTAACATCATCATCATCACCATCATCTTCATCATCATCATAATTTTGATCATCATTGTCACTATAATCATCATCATCATCGTCGTCAGCACCAACATCATCATTATCATCATCATCATGATCCTCATCATAATCATCATAATCATCATAATAATCATAATCATAATCAAATACCATCATCATCATAATCATCATAATCATAATGATCACACTTATCATTATCATCATCTTCATCATCATCGTCATCATGATGATTATGATAATCATCATCATCATCATCATCAACATCATTGTCATCATCGTCATCAACATCATAATCATCATAATAATCATCAACATCATCATCATCATCATCATCATCATTAGCGTCTTCATCATCGTCATCTTCTTCATCATCATCATCATCATCTTCTTCATCATCATCATCGTCATCTTCATCATCATCATCATCATCATCACCATCCACATCACCATTGTCATCATGTTGATCATCGTTGTCTTCATCATCATCATCATTGTCTTCATCGTCATCATTGTCTTCATCATCATTATCATCATTGTCTTCATCATATTGATGATGATCATCATCATCATCGTCGTCGTCGTCGTCGTCGTCATCTTCATCCTCATGATGATCATCATCATGATCAACATCATCATCATCATCATCATGTTCATGATTATTGTCTTCATCATGATGATGATGAAGATGATCATCATCATCATAATCATCACCATCATCACCATCATCACCATCATCACCATCCACATCACCATCGTCATCATGATCATCGTTGTCATCATCATTATCGTCATGTTGATCGTCATTGTTTTCATCATCATGATCATCATCGTCTTCATCATCTTGACCCTCATCATCATCATCATTGTCATCATCATCATCATCATCTTGATTGTCATCGTACTCATCATGATGATCTTCATCCTCATCGTCATTATCATGATGTTCAACATCACCGTCTTCATCACCATTATGTTCATCATCATGATCACCATCACCATCATCAACATGTTGATCATCATTGTCTTCATCATCATGATAATCATCGTCATGATCACCATCATCACTATCATCATCACCATCAGCATCAACACCATCATCTTCATCATCATCACCATCATCACCGTCTTCATCATCATGACCCTCATCATCATCATCATCATCATCTTGTTTATCATCATCATATTCATCATCATGATCATCTTCATCCTCATCATCATTATCATGATGTCCAACATCATCATATTCATCACCATTATGTTCATCATCATCATCACCATCATTACCATCCACATCACCATCGTGATCATGTTGATCATCATCGTCTCCATCATCATGATCACCATCATCACCATGATCATGATCACCATCATCACCATCATCACCATCATCTTCATCATCATCACCATCATCATCATCTTCATCATCATGACCCTCATCATCATCATCATTGTCATCATCATCATCCTCATTGTCATCATGATCATCATCATGATCATCACCATCATGGTCATCATGATCATCACCAACATCATCATCACCATCATCATGTTCATCATGATGATGATTATCATCATCATCATTGTCATCATCATCATCCTCATTGTCATCATCATCATCATCATGTTGATCATCATAGTATTCATCATCATGATCATCACCATCATGGTCATCATGATCATCACCACCATCATCATCACCATCATCATGTTCATCATGATGATGATTATAATCATCATCATCATCGTGATCATCATCATCATCATCATCATCGTGACCCTCATCATCATCATCATCATGACTGTCATCATCATCATCATCATCACCATCATCTTCATCATGTTGATCACCATCGTCTTCATCATCATGATAATTAGATGTAGCATCGATCTTATCCATGACCAAAAATCCAATCATGAGACTTCATCAATAAGACAATTCAAAAATGCATGCGCTTATAGACATACTGACCACTAAGTGGCTTATCTTCCTTGTTTCTAGTATGGCATTGAAATTAGATTTTTATTTTTCAACATTTTTTATTATTAAGATAAAAGTGACTTTATGGCAAAGTCAAAAGTTATGAGAAAGTTAAAATTTAAGATAGATTGTATGAATAATATGATCATTCTCAATTTCAAAGTAAATATAATAACAATGACCAATTTTGTGAAAATAAATATAAAAAAGTTAATCAAAGTATTATTGTTAACTTTTTATATTAAATATTTATTTTGTGAAATAGTTTTTAATAATTTTATAAGTAATTATTTTAGATATTCGAAGATCAATAATAAATATATTAGAAGGTGGATGATTATTAACATATAGGAAAAAGTATTACAAAATCATTGTAACATTTGAATATCAAGAATGTTAAAAATATACAACCATCTTACCTTATTAAATGGATAAACTTAGGAAATATATTTTTATTGGACATTAAATGGATAAAAATTTTATGAAAATTGGGTCATGGTGCTCCAATGTAATGTAATTGAAATTGAACTTTTAAATTGAATTTTCAGTTTTAATTAAATGTTAAATTTGAAAATTGAAATTGAAATTGAATTGCAATGCTAAATTGTAACTGAATTCTAATGTGTAGACTGTAATGTAATTGTAATTTAAATTTTAAATTGTAATGATGTTGACGATGACGACGACGATGATGATGACGGTAATGGCGATGATGACTGTAATGATGTTGACGATGATGAAGATGAAGATGAAGATGATGATAATGGCCATGATGATGAAGATGATGATGATGATGATGATGATGTCAATGATGATGATGGTGATGGCAATGATGATGATGATGCTGCTGAAGATGTCACTGATGATGACGACGACGATGATGATGATGAGGGTCATGATGATGAAGATGCCGCCGCCGACGATGATGATGATGATCTTCATCATCATGATGATGGAAATGATGATCATGATGATCATGAAGACGATAATGCTCAACATGATGAAGATGACGATGATGGTGATGATGGTTATGATTATCATGATCATGATGATCATGATCATGATCATGATTATCATGATCATGAAGATGATGATGACCAACATGATCATGATGATGAAGATGATGGTGATGATGGTGATGATGATGATGATGAGGAGGAGGAGGAGGGTCATGATGATGAAGAATATGACAACAACGATGATGATGATGATGATGATGATGGAAATGATGATGATGACAATGATCATGATCATGATCATGAGGACCATGATGATGTAGACGATGATGCTCACCATGATGAAGACGATGATGGTGATGATGGTGATGATGTTGATAATCATGATGATGATGATGATGATGATGAACACGATGATGATCAACATATTTAGGATGATGAAGATGATGGTGATGATGGTGATCATCATCTTTTCCATCATCATCATCATCATCGTCATCACCACAGTCATCATCCGACAATTTGTAGTGGCAAGACGACGATGATGAAGGAAACAATGATGATGATGATTATGATCTTCATCATGATGCTGATAAGGAGGATCATGATGATGAAGACGATGATGATCAACATGATGAAGATGATGGTGATGATGGTTATGATGATGATCATGATCATGATCATGATCATGATGAAGAAGACGATGATGATCGACATGATGATGATGATGATGGTGATCATCATCATTTCCATTGCCGTCATCATCATCATCATCATCATCACTGTCATAATCGCCATTACCATCATGATGATGATGATGACGATGACGACGACGATGATGATGATGAGGGTCATGATGATGAAGATGATGATGATGAAGATGATGGTGATGATGATGATGATGCTGATGATGATGAAGATGGGATTAAGGGTTAGTAATTAGGTGTTATTAATTAGATATTAAATATTTTAAATATTAAATATCAATGGTTCTAATGTATTATGGTTATAATGATTATATAGATTAGGTGTTAGTAATCAATATATATTTTTTTAAATATTAAAAATCTAAAATTAAAAAAGAAACCTATTAATTAAAAAAAATAAAAAATGAAAAAAAAAGCGCAGACATACCTTACCTCACTTTGTCGTTGTGAATTGAGTTGAACTGTAGCTCCTATCACCATTGAGTGGACTATGAGATGAATTGAGCTGAATTGAGTTGAAATGTGCCTCCTCTCGGCACTGAGAGAACTATATTGGAATCTACCTCCCATCGCATGGACTACAAACTCTACCTCTCATCATTGAGAGAACCGTGGACTCCACCTCCTTTTGGCGCTAAACTGTGGACTCTGCCTCCTTTGGGTAGGAACCGAAGTTTCTCTCGTCGCGTGGACTATGAAATATACCTCTCATTGTTTAGAGAACTGTGGACTCTGCCTCCTTTTGGTTATAAACTGTGGACACTGCCTCCTTTGGGTAGGAACTGAATTTGCTGCAATCTATCAAGATAGGTACATAATTCCTCCTAAATTGGTGACTTTATGTCATACCTATTATATCTCTCATTCTACTCATATTCATTCATGGTTTAGGGGTTATGAAATAGGTTCAGTGTTTGGGTTTGGGGGTTGCGTTTTAGGTTCGCGCTAATATAATCAAGTGTTACAGAACTCACTTTGGTTAGGTTCTCTATGGAGTTCCTCATCTTTTACATGGCATCAAGAGACATTGTCTCAACTGCTCATCATAGGTTTTGAGAGAGTTATATAAATATCTTAGATTTTGTGTCCAGGCTCATCTATTAGCCAAACCCATGATACCTTCCAACTATAAAACAACCAATGGAAAACCATCACACATTTTTGGGCTTATTAAAATCGAAAACCAACAACATGAGATCAATGAATAAGGGAACAGAAAAGACCCACAGAGAGCATTACAACAAGAACAACAAGCCCAACACTCATCAGTAGGATAGAGCAACACCTTCAGGATTTGGGGGTTATGAAATAGGTTCAAGGTTGAAGGTTGAATTCATTGAAAAATTCTTTTTAATGCCAAATTGTTGAATTCTATGTTTGAGTTGAGGGATTTGATGAATGTACAAATCCCTTGTTGGTTGTGGGAGAGAAGGTTGACTATCCCACCTGTTACTAGCTATTACATGTATATTAGAACAAACTATGTTTATTACATTTATCACCTCATGAAGTAAGACTAATAAATAAACTTGCACATATACTAAGAAGTAATGAAGCTCACTCAGCCTAGAATTAGGTATGAATGTTGTATTTTCCCACATTCAGCCCATAATTAGAAATGAATGTTGTTTTAGGGTTGCTTAAGGCCACAAACAGACCCAGCTTTGCCAATAGTGTTGTATAGACCTGTCTAAAAAGTAATCTTTGTCACAAGACTAAGATTTCTAATCCATTTACCAATTACAAGCAATCTTTGTCTTAGGACAAATATTTCTAGAATTCCTTTTCTTGTAATTAGTAATAACCCCATTAAGTTGGATGTCTAAAAATTACATGTCTAATTAAGGGCATTTTAGTTCTAGTTAAACTCTGACTAGGTTTTCATTCACTAGTGAGAATTTTGAATTTCCTTCCTAATTCATTCAAATTTCCTGTATGTGAATATTGATTCATTCTTTGTACACACGATGGAATAATGGGTTTCTATCCAAATAACCATGTTTAAGGGTTTCAAGGTAAATTTATAATGTGTACCCTCTATGTGAGCCATTGTTGTTTCTTATGCTTTAGATTATGTTTTGGTATATATTTTTTGACACAACTTTATAAAGGTTAATTGGAAGGCGCCATGGTATATTCCCACTAGTGTCATATAGAGTTCAAGGTTCCCCTTATTAGACAGAAAATACATGAGAGATGTTGCAAAGTGTAGAGGCTACTTGGACTGACCTTTAGAAAAACTATGCATCCCTTGTAGTTACATTACAATATTTCCAAGCCGTCTAAAAAAGAATAATAGATTGGTCCCTATCTTAATAACTCCATTTTCCAATTGAAGTTGAAATAAATATTGAAATTTTATTTTCTTAGAATTCATTGGACAATATTAGATTTATAGAATTTCTTATAATATTCAATATGCTAGAACATCTCATTACCTTTAATATAAATCCATTGTCCAAGGTATACACTCTATTTACATTTCATTGTAACATAGTTTAAGTGTGAAACTAGCAAGTGTAACCACACGATATTATAAAAAAAATATTTAGAAAAAAGATATTAGTGCATTTTTTTAACGCTTAAAAGATTTAAGTTTAAGTTTGCAAGCATTATTCTTGGCGAATAAATTGAAGCTCATATGAGCAAGTTTGGTACTAGTAAGATGCTTGGATGCCACCTCTTTTGTACCAACAATTGAAGTAAATGTCTACATGACATAAGAATGAGGAGGTTTTATGTCCTATTTAATTCCCACTTTCTTTTGACCATTAACATCCATTAATGCACTAACATCCATTAATGCTCTGGGGTAGGGCTTAAGTATTTGTTATAGCAGATTTCACCACTCCAGGTGAATCACACTTTGTATGGCCTTCACCTGTCCCGCTGCAGACTCTTTAGACCCCATGGACCATATGTTATCCTTTGATGTTTCCTTGATCATCCCTAAAACTATATGAAAAATGATATACGCGGCTTTTTACCCGATAAGCACGTACATACACGGGTTTGACCCATATAACCGTGTACATCGGGATGTGTGCATAATCCAAATCCTTTTGGCATTTTCCTTGACATGGATCCGACTCATTCGACTCTTGGCCTTCCATATGCCTTGAGATCGCTCAGATTCGACCCTTCATTATCCCTTGTGAAGCTATATAAGGAACCCCTTGGTACATTGAAGGCATATAGAGAGATTGAAAGCAAAGAAACTATAGTCCATTGTTGACGGAATTTATACTTGAGTCTGCATCCCTTTGTCCCTTTGGAGCACTTTTGTGTTCTTCCCAAGCTTTCCTTTTGTTAGTGAGCTTGCTATCGTGAGATGGAGGATTGAGGTGGTGGAGGCCCAAGTGGGGGATTCAGTTTTTCCGATTCGCAGACGTGCCGTCAGAGGTTGTATCTATCTTGTAATCTCTGATTTATATTAATAAGAACTATCTTTTCCTGTCCAATGATGTGTATTTGATTGAATATTGTATCCATTGGAATATGTCAAATGATTTTACATTATTGATTATATATGCTAGAATAGATCTAACACCATGATATATAGTATGCTTGTATTGTTTACTTGTTGTTGAGGAAGTATTATATCAATTCAAGCTAAAGATTGGAAATCTCAACGGGGATCTACTTCAACCGTCTGAAATAAGGTATGAGGTCTGATCCTTTAGTGTTAGACATTTTATTTATATTGCATATTGGGAAAGATTGATTTCTGGAGTCAAAGCTGTCTGTTGTGGTACCCCAAGCCATAGGAATTTCTCTCCATAACAGAATTGGCGACTCCGTTGGGGAGTTCCTAGTAGTTGTCCTTTGGGGGTGATTTTCTTGGCATTCAATGTATTTGAATTTCTCTTTCTCTCTTGTTTCTGTGTCGGGTCTGGGGGCATGTATGCCTGGTAGAGTTTGATTGGAGTGAAGTTTGTCTCAGCCTGCCTGTTTGCCTTGTTTTATGCACCTTTTCTTCCTGTACACGGGTTTTTGATTTACAGTCGCGTATACACGTTGTTTCCTCTGTGATTTCCGCATATACACGCGGGTTTACTGCGAACAGTCGCGTATCCCCTGGATTTTTCCCTTTTTGTGGAAGTTAATTGGTTGCTGGGTGAATACTGTTAGTTGCTGAGTCTCCTTTGGCACTTCCTGAGTCTATTTTGACCTATGTTTCTGACCGGAAATGTTTTTTGTTAGCCTATTTTTTTTTTTTAGGAAAGTTCTTGTCATGGCATTTTCGATTTTTTGTTTGAGATTAGTGCATTAGAGTTCTTTTACCTTAGTGATTTTCTTGGATGCTGTCTATGTGTGCTTGCAGAGTTTGGGGGTGGTAGAATCATTCTTTTGCTTTTTGCATCTCTTATATTTTCAAAAAAGCCAAAAACATTTGCTTATCATAATGCATTGCATTTTGCACATTGCATTGTGCTTGCACTAGATCTAGATTTGCTTTGGAGTACTAGTTAGGGCTTCATATAGGAAAAATTTGCATTCATCATTTGAAGAAGAATTGTGCATTTCACGTAGTAGCATACCTTGTTTACATGGACACAATGCATTTGCATTGATTTTTACGGTGTGCATTTTACTTCATTTTGCGTCATAACACCACTAGTTGCACGACCATATCCTATTTTTGAGTAATAAAGCCAACTAAAATCAACGCTAATTAAAATGAATTACACTCTTTTCTTTTCTAGGGTGCACCAACAAGCTTAGGTTTTAGGATCTTGGAATAGTTCATTGTAAGTCAATTCTCCAAGATCACTAAACAACAACATCTAGGTGTCTGTCCAGGGAGTGTGTGAAATCCTTGGTATAACCATCGTTCTCAGGATCCTCCTCTCAAATGGGAGTTAAGCACGAGGTAGTGTGAACGGTTATTGATTGGGATGACCCCTAGTCATAACTGAGTAGCACCGGAGATATTTCCAAGATTGTATTCGTATCTGGGGGCTCTTTCGAGATTTTTGGGATTTGCTACACTGCCCATACGGTCAATCCCTCCTACGACTGTCTGCCTGAGCTTTGATTATATTGAGGTGACCTTAGTGACCTTACCTAGGATATTGAGGGGGTACTTGTAGAGGTTATTCTGCAGGTGTCCTGGACATTTTGGGGTCGGATAGCACAGTCGATTTATGCGTTGAAGCTGAGGGCCACAATAATTGGTTACGTACCTCCACTTGTTGTGTATGGGAGTCTCAGGCCTCTGCTAGTCGAGACATACCTGCTTCATTTGGGAGCTCACTTATACAGCCCTTATTTGCTTGCATTTGGATTTAGATTTTATTAGTGATTGTTCTGTGCACGCTAGTTGGCCTAGGGTTTACATAAATAGAGATTCTTTTCTATTTTTGTTTTGAGTCATTGTGGATTCGAGTGCGGTTCTGCACCGTTCTCGTCGGTTAGTAGGACTTCCGCCTTCCACTTTTCCTCCTCCTTTGGGAGAGAGACCTAGACAGTCCAGGAGGACTATGTCACACACTAATTCACACACCATGAAGGATCATTCAGAGACTATTCCTGAGCCACCTCCTCCCATTTGTGTTGACGATGGGGAATTTACTCCTACATATGATCCTTCGCCTGACCTAGCTGAGTTCGGTCCTGTGATTTCCCAGATAGGATCTTTGAACGATAGACCTACTCACCCTAGGGCTGATTCCCCATTGACACATTTCCAGTATGGAATGCCAAAAGATGTCGAGACTCACTTTGAACCTGCCAACACTAGCTATGGTAGTTATGCTACGACTGGTTTTCCTATGCACGATTTGACATTTCATGTCGAATCCGACTTTGAGCCTAGCACTATGCCTGGGGGAAATCCCATTCCTTACCTTGCAGAGAGGTTTGGGATTACTAGTCACATTGCACCTTCCGTCCCAGTGGTGGAAGCTACATCTCATCCCCCTCCTAGGTCTAGGGTTAGTGATCCGATTAGGATACCAGGTCCGAGACGGGTGATGATAGGTGGTATTACATATCTTATTACTCAGATTCCTTCATCCTCGGTTTCGAGTTCTTCAAATGTACATCCTCCACCTTATCCACGTGGTCCTTCGAGCCAATATATGGCTACGAGTCAGGTCCATACTACGGTTACTAGGCCGATTGTGTCTCAAGTTCATATACCACCCGCTGCTTCGAGAGGCTATATTCATGCTTATAGTGGTCAGCTTGTTACATCTGGGGCATATATACCTACTTCTGGTATGTATGTTCCCCCTTCCAGAGCTTATCTTCCTACCTACGGAGTGTCCCATGGGACATCGCATGCGATGAACTATGGACCTTATTACGAGACGTAGTATGGACATGTTTCTTCACCTTACGGAGGCGGGTATCAACAACCTGCTTACTCTCCTAATTATGGCTTCGTAGCTCCTACTATTCAAGGTCCACCTTACTATGGTACTTCCACATCACCTTATACAGGTCAGATAGGAGGAGGACACTATGGCCAAGGCCATGGTGGTGCTCAAACCTATGTGAACCAGGCAGTGGTCCATCGACCTCATCATCCTAGGCTCCCTTTCCTCGTGACGCTTAACCTTCCTGACTTATCGAGACTTACGAATGATCCCGTGGATCATGACCCAGCTTGACCCGCTGTCCCTACCAAGCTTCCTTTAGACATACCTAAGTTCAAAGGCAAACCGGGAGAGGATCTGAGCGAACACGTTACCACATTTCACCTTTGGTGCTCTTCGAATTCCTTACATCAGGACTCAGTTCGCTTGCGACTATTTCAATGCACCCTCACGAGGCCTGCTACGAAATGGTATATAGAGTTACCAAAGGGAGCTTTTACCTTGTTCGACGATCTTGCGATGACTTTTCTTAATCACTTCCAGCTACCAGTGCGCTATGACGTTGGTACTGAAATCTTGTCGACATTTCGACAAGATAAAGCCACCCATATTTCTGAACATATTCAGGAGTGGCGTAGACAGAAGATATTAATTAAAGCTTTTTTACCGCCAGAGTTCCTTCTAGAGTGGTTCCTCAAGTCTTTATTGCTATATATCGCGAAGGATGTTTCTACATCCAGAGTGCAGAATGAGGAACAAGCAATATTTAGGGCGCAGGAACTGGACTTGATTTATGCTCAGTCCAGTTTGTTGTATGAGATTATTCCCAACACTCCTCATTCTAGTTTCGATCCCAAGGTCAAACCTGGACCACATGCCGATGGCATTGTGGGTTGTGCAAGTGCGAAACCTACAGATTTGGTTTCAAAACAAGTTAGTCAATTGTCACTCAACCAGTCTGCTTCGGGACAAGCTACGGCTTCGTCTCAACCCACCCAAACGGCGAATGTACTTTCTGTGCAATTGTCGGACCAGAAGGGTAACCAGCAACCCAGACGGAATAGAAAAAAGGATAAGAATAATAATCCAAAGGGTGGGAATAGGAATGAGAATGCTACCAATAATGACAAGAACGATCAGAATGCTGGTGGGGACAAGCAAGCGAAACGTAAGGTTAAGTTCCCTTGCAAGCTATGTAAGGATGATCACCTCACTTACTTGTTCCCTCGAATTGATGAAGCTTCGAGACTCTTAGCACAAGGCCCAGTTGTGCTAACAAACCCTTTACCGCATAACCAGAATATGAACTCGAAGTCCCAGGAGCAATCTAGTGAGAATGATCCACCAGAGACTAGTGCTCGTGGGTGCATTAACATGGTCCGTGCTACCAAGGTTATGACTCATGCGAAAGATTATGGATCGTCACAACCCAACCCAGGCAAAGAACCTGATCCACCAGGAACCCCTTTGCACATTGAGAAACCTGCGGATAAATCTGAGGCTGCACCTCGCATTCCTAAGGGGGTACTTAAGCAATCGAGGCATAATCCAAATTCCTGAGCCGCCCAGAATTATTGAGTTGTCGAGGATTTGGGCCATACTCCTTGTGCGATGTCTACATTGGAAGTGCTTCAGAGTTGTCCTTCGCAAAGGCAGGCTTTTCTTACTGCTCTTGGTGTGAATGGTGATGATTCTTCCTCAGTGATCAAATTTGAAACCACAGGTCATCAGCCTCGCTTTCCCTACTATGTGTCACTTTTGGTACATGTAGAATGTCTTAATGATCATCAAGCGCACTGTGATTGACGAGGGTGCTGCTGCATCTGTGATGTCTTTGTCATGTTGGAAGGGTCTTGGTTCTCCTGATTTGTCGAAATCAGTGACTATGTTAACTACTTTTGATGGGAGATATTTTAGGCCACACGGCACCATTCCATCCCTTAAATTCCGTTTGGGGGGGAAGACCATTGCGATAGAGGTTGAGGTGGTTGATGCGCCCCTCGACTACAATCTCTTGCTGGGTCAGAACTGGATGTATAGTATGCAAGCCGTTGCTTCTTCCTTGTTCCGCATTGTATGCTTTCCACATAATGGGAAGATTGTAACGATTGATCAAATGACATTCAAGAATTCCCCTGTTACTGCATCTTCGGGAGCTTCAGTCCCGATCATTGAGCACTCTCAGCCGACAACTGGGAGTGTGGGTGTAGGCATGTATCCATCCCTCATGGGAAGGTTTAGTTTTCCTGCGCTGGTCCTCATGATAGGATCTTGTTCCGATAAGGATTCTACTTCTATGACCTCAGTGTCTTTTCGAACAACTCATATGGAAGATCCTTGGATTATTCCTACACTGAGTATTTCGAGTGAGCCTGTCGAGACCAACGTGCCGCTTCCTGCAACCATGATAGCTTATCAAGCCAATATTAAGAATGTTGCAGAGCCTTGTTCTTCCTCTTCATGGATGGAAGAGGAAGACCCCTATGTACTACCGGCATGGGTAGTACAGTCTTCTCATGCCCACGACTGCCTGGATACGGTTTTCCCTTCAGATGAAGCGATCATCGAGGCTATGTCGGGCGTTGAGCCGCCATGGGAGGAACTTCATCATAGATCATATTTCCTTCCACCGCTTGACCATTTGGAGCATGAGGATTATAGGGAGATTCTTAGTCAGAGGGTTGGTAGTCCCATGATTCCATTAATCTCTCCTGGTTAGATGGCTGATGGGAACATGGCGAACATATCTTCCACGATTTCTATCAACATCTCTCGAAATCCTGGCATTATTGAGAATGTCTATATTGGGGAAGAATGTTCCCATGCTGAGATTCTTGAATATACCGAGCTATTCAAGGAATTCTGTGATATTTTTGCTTGGTCTTATGATGATATGCCAGGTATCGACCCTCGGATTGTCAAACATGAGATTAAGACTTACCCCAACGCTAAGCCTGCTCGACAATGTTTACGCGCTGTGAATCCTAGGAAAGCACCCGCCATTAAGGCAGCGATAGAGAAGCTGTTGAAAGCCGGTTTCATCTATCTCGTTCCCTTGACGGAGTGGGTTTCACACCCCGTTCCGGTGGATAAGAAGTAGGGAGCGATCCAAATATGCACTGATTTCCACGATTTAAATTGTACCTGTCCTAAGGATAACTTCCCCACACCATTTATAGATCATATTTTGGATGAGTGTGTGGGTGGCGAGGTGTTCTCCTTTATGGACGTCTTTTTCAGGTATAATCAGATCCAGATTAAACCTGAGGACCAACACAAGACTGCATTTATTTGTCCTTGGGGAAGGTTTGCATATCGGAAGATGCCTTTCAGCCTTAAAGACGTCGGAGCTACATTTCAGCGGGCGATGACCTTGATTTTCCATGATCTCAAGTCTATTATTGAAGTATTTTTGGATGACCTCACTGCTCATTCTCGTATGAGAATGCATCATTCATATCACTTGAGATTGGTCTTCGAAAGATGACGGCACTATTCGGTTCGATTAAATCATCATAAGTGCATATTTTGCGTGAAGTCGGGTCGTTTACTAGGATTCATCATTTCAAAGGAGGGCATAAGAGTCGATCCCTTAAAGGTTGAGGCAATACTTCAGTTGTCTCCCCCGAAGAACATTTGTCATCTTTAGTGTTTGCAAGGTATGGAAAACTTCTTACAAAGATTTGTGGTCAACTTTTCCAATTTGACTAGAGGCTTCATGCGTCTCTTGAAGAAGGATACTCCATTTGAATGGGATGAGCGAGCCCAGGAGTCTTTCGATGCACTTAAGCGAGCCCTAGCATCGGCCCCGGTGATTAGTCCTCTGGATTATAGCCATGATTTCCTATTATATGTGGCTGCGTCTTTAGAGACGATTGGTATGGTATTGGTTCAGGAGGATGAGGAGCTCCAGGAGCATGTCATATATTATCTGAGCCAAAACCTTATTGACGTAGAGATTCGTTATTCTCATGTCGAGAAGCTTGCTTTAGTGACCGTACATTCGGTTCAATGTTTGAGACATTATATTCTCCTTCGCCAGACCTCAGTTGTGGCCCATGTCAATCCGTTTCAGTTCGTCCTCACACAAAGGATGATTGGGGGAAAGTATAATAAATGAATTGTCATTCTGCAAGAGTTCGATCTTGAATTTGTTTTGGCAAAGTCGAAGAAGTCGTTAATTTTTGCAGAGCTTATATCAGATTTCCCGGGAAAGGTCGAGGAGTTGGTTTGTGAAGATACATTTTTTGATGAACACATCTTCTTAATCTCAACGTCTGACCCATGGTATGGAGATATCATAGTATATCTGCAAACACAGAGGACCCCTCCTCACCTCTCGCGAGATGAACGATGACGATTACGTCACGTCTCTAAGAACTACCTTATAATGGACAATACTTTGTACTGCCATGGGGTAGATTCCATTTTACGACGTTGTTTAACTCATGAGGAGGCTGAGGTTGTGTTGAATGATTGCCACGGAGGGGCGTGTGGTGGTCATTTATCTGGGCTTTCTATAGCTCA
Source organism: Pseudotsuga menziesii (assembly GCA_001517045.1). NCBI lineage: Eukaryota > Viridiplantae > Streptophyta > Pinopsida > Pinales > Pinaceae > Pseudotsuga > Pseudotsuga menziesii. Next base: position 458,544 of record LPNX010015194.1, on the reverse strand, counting down.
AAAGAGTTTGAGAGTGGCTTATTTCTGGCCGTTGATATTTAAATATTTTGTTGATGTGGTTAAGAGGTTCCACCCTTGCCAGGTGTTCACACGAAATATGCGCTCGAAGCCTTCCCCGTTACATCCCATTATCACCGCCGGTCCCTTCACTAAGTGGGGGCTCGATTTTATGAATTGCAACCCAGATTCGGCTGGGGGGAACCATCATATTATAGTGGCTATGGATTATTTCATGAAATGGGCTGAGGCAATGCCTACAGTAAAATTCGACAGTGAGATAGCCGCTCACTTCATATTCAACCAAATCATTACTCAGTTCAGGATTTCGAAAGAGCTTGTCACTGACCATGGCTCGCACTTTCAGAACCGTATGATGGAAGAGTTGGCATCCAAGTTAGGGTATAAGCAAGAGAACTCCTCTTCTTACTACCCCCAAGCAAATGGATAGGTTGAAGTAGTGAATAAATCACTTAAGTCCATTCTCCAAAGAACCATCACACAGAGCAAGACGAATTGGCATATTATGTTATACCCTGCTTTGTGGGCATATCGAACTGCGGTTAAGACTGCCACTGGTTTTTCTCCATATCAGCTTATGCATGGAGTGGAGTCGATATTGCCGGTTGAATGCGAGATTCCTTCATTGAAGCTAGCTGTGGAACTCTTACCAGACACTTCACCTTTGGAGGAGCGTTTGGTTCACCTCGAGCAACTTGATGAGCAGCGTCGAGATGCCTTGGTGGCTCTAGAGGTTAATAAACATTGCGTTAAGGTCCAATATGACAAGTTTGTCCGTTCAAGAGTGTTTAGTGAAGGAGACTTGGTCCTTTTGTGGGATCAATCGAAAGAACCCTTGGGGGAAGGGAAATTTAATCCTATGTGGCATGGTCCTTATGTGGTCAAGCGTGTCTTAGAGAAGGGTGCCTATGAGTTAGTCGATTATGAAGGCAAAGCTTTGGCAGAGCCTAGAAATGGGCTCTATCTCAAAAAATACTATGCATGATCTTTAGCCAAGGCTGCTTGTTGTATATTATTGTACAACTTTCCATAGTTAGGTCTTTTTATTATTGTGATCGGGTTTGTGATTAGTTTCTGTTTCTTTTGGAAGATGTCAATGGAATCTTCCACCTACATAGGATTCGCGGATGGTGCAAGCCATCACACTTAGCACTCAGCCTCTGCTTCTTGGGTGATTTATACTCCTATGGGTTAGGTATTGTCTTCAGGAGGTGTATGTCTATGGCCATCTTCCAACAATGTTGCTGAATATAGTGCCGTTATAGAGCTTCTATGGGATGCCATTTCACATGGTGTTCTATCTCTTGAGGTACATCTTGATTCGGAGTTAGTAGTGTCACAGCTCAATGGTTTGTACCATGTTAGAGATCCGACGTTATTGAGAAGATTATTACGTGTGAGATTGTTAGAACGACAATTTGATAGTATCACATATATACACATTCCAAGAAATGATAATCAAGTTGTTGACTTATATGCTAACTATGTGTTAGATTGGAATTTGTTTCATTCATAATAAATTAATCACAAACATTTTTACACATGTAAATAAATAAACCAATCACCATAAAACCTTTTATATATATCAAAAATGTGGTAATACATAGTGTCATATACAAAAGTGGAGCTTTCAAAGCTTCCATCATATAATACACGGTCATACAAAACATATACACTCCCAGGTATCTAATCCTGTGGAGGGGGAGGGTTGTGATCATGATACGTCACTATGGCTCTAGCTAGCCACCAGAATAAACGCACCCATGCACGTGGCATGCCCACCACCTGTCGCTGCATGGCCTCAGGAAAGTCCTCGACTTGCGCCATGGGAACCCTATGAGTCAGTCGCACGAAGTTGGTATGAAAGCTCTGGAGCGTTCGCTCCGCATCCACACCTGTGATGTCATCCCCTCTTCCCCTCCATCTATGATGTGGGAAGCCCTCTGGTCATCGTGGTCCCACATCTGCACATGAATGGTAGATGTCACTATGTGTTGTCACGCAAAAAAATGTCTTTTTGATTCCAGATAATCAAGAAAATACAAAAAAATTAAATAACTCAAAAAACTTTGAAAAAGAGTGAGAGTCAAGATTCAGTACCTATCTCTCCATCTGCTAATCCTGGTGGCAATGGCATGTCTAGATCCCCCCGAAAATCTATCCCTCCATAGGGGTAGTCATCTATGGCAACAATCTGTCATCACCACCATGGAAAGAAGTCAACTGGATATGGGTTGGCCACCCTACCACCCCCCAGTCTGCGCATAGCATCTTCCCAACGTTGTTGGTCCAGATCTCGAACCTCGTGGAGAGGAACATCCACTTTAGGACTTAATCCTGGAACATTCCTGAAGAAAAACGTGCTCAATATGCTTCTGAACCTGAAATTCCGTATCCTGCCTGCCTTACACTCACTGAGATGGTGTTTCATGTTGCTCAGTAGTGTAGTACTCCAGTCGTATATGGTCGGTCTCATACACTCCACCACATAGAACATCAGTGGCCGCGAGGCCAAATGGAGTGAGGCTAAGCCTGCTATCCTGCCCAGCGTCAGTAGTATGGCCTTTAGGCCCAGCACCTGTATAGAATTGGCGGGGACTTGACTTCCCACCTTCTCAGTATCTGGGTAGTAGTACACAACTACGTACTCATCGATAGTAAGCCCACCGCCTAGCCCACCTCGGGAACAAAGGTTCACCACCTCCCCTCGTCTAGATAGACCTGTGATAAAGTATATGTCTTCCACCTCTATGGTGAGAGACATCCCATCTATCCTGAAGGACTCTGAGTCTGGATCCCAATAGTCTACCAGCATCTCTAGCAGTCTTGGTTTAGCTGTCAAACCACCAAGGCACCAAAACTTGTAGAGTCTGTATGCTCGAAGAGCTTGTTGAGCAATCACGTTAGCCCTTACAGCTTCCTCTACTTCACCATGCTCGTGCTTTCTCCATTCTAGCACCATCCTGTAAGAGAAATTTCCATATTTCCCATTAGATTCTTATAAATTTACTTGCGCGGCATCATATGTGACTATTTTGCAAACAGCCGCGTATGTACGTGGGTTCTAGCCTCTTTTCCACGTATATCCAACCCTATATGCAGAAAAAGCTTCGATATCCACATGGGCCGCAGCGCTCATGTAGATATGGCATAAACTACCTCATTTCACTATGAAAATCAACAAAAATTATATTGAAATGCATGAGGAGAGCATGAGTAACTACCTGGAAGAAACGGTTGTGAATTCCTCCGGCTAGATCTCCTGGAATTTGCAGTTGAAAATCAGAGCTCCAATGGGTAAAAGTTTCAAATGATTTATGTTTTTTACTATTTATAGGAAAATTTTCAAATATTTGAAAATTTTTACCCTCTTTCCTATAGTTTTGATAGTTTCTAACCATTTTGGACCGTTTCTGACATAATTTGTGATGTAGAATACCATTTTCAGTGCCGTTTCAGCCATTGGATTGACCCGTTCGTACTGATCTCAGGTATAATGTCTACACTGGCATATAGGTTAGGTTCACCACCATTTTCATTTTTCATGACCTTATGACCATGTCACCATGACCTTAGGTACGAACCCACTCTATTATGTCACGGAACCTTCTTGCTGCTTTAGAAGTGGCATGATGTGAGTGGTAGAGCTTCACCTTACATGGGTACCCTAGTTAGCGCCTTATTTTCATTTGGTGCCCATGCCGACGTTTTCTCTGTTAGGATGTGGGAGTCCGTTGTATAGTACTGCCATGACATTTCGCAAGAGCCTCATACTCCTCTTGATCTTATGCTGGCCTGTTTCCTATCAGACTCCCCTTACGTCAAGTTATGAATGCATTATCATGAGCTTTTCCTGCCTTATTGAGCTTTATGCCGGCTCCCCTGACATTGCGTTTCAGCCATATAGCCCGAGATTGTCTCATGTCTAGCCATGCAGAGCCATTTTTTCCTTCGCAGCTTGATTGCCTTTTTCCGGGAGGGGATTTTCCCCCAAGTGTCGATATCCTACACATGTATCCTTGCATTGAGCATAGGTATGTTCCACTGCTTGGAACTAGTTTGTTTTCCCTGATGACACTCATCTCCTCCTAGTTTGTAACTATAAAGATAGTTTATTCTTTTTTCAAGCTTTTCAAATAACTGAAAAAGTCCAAAAAAAATCAAAAAAACAAAAATACGGACAAGGAAAGATGTTAGCTTTGGCAGCTATCAAGTCGTGTTGCCTTCGAACAGAGCACTATATGTCACATCCATTGGTTGGGTTATAGTTTGACTTAGGGTTAAGCTTTCAGTCTCTATGGAGCCTCTGTTGATGCCTCCTGTTTCACAGAGATGTCCCAGTTTGTATATCGAGTCTATGCTGCCTTCATTCAGTCACCATATGCCGTTATGATCTTGTTCAAAGGAAGTTGAAACCTGTGTTGGCCATTCCTCAGTTATCTTGAATTTGCATGTCGGCCATTCTCGGTACAGTTATTGGTTCATGCACCTTATGATCGAGTCCTTCCACATTAGACAGCTTTGCTGAGTACCTCGTGTTGGATGATGGGGGATGCCTTAATGCCCTCCTTCCAGTGGATTTCATCCCATCAACTTCAAATCATTTATTCTGGGATTGGAATCTAGAGTCCTTTTGAGTGCCTTGAGACTTGTAGTCATCAGTGGCAGGTTCTCTCGCCATTGACAGTTTCTTGGGAATACATCAATGTCTTCTGATCGATGGATTCTCTCAAGTGTTCGACCTCAACACATATATTCACACTTGTTAGTTTGCACTCTAGTACCTTGATTGCCATTTTCATTATCGATGGGTAATCTCGCGTCTGTTAATGTTATACATCAATGACCAGTAATCAGACGATGGACTACTATGTTCGACCTCGACACCTCTATTCACATAGTAGGACATGTACTCGTAGCGGTTTGTGTAGAAGACCTTCCAGACTGGTGGCATCTCTTATATGATACCTCCTTGATCGTGCCAATGTTCATGAGATTTCAGCTCTCGTGACTTCATTCCAGTGTATGTCAGATATGTCTAGCCACAATAGAGATCTTGATCTATTGTATATCTTCAGCCATTATGGAGATCATGGATATTTTGATATATGTATATTGTACATGGCGATGACCACATATGTGATATCATGTATTATGCCTATTCATGGCCATTGTACTCTTATGTATCCGGGACTGCTATATGTACTTGCAGTTATATGCAGAGTTGTAGCATTGTACTATGCTGATTGGGTGGCTGGTCTTCCATTTGGTATCCTTCATCACTCCACTTCTGGGATGGAATTATAATGTATTTCGGCCATCGTATGACCCCTCTGACCTCACACATTAGGGGGCATCTGTTATAGCGGATTTCACCACTCCAGGTGAATCACACTTTGTATGGCCTTCCCCTGTCCCGCTGCAGACTCTTTAGACCCCATGGACCATATTTTATCCTTTGATGTTTCCTTGATCATCCCTAAAACTATATGAAAAATGATATACGCGGATTTTTACCCGATAACCGCATACATGCACGGGTTTGACCCATATAACCGTGTACATCGGGATGTGTGCATAATCCAAATCCTTTTGTAGTTTTCCTTGACATGGATTCGACTCATTCGACTCCTGGCCTTCCATATGCCTTGAGATCGCTCAGATTCGACCCTTCATTATCCCTTGTGAATCTATATAAGGAACCCCTTGGTACATTGAAGGCATATAGAGAGATTGAAAGCAAAGAAACTATAGTCCATTGTTGTCGGAATTTATACTTGAGTCTGCATCCCTTTGTCCCTTTGGAGCACTTTTGTGTTCTTCCCAAGCTTGCCTTTTGTTAGTGAGCTTGCTATCGTGAGATGGAGGATTGAGGTGGTGGAGGCCCAAGTGGGGGATTCAGTTTCTCTGGTTCGCAGACGTGCCGTCAGAGGTTGTATCTATCTTGTAATCTCTGATTTATATTAATAAGAACTATCTTTTCCTGTCCAATGATGTGTATTTTATTGAATATTGTATCCATTGGAATATGTCAAATGCTTTTACATTATTGACTATATATGCTAGAATAGATCTAACACCATGATATATAGTATTCTTGTATTGTTTACTTGTTGTTGAGGAAGTATTATATCAATTCAAGCTGAAGATTGGAAAGCTCAACGGGGATCTACTTCAACCGTCCGGAATAAGGTATGAGGTTTGATCCTTTAGTGTTAGACATTTTATTTCTATTGTATATTGGGAAAGATTGATTTCTGGAGTCAAAGCTGTCTGTTTTGGTACCCCAAGCCATAGGAATTTCTCTCCGTAACAGTATTCTATTTTTACTTCATTTCAGAGAGAAGGAGTAGGGTTTGTCTGTAACATTATTATTATGTTTTCAAATCACAAGTTATGACACTACTTTAGATGCATCCTATACACTCTATTTTGTATGGTGGAGATCCTCTTTTAGGATACTTCCATAAGCTTAAAGGTATGCACAGAAACTGATAAAAATGCCTCTTGTAGCTTAAAACTGAAATCTATGTAGAAAAATAGAGTAAACATCACTCTAAAGTGGCTCAGGAAAATGCATGCCATACCATACATGAGAATTTATGGTGAAATCTGAAGGCACTTGGATTAAGTATCCAATATTTCCTGCAACACCCATGCATAGGATTTTCCAAAATAATCTCTAGATGCATGTAGTGCATTCTCCAAATCAGTACTTTCACTCTTTTAAGTCTTTTTCAACAACTCAGAAAAATGGATGCCCATGCATGTAGAAAGGTACAAATTGAAATATAAAAGTTGCAAAGTTTTCTACAAGGAATAACTGGCTTTCCCATATGGAGAGAATCCTAAGGCCAAGCAAGAACACCCCCCTTTTTCTAAAACATAAAAAATCTTCCCTTTCATGCATGGATAATGAAAACAAGGCCATTTTGAAGAAATCCAATGGCTCTAAGTTGCAGTATCCCTTTTTATCTACCAAACCACATCATCAATCCTTCAGAGCTATCACATTTGGAGAGAGGGACCAAGAGGTAATGGTCAAGTTTTGGGATAATAATTTGAGGTAAATATGAAGGTGTGCTTATTTATCGTAGCAGTGTCAAAACCGATGGGTAACTAACCTCAAATATTTAGAAAATGGAGGTCATTTAAGGGCTTGGATTGACTGTCACCTACCACAATGGTGGCTCAACTTTGGGGAACCCTTAACACAATAGTTTAATGGCATTCCTTCAAACACTAAACCAACAGTCTTGGGTATCTTTGACCAAATTTAAAGGGCATTGTCTTGCGACCTTATATAATCATTCTTAGCGAATTATGGAAGGAACCTTGGTGGCCTATGAAGGAAAATTGACCAGCAAAATATGTATTCAAATGGTTTCTAGTGAAGTTTTTAAAATGTGTTCTAATTCAAGGCCACACTTATGCATGTTTCAGATTTGAACAACTAGTTTGGTGGATGAATAGCATTGGAGGGATGGAATTATGAGGGATTGATGTCCAGAAAAGGAATGTTTTCTCCTTGTGTTGCATAAGTATGTATTGTGGTTTCAAAACAATACAACAGTTGCCTTCAGCATTTTCTACCACCTCTCTTCTAACTAGGAGGATGGTACACTTTTCTTCCACACCACTCCTCTATGCTCAGGATTTAGGTAAGACCTGAACTCTACATCCTTCGGTATGGTGTTTTTGAACCACTTTTCTCATGTACTAGGGAGTTCAGTCACTTTAGTAATTAGGATTTCATCTATGTGGAATTCTTCTTTGCGCTTGGAGCCATAGAATGAGAGAGCAAATGCCTCAGCCACCTCCTGATTTGAACCTTGAATCTTCTCACAAAACCTATAGCAGCCAGCATCCTTGAAAAATTGACAAACTTATTGATGTGCCTCCAGGTAGCTAATATATCCCAACTCCTTCCTGAGAGCAGGTCCTCCCTTCTTCATCTTGCTGAATTCCACTCCTGGGTACCTGCAATAATACATTCAAATTATGTGTGATAGTGTTTTAGCAGGCTTCTTCTCAGAGATGGATTTTTGGTGGAGAGAAATTCCAAAGTCGAGGGTGGGGTGTACTAAATATTTGGCACTAATTATGAGGGATTTATCCTTCATGATTGATGCTGAGTTTAGAGGGTGATGGCTTCAGTTGATCTTTTCGAGGCCCCTTACCCAACAATTATGTCAAAATCAACCCTGGATACTCATTTGGATTTTCTGTAGTTCGATGGACAGGTGGAGGGAGAAGGAGGGTTTGATCATAGCAGTCCTTATGAGTTTCAAATAATGACCTCCTTACTCATTTCCTTAGACATTTATGAATCCCCCTATCCTTTCAGTGGTTTACAATGCTCTTTAATGATCGCTACTTTTGTTGACGAGCTCTGATATGATATATTTATAACCGTTTCCATATTTTACCTTTTCTGTGGTTAGCAGCCTTCGAGAATTTGTCTACTAGCCGCAGAAAATATGGCTTTCAGTGGCTAATGAAATGATATCCCTTTTGCCTAAGCCACTGAAACCATTTTCCCCATGTCACGGTGAAACTTAACTTTCGGCGGATAGTGGTCTCCTTGAAAATCCCTTTTAACCGCCGAAAACCCATCCTTTCGGTGGTGAATGAAATTCCATAGCTTTCACCTAAGCCACTGAAAATGATTTTTCCCCTACTCCTTCTTGCCTGCTTTCGGTGGTTAACATCCTTCTTGAACTATTTACTAAGCTACCAAAAACAACACTTTTCGGTGGCTAATGAGATGTTTGAAGTCTCGCATAAGCCACCGAAAGTGCCTTTACCAATGTCACTTTTTGTCCACTTTCGGCGGTTAACACCCTTCTTGTCCTATTCACTAAGCTTCTGAAAGCAACACTTTTCAATGGCTAATGAGTCGTTTGAAGTCTCGCCTAAGCCACCGAAATTGTTTTTACTATTTACTCGATTGGGCCCGCATTTAGTGGTTAATATTTATCCTGGGTTAAATTGTTACCTACCAAAACAAATCTTTTCGGTGGCTAATGAGCTATTAAGAACCCTGCCTAAGCCACCGAAAGCTAAAACTTCCAATTTATTCAACCATAGCACAAACCAAGACTTTCAATTTGTTAGTTATCTTTAAATATTTCATGACATGACTCAAATTCTTTATACTATTGAAATAAAATTATTTTGGGAGATAACATGATGGAAGTTTTCCATTCCATTCATGAAGAATTCCATTCAATTGAACCCTAAACATGAAGAATTCCATTCAATTCAAACCTAAACAATGGATTCAGATGCAACTGATACAACCTCAAAACCATAATGGCTATCAGGACAAGATTCGGGGGAGAGTTTTTTGTGATGAGTTGGAAGTTTTTCTAAGTTATATGTAAGCCTACGGGTGTAGAGTAAGGAGAGAGGAGTGCCCAAGAAAATGAATAATCGGACCAATGTAGACTAGAGATCTGACCTAGAAGTTGTGTGATCAAGTCGGTGTAGTGTTAGAATCTCTCAGAATGTGAACTCATCTAAAGAGGTTGGAGAAAGTAATGCATTTCATTGGATATCTGACATATGTGCTATACCACTGACATCATAAATTCATTTATATGACTTTAGCCATGTCTACAGGGAGCACAATATGAGTGCAAACCATTTATCCAATGAAGCATTGAATATGAAGGCTGGTCTCCTCTCCTTCTTGAAAATTTTAGAAGGAGAAATCATTAAGGAAGGCATGATACAGTTAATTTAAGAGCCTTTTGGTTTGTACGGAATAGTCTTTTTTGGTTCGTGCGGAATAGTCTTTTTTGGTTGTTTATACTATGGGATACATCAGCATCTTTCTTGTTTTAGCTAGGGATATAGAGTTTGTTTTCATCCCCTCAGGGGTGTATTTTCTCCACCCTTGATGCCTCCTTAGATAAGATGTTTGGGATCATTATGTTCTCTATGTGGTATTGCTACTTCAGTCATCTTGGTATTGTGCGTTTCATCCCTCGCAACGAGGTTTTTTTTTATACTTATGATCTCCACTCGTTAATGGACTATGCAAAAGTTACCTTTTATTCGCTACTAAATATCAAGCTTGAACACCTCTTTTTCTTTTGAAAAAAGATACAAAATATTTGCAAATGATTTTATCACATATATTAAGATCCGTAAACTGGGTCTTTTATATTTTTGGGTGAGGAAACAAACTAAATTAAAATAGGTACACCAATCGATATTGTAAAAAACATAGTTTGTATTTTGAGATTAATTGGTTGAAGCATTTGATATGGAACGAATAGATATCTATATCGTCTTAAAGGACCATCTGTTGAATTGTTATACTAGATAATTATTGATATTATTCAAGATAATGATATCAACATTATGTCATGTTTATAATTCTTTCCAAGTTTTTTGATGGTATTTTGCTATGTTTTTTCCAAATTGTTTTCCGGACATGGTGTAGGTAGAACCAAATAGGTATTTGTCAGACCTGTCTTCCTCTAGTGAGGGGAGATTGGGAAGGCTGGAGGAAAGTGATAAATCCAATATGTCTACAAGGGATAGATCAAATTGATGTCATAGGAGGGGGGTCATGTTCCTAGGAGGGGGGTCATGTTCCTATGATGATCAGACAATAGGAGACATCGAGGTTCCCTTAAGGTATAAACACCTAGTGAAACAATGGGTGCCTAGGGATCTTCCTCAAGTAACCACTGATTTTTGTGTGAATGAGAGGATATATAGAATTGCACCGTGATCATTACATGGATTGGGATTGTTTTTCATGGATGGAATCAAGGTTGGATACAACAGATGTACATAATTGATGGAGTATGTTGGACCCTCTTACAACTACAGTGATTGGATGTGCCTAGTCCAATATACACAAAGTATGCATAGATATGGGTTGTCAGAAAATTATATACAACTAAAAGAAAAAGCTCAAACTAAAGGAGAAATGTTGTACATTGACAGAAGGCCAAAAACAACTAGTAATATAGCGAGGTTTATAAGCAGTACACAACCGAGGTCTACACTTAAGCATCCCAACTGCATATTCGAGTCATGTGAAGAAACCGTGTCTTTGTATGTGCCATTGAATAAATAGCTGCTGGAAAATAACTACTTATTGATTACAATTTGAATCATGTAGATACAAACACGGTTAGTATGGTTGTGGTACATCCAACAATTTACCCAACCTTTTATGAATTATTTTAACATCTATAGGATTTTTTGTTAGCATATGATTATATTTTTCTAATAAATTTCCTATGTTGACTTCGCAAGGAGGTGATGGGGGGATTATCACCTTAACAGAAGGTGAGAGGAGTACACGATCTACGATTAAACATGTATACATCAAAATGTTATGTTTTAAATTTGTTTTAGTTAATATTCCGGTTTTGTTAGGTAATTTTTAGTATGTTTTTGATTCAGGTTTCTCTCAGGGGCACCTCCCTCTCCGTAGATGTTAGTAGACCTAAATCAAGGTGGAAGGTATACATCAATATTTCCAATGTAATAAATTTAGGATGGATAAACAAATCTATTTTTATGTATTTTCATTAGTATATTTAGTTCATTTATATAATCTTACCTGTTTTCCATGCATAGTGTTGATGAGGGAATCCTACGGGCTATTGATCATTCGACTCTAGCATCAGGGAAATAGGTAAACATGAATGTAATTCTCCATTTGAAATACTTTAAAACTGCACACATGTATATCATGTAGCATAATGTTTATTTTGTTATGTATTTTTTCATTTTTATGTTTGTGTTCATGATGATAATGTTGTCTACTTTTTTTGCAGGTTGATGACCCAGGGAAGTCCCCAACTATTGATCAGACGATTGGAGCCTCGAGGAAACCTGTAAACCTAAATGTTATTCTACATTCTAAATACTTCAAAATTGTACACATATAAAACATGTAGCATAATGTTTATTTTTGTTATGTAATTGTTAGCTTTTACATATTATGTTCATTGTGATAATGTTCTCTACTTTTTTTGCAGGTGGCAGATCGGGGTAAGTCCCCAGCTGTTGATCAGACCACACCCTCGTCTAGGCATCAGGTAAACCTAGATGTAATCCTATGAATCTATCATGATAGACAAATTTTGTTGATATTATTTTTGCGTAAACTATTGCTTCAAAGACTAAGAAATGTTTTATATATTTTTTTTGCAGACAGGGGATTCAGTTTATGAAACACCATCTGAACACTCTTTATAGTTTGAGGTCTCCTAGTTGATGAAAGATAATGAAATTAGTGGGTCTGAAAACATGTTGAGTGTGCTACAGAAGACCATGGAAAAACAAATTGAGGAAAGAAATGATCCTGAAAGTAATGATTTTGTGTATATTGAAAGTAATTGAATCTTTGATTTGGTCTGTAGCAGGAAAGTAATGATCCCATTCATGTTGAGGATGTACACCGACCAAATGAATATCATGCTTTGATTCCTAGTAATGAATTTATTAATATGCTAATTTTTTGTATAGATAATTGCATATGATGTACATTAATTCTATTTCTACACAATTCAACTACAAAGCATGTAGATGTAGATAACACTAAATAGGTTGATCATGTACAGGATAATGATGAACATGCTAATGTTCCCATGCCAGGTAAAAAAACACCTTCGTAATGTCTTTTTAAATGAATTACTTGTATTTATAAAAATAAAAATATATTAATGAAATATTTTGACATTATTGCATAAATTCATCGCCCCTCGCCGCAAGTTCAACCTAGCAAGCAGTCTAGTAGGGAGACAGAGGATCAGATTCCAGAATATGTACCTTTGACTAAATATTTAAAGAGAATAAAAGTAAAAAGGAAGTGACTAAATAAATTTTGAGTAATTCTTATTTATAATAAAAAAATTTACATGGTTTTTTCCTCTATTTCATGAACGAATGGTTAAATGAATGGTTTACTAATTTTTTTTTATCGGCTATTGACTAAATGAATGGTTTAATGAATGATTTAATGAATGGTTTAATGATTTTTTTTTTGGGTGGTTGAATGATTGAATGGTTTAATGAATGATTTAAAGAATTAGTTAATGAAAGGTTCTTTCAGCTATTGAGTGAAAATTTTTGCAGTAAATTGTTATTTGCAAGTAGATTCATTGGGTTTGGGGAATTGAGAGTGATGTGAAGGCGGGGAGGGGTCATAAGAGCTTCCACCTTCACATGGTTGGTCCTATTTAGTAGAGAATATTAAATTATTCTCGAAACAGAAAGGAGCTCAATGAATGGTAAGGAAGAATACATTAAAAAACAACTATTTCTATAATTTTAGTGTTTAATTTTCACTATTGCTATTTGAATCCTCCATTGGAACTTGTTACAGATAGCGTTGAGAAACATTTTCATAGTTAAGAGGAAAGAAATGGCATTTTGATGTGATCGATGGCCTTATATACATAGTGTTTTTGGTTCTCCATGTTTTATCAGGTGATCTATTATTAGCAATTAATTTACTTGAATAATTGAATAGTATTTTAATTTACATTGTAATAGTATTGTATTTATTTAGATTGGTTTTGTTATTTTCATAAACAAACAAAAATTTATTTGATGGGTCCTAACATGAAACTATTGCAATAGGATGAAATTTGAAGTATGGTGAATGATGTTTTGAAAGGTAAAGCAGAAGAAGACAGTGCGAAGCTCCACAAATCAAGGTATAATTATGTTTTATTTTGTTTGATTGAAATGTGTATTGGGTATTTATGCATGTGCACACAGGCACATTTAGTTGATGATGGTGATTACTTTAGCAAGGATTTATCCCTACTATAGGGGAAGGAATGGCTCCCTTGTCCCTATAGGGCACAAGGGTAGGTTCCTGCTAATGGTGAAAATGCTGAAAAATGAAACGGAAATAACGAAAGCAGAATAGTAGACTAAGCTAAGCTAATCTAAACAAGAAGAAAAAGAAAATAGCAAGAAAAATAAACTAAATCTAATGGCAGAAAGAAGAAAATGAAGCTATGGTGAACCCCTCTACAGAAAATGGGTTAGGGTTCCTCCTCCTTAAAACCTGCAAATAAACCTAAGCTACAATGGAAAACTTGCAAAACAATGTTAATAACAAAACTTGCAAATGGAGATAAGGGTTAGAATGCAAAGCATATTAAGAAGAAAATAAATAAACATAAAATCAAAAATATACCTTCTCTGGTGGGAATGGGCCACCATGCCCTAGCTCATGGGAGCACCCCTCTTGGTTTGGGAGCAATGGGTCAAAGGGGAATGGAAATGAAGGAGAGGGAGTGTGGGTGGTTTGAGAGGAAAAGGTCTCAAAGCATCCATGGGCAACATAACAATAGGAAATCGGAGAAGTGTTTTGACAGTGACCCCCCACCGCCCTTTTATAGCTTTTCCAAGGGGTTTTAGGGTTTTAAGCCCTTGGTAATGGATTTAGACCCTTTTGCCCTAACTTTAGCCCCCTTTTCCCTAACTTTAGCCCCTTTTTGAGGGCTTTAGCTCCTAGGGGGCTATTTTGGGCTCTTTTGGGGGGTTTTTAGCCCTTTTCTTCATCCTTGGGCTCTTTTGGAGGTGTGGGGGTCTAATGGAAGGTCTGATGGAGTGATATGGGGGTTGTGAGATGGTGTCCTTGGGTGGTGTAGGCCATAGAAAGCTATGCAGGGGATTTTTGGGTTAACAATTACCATACATTCAGGCGAACTTTGTTCTATCTGATCTAAAAACTTACCTTAAATAATTTGATTTATCAGGTTGTTTCTATGATTGAATAACTTGGAAAAGAAACTTTTAATATTTATGAGTTAGTAAGTTGTATAATCCATTCTTTTCACAAATATTTTTAAAAATATTCCCAATTCTGAGCACCCATGCAGCAGTGTGTGAAAGTTCTGGGCACATTGGGAGCATTTCTGAGCAGCAAAAAATAGTAAAACACGTTGCGAAAGATGAATATGACATAATGCATTGATTCATTTGATGTATTATTATATACCTAGATACACCATTATCATAATCAAAAGAGACAAAGAGAGTTCTTATAAAAAAATGTGTTTAAACAACCCATTAAATTGCTTTACAAGATTTCATATTTGTAAAAGGACACGATCGCACAAGCTTACTAAGTTGGAAGTAGTTTAGGTTTGTAAAAATGACACTATTGGTTTTTAAAAGATGCTTACATTTGGAACGCTAGCATTTTATATGAAATACTGGGGAATTTGTTTCCCATCACCTATAATTTGTCTAGGTTCAATAGTTAGGATTGTTTCATGTTATTTTGAGGTCAACGCAAGTAGATGCATGAGGTTTATCAATATGAAAAAGAATATTTTCATTGTTATAGCTTGTTGTTATAAGGACCATAATTTCCAAAAACATAAGGTAGAGGTGTTTTCATTGATTTTCATTTTCTAGAGGTTGCATGGAGATACCTAGAACTACATTTGTCCTAGATCGTCATATGTTTGGATTTTGTGAGTAGGCGTGTATCTTCTTCAATAAGTTCTTTAAATAAGACTCATTAATCTAGTATACTATCAAGCACATTTTGTACCACTCAATGGTATCTAATTTCAAAGATAATAAAAATGTTACATATACTCCTTTCTTTGCTTGACAAAATCATCAGTATTAAGATCTCCAATACAACATAGCTGTAAAATTTTCTGAAATAGTTCAACTTTCTTATCCATCGAAAGAACCCATATTAGGAGGGTTAGTGGCACCTTTTGGAACCATAAATGAAATCATCCTTGTGGAGATGGAATACCAAAACAAGCGTTTACTAAAAAACGAGACATTGATTCATACCATTGTCTAGCCACTTTGTCTCTACAACTAGGGATTTTTCTTTCTACCAAGAACTTGTGAGAACTTAGAAGTGGCCAGCAGAAACACTTCCCATTTCTTGAGCAATGGATTATTATGTAGAAATGGGAATGGATATTAGAAATGGGATTTGGTGTGTTTTGATTTCAGGGAAGTTTTCTATCATAAATGACCTTGTTATATGAGGTTTTTGGTAGCATAGGCAATGGCTGCTTTTTGTGACAATGCTTATTTTGGATTTTAGTTTAATGGTTTCCAAGGGGCCATAACTTTCTAGGTTTTGGTGAATGCAACTTCAGTGATTATTTTTAGTTTCTCAATATAAAAGTTTCAAGTGCATGCTTTTAATCGTTTGGATTCTAAGGGTGGAAATGAATCCAAGTCCTTGCATAGATTTGAATAATAGAAGGAAGAAGGGAGCACTTCATTTCAAATTTCAAAGTTGGGAGATATGGAAGCATGAGTGTATCTGAAATTGGGGGGATATAGCTCTCTCAGTTAATTAACATCCTTGTTCAAGGAAACATGGACCAAAAAGGGAGGGAGAACCTATGTGAATATCCATAGTTGATACACTTCCTATTATGACTCCCAAAAATATATTTATGTGAATCCATATGAATACAAACCATTATACATAAATATGTAATGTTTCTCATGTCTATAGCAAGTAAGGGTGCATGCAACCAAACTACCTGAACTCCCACCAAGGAATGTGTTTCATCTCTTTTTTTAAACATGCTTAATATGTTTGTTGATGTTAGTAATGACATATTGGTATGGTTTTCTGTAGATCCACCTGTTGCTGATAGTTGTGGTTGATAACGTAACCAAATTGCCATAATTTCCAAGGGACGTGTTACATATCCCTTTTTTCTCATTCAAAATAGTCGGTCTGTTTGTTGATGTTATAGGTCAAGGTAGAAATGAAATAGGAAAATCAGTACTTGAGTCGATAAATAGAGTGAGTGTGGTCGAAAACGAAACTAGGGAAATACTTGTTTTACACACCAGGTACATATTAGTATGGTGGTAACATGACCAAAACCAGATTTGTTGTTGATTTTTGCTACAATAACTAGTCTCGATTCCAAAAGTTAATTGTTTTCATTGTTGTATAGAATATTACTATATGACTCCTTGACTTGCTGCTCATATATTTTTTTGTCTTGCTTGAAGGTCGTAATGCCTCCTAGAATTTCCCATTGGTGACTATATCTTGGTTTCATCACCTTCACTACTCAAAAGTAACCCTAATGCATTCCGATTTGTAGGCTAGATGATGTTTTACTCAAAAATACTTCCTAATGTGTTGAGCAGACCTGTTGACTACCCATAAATGTGAGTTAACCCTACTTACCACATTTTGACACACATGCCAAAAAGTGGGTAACAAGCAATATGAAGGAAATGGTTTTTATTGGATGTATTGTAAATTATAGTTTACTGGATGTGAATCCTTGTATAATTGAGCTTCCTTCATAGACTTCCTATATTGTTGTTTTATGGTGGTTTTAGGGTCATGTGTTCCCATAATTTCCCTTTAGGATTTTTCGCATATATCTATCCTCAAATTTAATCCAAAATTCCTTTTTAGGTCTAGTCACACCTTGTTCTACGATGAAAAGTGCCTAGAATCGATAATATTGGTGTTAATTGACTTCTTTTTACCATATTTTACCCATGGACTTGCATAGAATGGTAAATTCACCACTTCCAAGTTCTTAAGTCATGCCCAGGTTAAGGCATCAAGTTGATATTTCCCTTGTGGTGGGATCAAGATGAACAAATTACAAAGCAAATCCATTATGCAAATAATGTTTGGGCAATAGAGTGCATGGTTTTTTAGGTTTGCGAGTTTATAAGAATGGACTTGAGTGAAACTCAGGTTTATTTCAAAAGAATTGGGTAAGGTGGTGGGGTCTATGTACTTGCAAGGCCTTTGAAGTGGAATGTCTTGCTTAAGGTACACACTAACTATTTGGGGTGTAGGAGGTAATATATTCCTTCCATTTTCATGATTGTTTAACAATGGAAAATAGGGGGAAAATATACCTTGAAATATTCCAATTTTTAATGCATATATGCTACAATTTAATGTGGTATACTTTGCCTTATTTATTGGAACAATGTGTGCTATAAATGGAAGGCTTAAAGGATATATCCTCCTAAGATATAGGAAAATCCATAGTTCCCTTTAAGATAAGTAGAAAAAAGATGTTGATATAAATCCCTTGATCGAACTTGAAATGAGTGAGCCAATTCAAAGTGAGTGGTTAAATGGGGGTTCCTTAGATATTATGGATGGATGGATTCAATCCTTTTTTGAGCATTGTTGCTTTTGTATTTTAGGTCATATTTCTCTAGGTTTGTAGATTACTCTCTATAGAAAAATGCTATCTTTTGTTAGAGATTATTTGTGGTCATATTTCTTGAGGTTTGTAGGTTGTTCACTTAAGAAGAATGTGATATTTGTTAGAGATTATTTGTGATGTCGTAGATGTTGTCGACCCCTGTATTATTTTAATTTGATTACTATAGTATCTCCTTTTTATAAAGTTGTATGTTTGATTGTTTAAAACATGTATGCTAATATTTATTGAACACATTTTGGTCATGCAATATTTTGGAGGACACTAATAAGAGATTGAATGCACCATTTTTTTCTTTCCAAGAAAAACCTCACAGGGAAACCCTCATGCTCTACTGCACATTTCATGGATGGTACCAAATGTAAATCTATTGACACTAATTATGACCCTAACTCAATAGGGATATTGAGTGAGCCATGCAACACATGGAATCCCATGGGATAGACCTTGAGACCGCTTGTGTGAAGCTCAAAATAATCAACCACTCGAGCTGGACAACTGAGGCAAGTATTTCCCCTATATTTCCTAGGGTCATAATATTAAGATGTCCATTTGTAACCACCACCAAACTCAAGCTATATATAGGTTGAATTCAAAGCTAGAGATGGAAACACTCTGTTGATAACTTGATACACTATTTTCTACTTTTTATCTTTTATTTTAAAGGTTCAATGAGGTTGTGGAACAATAAGTGCTATGTTCACTAGTGACATGTGGGTTAAATAGAAGCAATGGAGTTTTGATGTTGTTATCAATGTTTAAAGATAAATGTTGGATGTCAAGTAATAATTCGATTCAAAATTCGTTGGTGCTATAAAATTAATCATAAAACATTGTATATAGGATAAGATAATTTTATAAATATCTAACAAATGACGAAAATAGTAGGTTAATGTGATAAACAGAAGTACAACCATTGCAAATAATATTTTGTAAGAGAAAGAGAAACTCCTAACCCTAATCTGCAAAATAAAAAATCCAAGAATCTAGGCAATAGTGTTAAAAAATAATACAGATACAAAGTAGTACCTATGTTAAACATAAAATGTGGATGTCAAGTCACTTCAGAGATAGAAGTAGAATGAGGAGGAAGAAGAACTCAGTGAGTCATTTTTTGTAAAGAAAGGGCTGATATAATGTCTGATCATCTCATTTGGGGAGAGCCTAGGACCTAGAGGGGTAGTTTTGTATGATATTGGATGGTTGTGATAATTTTCACAACTCTCTAACATTTGAGGATGTAGGGAAGAATCTCATGACTCGAGTTTTTTATACTTGATATGGTGGCAAGGTGAGAAACCGAACTATATAGTGCACAAAGCTTTAATGGAAATTGGTTTTCTAGCTATGGATTTGGAGTGTTAAAGTAAATCTTAGATTATAATGCTCAATTAGATATTAGACATTGGCATTAATAAAGTTATTTTATGCTTTTATGCCATATTTCTATTTTATGATTTTATGTTGTATTTAACTTTATTGTGTTTCTTGGATCATTCCACATTCATAAAGTGGATTGACTCGACTCAATTGGAACCCTTTAAAAGAAAGATTTTTCTTCCTCATTCATGCATTACAATACAAATATCTCTTCCAACTTAATCTTGGTTTCTGTATGTGTTTGATTTATGTGTATATGTTATTAGAGCTTAGTGTGGAGAACCTCTTGCAATAAACAATGAGAATGCACGATATAACAAAAATATTCGAGCATAAAATATATTTTATTGATCGCGGACCACTTCACAGGGGAAACATCCTTTGAGAAAGATCAATACTAAATAACTCTTCAATGCTTTCATTAGCCTCAACAAATACTTATATACTAAGTATAATCTAAACAAATATTACCCCCCATGAATGTGGGATAATGCAACATAATAACTAGACAACTTAACAACTATTACTTACTCCCCATGAATGTGAGATAATACAACATACTGATGGAACGACTTACAAAGGATATGCATCCGATAAAATATACTAACAAAATAAAGAGGAGGGTTGACATGGGTTCTTAACATCCCCTCCCTCTTTAAAAAAATATTTGTCCTCAAAGCTTTAGATGTGGAAACTGTTGCTATTCTGAAGGAGCGGTTCCTATGTAGCATCCTCTGGTTGCATGTTGTGCCACTTAATTAAGGCCTCTGTGATGGACCGAGAGCGAAGCTGAGAAGTGTGCTTATTAAGGATGGTCGCTGGATCTGAAATGATGGATCCTTCATTATCCCATTCTAGTAAACCAATTTTTTCTCTGATGTTGGTGCCAATCACTTGCTAAATACGAGAAGAAGGAGGAAGTGCCAATTTATAAGCAACAGACCCAATATTCTAAAGAACTATATATGGACTAGAGATCTTTAGAGTGAGCACTTGATTCCCATTGAGTTTCAAGTAGGATTGCTTGTAAGGCTGTAGATGAAGAAAAACCATGTCACCGACTTGAAAAGTGCGCTCAGAATGGTGCTGATCGGCTCAGTGTTTCATGCAGTTTCTGGCCATGTGAATATTGTCCTTCAGAAGGTGAAGAATTTGATGTCAGTTTCGAAGAACCATGTCAATGGCCTGAACTGGTGAACTGCTGGGGGTGTATGGAAGGAGTACTGGAGGTGTGTGACCATAAACTACTTCATATGGAGTCATTTAAGATGCAGTATGGTAGAAAGTATTATACCACCATTCAGTGAGAGGGAACCACTTTGCCCACAGATGTTGTTCTTCAGAGGTGAAACAACGAAGATAAGTTTCCCAATAGTTGTTGATGACTTCATTTGGGCCATCTATTGGTGGGTGATAAACTAAACTCATATTCAGTTTGGTGTCAGTTAGGATAAAATGACTTGTGAAAGGTGCGTTGCGGTCTGAGACAATGGAAGAAGGGATTCCATGAAGAAGGAATATCTTGTCCATGAAAATTTGTGTGATTGAGGAGGTGGTATATGGAGGTCTAAGAGTACAAAAATGATGATAATTGGAAATATGATCAACCAAAACAAAGATTACGGTCTTCCCTCCATATTTAGGGAGCCCTTGAATGAAATCCATCAAAATATATGTCCAAATCCTTGTAGGGATGGGAAAAGGTTTGAGCAATCTGGAAAGGATTTTAGTTTCACCTTGGTAGTGCTGACAAGGAGCACATTCAGAAACCATTTGTTGAATTTCTCATTTCATTCCCTTCCAAAAGAAGTGAAATCATGTCCTCTCATATGTTTTCATGAACCTAGAGTGCCCTGTCGATGGAGAAGCATGGAGTTCATAAAATACTGCATGCTTAATATCTATGCTCTAGGGAAGCACCAGATGACCCTTGTATCTCAAAGAAGAGCCACCCCAAGAGATATGCGGTACCACAGAAGGGTTACTAGCCAACGGTTGGATGATTTTAGAGAATGAGGAGCCATTGGCATAGCCTTGCTAAACAGAGTGTAACTAAGTTGGAAAAGGCATAGCAATAGCTGAAAGAGAGACAGGGGCATCAAATGTGCAAGAAAGAGTATCCACCACAAGATTGTCCTTAGCATTCTTGTAATTGATCTCATAGTCATAAACCCTGAGTTTTCTAACCCATTTTTGTTGTGTTGGGGATGAGACCTAGTGTTCTAGGAAATATTTTAGACTTTGGTGATTAGTCTTGATGTAGTAAGGATTCCCTAAGAGGTATGGCCACCACTTCTATATTACGTGCAAAATAGTCATCATTTTCTTATGATACGTGGAGGTGGATAAATTCTTTACGGGAATGGATTTACTGGTGAATGCCATGGGATATTCATCTTAAAAGAGGACAACACCAAGTCCATTGTTGCAAGCATCACTCTCAAGAGTGAAGGGCTTGGAAAAATCAGGCATCTGAAGGGTGCATCGGAATGAAATATCCAAGGGAGTATTTGAGACTTCCGAAGGTTGCATCTGAATGAAATGGAGTTGAGTGATGACACCATGTGAATTATTCTTAAGGATTGTTTCCATGCAATGTGAACTGATGATGGTGAGGGACCCTGGTTGTAAGCCATTGAATGTGTGTTTTTTCCCATTGACTAAAAAATGCATCCACAGTTCAGCAAAATCCCATAAGATGGGTCCAAGTGTGCATAACCATTGAGTGCTCGAAATCACAGAACAACCTCCTAGGGGTATGGAAAACATGTTAGAGCGCAAGTTATAATCTACAATAGAGATACACACACTGTGACACTTTCCTTTGCAAGGTAAGGTGCTTCCATTGGAAACCATGACTTTAAAGCTGGAGAAAGGATAGACAAAACAATCAACTTGTTTAGCAATCTGAGGGTCAATAGGTGGCTACAGAATGTTGACTTGATTGTCTACTGGATCCTGAGCAGTGTCACAAATTTGAAGTGCAGGTGGAGAAGCCAAATCCAAGAAATAGGGGTTGTGTTCAGTACATTGATGTTCTCGGGTGAATTTATCATCACAATTATAACAAATTCCTTTTTCCCTATGTGCCTGCATCTTGGCTTCAGACAAATTATTGATAGGAGTGGTTCTAGGAGTCAGAAGGATTGGATGTCTTTGGGGAACCATATTTTTTAATGGAACAAAAGTGCATTTGGGGCGTTGCTGAGCCCTAATCTTGTCCTCCGCCAAGTTAGACAACCCTAGGATTTCCATCATTGTGTTGGGACAAAACATTGTAACATTAGATCAGATTGTATCCTTAAGACCACTGATAAAACAACTCCTGTAGAATGCATCAGAAAATTCAGCTTGGTGTTCTTTATCATCAAATGTTGCTCCTTTGAAAGTTTCATCATTCATCAAACATTCCAAGATTTTTTTATCATCATCAAAAACTCATAGATTGGTAATCATGTCTAGAACCGAAGGCCCGAAAAGTAATTCAATAGAACTTTTGTTTTTTGAAGGTACACGCCTTGCAGTTGAGGTAGCTAACAAGTCAATTGCTGCATTCTTTAGTCTAGGAATGGATACAATATTAAATGCATAAAAATTTGTCAGCAAATCCCACACTTCATTATGATAAGCTTTTAAATGAGGTGAAATGCAATGTATTTGATTTCAAATTTGCTTTACAATTATTTCAGAATCCCCATACACTTTCATATTTTTAACCTTTAGTTCAATTTCTTTTCTTAGTCCCTGAACTAGTGCTTTATATTCGACTGTATTATTTGTACATTCAAACTCTAATCTACATGAAAGAAAATGTTTATTTTTCTTTGGATCAATTAGGACACAGCTAGCTCTTGATCCTTCCAATGTTTTAGATACATAAAAAAAAGTGTCCAAAAACTATCTACTTCTACTGGACTTGAATTAAAAACTTCATCTGAAACTAAATCTACTATTTTACAATCAAATTCATCAGCCCGTGAGAATCGAAGGAGATCGGGCTAGGTGTCTGGTGTACTGCTGGCTTCTTCGGGTTGGTAATTTCCCGGTTCTAGCTCGATGAAGTAATTTCCCAAAACAGAATCCATTGGTTCATTTTTTCCCTCCAACTGAGTAACATTGTGCTTCATTTGAGGTTCTCTTAATATTTTTATCTGATTGGGACTTCCCTTATGAGGCAACCACAGATGTGACCAATCTGATGCAAAATATCCATCTAGCTTTGCTGACCAGTCTCGAATTAAAACAATTCCATAAGCATCTGGGATGTATGCAACTATAATATCAATGTACTGACATACCTTCTCATTTGCAGACAAGCGAATTAGAACATCCTCCATTTCCCCGACTACTTTCATAGCTGTTCTGTCTAATTGAATAACCTGCCAAGTGGATGGTTTAGGTTGTCCATTCATCTTCTTGGAGATTGAAAGTGGCATAAAATTGATTGATGCCCCTGAGTCTACTAAACAGTTGTGCACATTATAGTTGAAAATCTCAAAAGTAAAGAGAAATGGTGGGGTTTTCCCCTTAGACTTACCTCCCACACTTGCTTCACCAATTTCTTCTACAGGTTGGCTATTAGTGGGAAGCTCTTCTTCTTGTACTTCAAGTGATTTTAACAATTTTTCTTTCTGCTGAGGTAAATTACACATTTCAAATATTGAAATATTTGCCTTAGCCCTTTTAATGTCCTCCAGAATATCATACCCTATCTCAGGTGTTTTGAGATTCTTCTTTACATTATCAACCTTGTATTCAATAGGCTTAACAAGAATGTTAATTATCTTAGGATCTTGGCTTGTAATGGTGAACTCAGGTATCTTATCAGTTGTATTGTTCTTTCATATTTTCTTCATATTTTCCTGAGGTCTCTTAATTTTCGGAAGTATGGAATTGTCTTCTTTTAACTACCTCTGACTTCTGGTTGTCACATTTGTTTTTGATGTTTTTTCTTGTTTTAGTGAACCTTCCTCTTCTGTATCAAATAGTGAGACACAATCCCATAAAACCAAAGCATCCTCTTCTTTTTTTTCAGTGGGTTGATTATCTTTTCCTTCCTCCTCATCAGCTTCTGTTAGTTTGGAATCCAATAGCTAATTCATTACTAATGCCATTGAATTTAACCATTGGGGGCAATTTTTTTCAGAATGAGGCTGCTGATGAAAGGTGCAAAAATTATCCATACCTACCTCAGTCAAATTCATTGATGCAGGACTGTGTGGAGGATTTTTATGTTGATTGTTGTCCTCCCTCCTTTTATAGTAAGGTTTATATGCTTTCAGAGATTCCTTTTCTTTTTCCAAATCTATTACTCTGTTGGATAGCTTCTGCATCATCTTCACCATCCCTTCAAAATCATGTGATTGCTCATCCTTAGGCTTAGTTAGTAACAACGCTCTCTTACCAAAAACAAATTCTTCCGACTGCACAGGATAATCTGCTATGCTCTCCTTATCAACCTCTACCCTCTCAGCTTCTTCATAAGTTTTTGATAATGTAGGTTTGAATGACATCTTAGCAAACATGGAAAAATCAGGCCCTAGAGATGAAGTATAATATTCAATCAGAACTTTATCATATGGTTTATCAGTTGCAGAAATTTGTTTTAGATAATCAGCAAATCTTTGAGTGAAACTATGCACTTTTTCCTTTCTTTCTTTCTTTAAAGTGCATAACCCTTTCATTAATGTTACATGAGTTTTCTGGACTGCATATTTACTTCTAAATATTCTTTCAAATGTGTCCCAGTCTGTGATTGAGTTTGCAGGTAGAGAAAAATACCATGAGGCTGCTGCTCTTGTCAGGGTATGTGGAAACAATCTGCAGACTACCTCTTCATGTTCTCCAGCCCGTAGTCCTTCTATATCCAGGTAAAATTTTTGCAAATGGTCATCTACCAAATTTTTTTCACTTGGGTCAAACTTAGGCAACATTTTCTCAAAAGCTTGAGGCAAGTCATGCAAAGGAGGTGCCAAGTTTGAAGGTTACCTAGCCTTCCAGGCAGGTGGTGTATTTGGTTGGTTTGCATTTGCATGAGCCATGATTCTAGGTGGAGAATGAGGTGGTGAGTGAATAGGGGTATGAACAGGTGAACAGTAAGGTGTATTTGGGTCCAACTAATTCAAAGGTTAATCAAATTCCTGTAGGGATGCTTCTACCAATGCTTCAAGGTATTCTACCAATACAGAATCTTCTAACTGAGGGCGATCTCTTTTCCGATATTCTCTTATGGGTAAGACAGGAATAATTGGTAATCCTCCAATCTTCTTCGCATATGCCCTAGTAAATATTCTCAGATCATCAACTACTTCACTATAAACAGAATACAAATGCTCTTTACCCTTCTCTTCTGGAGTTGGATTGGGAAACAAACTGCTTTCAGAACTATCACCGGTGGAATAATTTTGAGAAAATGGGTTTCCTCGGCCAACCATGCACTAGATGCCCTCCTTCTAGCACCAAAAAATATTTATGCCTTGAAAATCGCAGGTAAAAACAGTTAGGGATTATCCCCAGTAAGTGTTCCCAACTAGCCCTTTACTGTTTGGTATGGGGAATCCATTTGGTTTACGGTCCAGCTACCGTAGGTCAAGTAATAAAAGGTTTTACCGGTTACGACCTGCTCCACTGTGTATATTTTTAGTTTTTGTATTTAAGTATGATATGCAAGTGCCAATCTAAAAATGCAGATTGATAGAGAATACGAGAAGAGGTCACAATGTGATGCGCAATTTTTTACCTCTCGTCTTAACTCTCTCGCATCTAAATCACACACAGTAAGAAAACTAAAATCAGCTAACTAACCTATCCCTAGGGAGCAAGATTATCATTTATCAATGAGTAATGTATTTATGCGCATGCATTAAGAAAAATCACAGATAGCTGTTACTTATTTCAGAACACATGAACATTAATAGATAAATGAACAACAAGATAGCTTATTGTTTATGAAAATCCTTCATTACTCACAGTGGAAATTTCATAGAATAAACTAGAGTGCATTCATAACAAGAACATAGGTTCAAAGAGTTAGAATGATCTCACAGTTAATGGACATAAGCTGAAAATGAAATACTTCACATTCAATAGATCCATAGCACAGCATTTGAAAAATTCCACCAAGCTTTCTCCAATAGGAAACTTGTAATTCTTTATTGCAAAAGGAAATAGTTCTTCTTACAACATACTCTCACAAATCTATCTGGGAAAAAGTCCCTCCTACATCTAACTCTCCTATATTTATACAGAATAGAAAAACCTTTAGGCTTCCCCTGTGACCTTTGGGATCCCCCCAAACCGTTCATTCTAACAATTTTGTCTTTTAGTGAGTGTTGTACAATATGTTATATTTCCCAAGGTTGGGCCTTCACAATTTAATAGCAATTTTTATAAAGAGAGACCAATTTGGTCATTGATGAACTTTTCCCAAGGTTGGGCCTTTGCTACTATTGTTCTGTTGAGATCTCAGACCCTAACTTTCTTCTTTGCTTTCTTCATCCCTACTTCTTCATTGTTTCCTCCTTTCTTCTACTTTGTCTTCTAGACATATCTTCTTTGCAGCAGCAATCCCCAAGCTGGGTTTGAAAAATACTCTAAGTCTGTCTGCAGTTAAAATGAAAAACTCTTCATTAACCCAGACTACATTCAAGATCATCTAACTTTTCAATAAAACATAAACCGCACTATCAATAAAACTAATCATCGAATGTGAGGCCCTGTACTGTGTTCTCATCGCGAAAACCCTAACTTGATAAAAACATAAATCTCCATCGCCCATAAAATAGGGTAAAAGCTAAAAAAAAACGGTAGGAAAAAACCCTCACCGGTGGGAAAATACTAAGCATCGGGATGAAAAAATCCTCATCGGCGAACGGAACAACTATATGTCAGATGGTTAGTTCACTAAGGAGCTGAAATGGCGGAAAACATACGGAATACGGCTTCTACGATCAAATGAAAACTTTAGCAATCGGAGGTTTTAAGGACTACGTGTCGGCGGCTCAAGACACAAAATAATCCATAGTATTGGTGAGACAAAGTTGAAAGTTCCCGTAATTTCAGCGATATAAATCACTAGATGCTGCCGAAGTCACGTATCGAAAATCGGAACCACTAATCAATAAAGCGTCAGAACTTGAAAACACTAATCATCGGTGAGATAGTTCACTAAGTAGCCACAATGGTGGGAGCTAGACTGACTGTGAGTTCTGTGTATCACAATACCATAAATGATTGGGAGCTTTAATAACTAAATATCGGTGACTCAAAGCTCAAAGGTGCCGCCATGTCGGCAACAGAAAGGACTAGTCCTTCGATCAATCATCAACACCATTTCAATAGCGAAAACAAAAACATCGCAAAGTAAAAAGTTTGATCAATAAAACCAAGGCATCGGCAAAAATCATAACTAGCCATCGACACACTCTCTATTTTCCCTCCGAAACAATGACAACATAGAGAACTAAAACCCCAACTTGATCTTCAACAAACCTCTGAGATCAATAAAACCAAACCATTGAAAAATAAAAAAATGTTAAGTTCCATAGTCAAAAGTATTGGCAATTTTAGATCATTCAACTTCTGAAATGAAAGAAAATAGTTGACCTCAATTCAACCTCAAAAGATCCAAATTTGTAGCAAAGGAAAGACAGAAATCAGAAATCCAAACAATCCCAGGAAAAATGAAATTAAAAGGAGGGTCCAAAATTTAAAAAAAATGGGATAATTATTGCAGCTGCAACAGGTCCTTAATGAATGAAATATGTAGAATGGAATGAAAGGGGTTACTATGAATTTTCAAGGGAAACAAAGCTAAATCAATGAATATATGGATGAAGAAATTTTTTTTCTCTAAAGAAATGATATGTGGCGGTGCTAGAAAGCTGTGCTTTATCAACTTGAATTGGAGTAAATGATCTGTGACAATTTTGGAATTCTGTGTGTTATCAACTCTAAATAGATATGGACCCCAAGTATATTTGGCTTCCTAATCATTCAAAGGTAGTCACTCAATCACCAAGGCTGT
This sequence comes from Pseudotsuga menziesii, assembly GCA_001517045.1. Taxonomy (NCBI): domain Eukaryota; kingdom Viridiplantae; phylum Streptophyta; class Pinopsida; order Pinales; family Pinaceae; genus Pseudotsuga; species Pseudotsuga menziesii. Next base: position 429,921 of record LPNX010015194.1, on the reverse strand, counting down.
CTCAGGCTTGAGTATTGGGGCAGCACCCCTCACTTCACGGCGTAGGTAAAACTGCTAACCACTTGGCCAAAAACGACAGCTCTTTGGTTTTCCTCACGGATGGGAATCTAGTCAATCTGGTGGGGGTGGTTGCCCTTTTTGCTTGGTAGGTCCTCTCAATGGCTAGCTACTTCGAGGTTCCTGTGGTACTCCGCACAATGAGTTTTAGGGCTATGCCCAAGTACTTCCCGGAGTTAAGCAGATATGGTTTATTCCCTGATCCAAATGAAAAATACCACTGCAAGAAGAAGAACTACTGCAATAATCATAATGCTAGAAAAAATGTGGCAGAAATTCCACCCAATGTTCAAAAACCCGTAATTAGAGCCAGGGTTTTGAGACGAAAATTTTTAAAATGAGCATAAACCGATCTATATTTTTCAGAATCACTATTACCCACAAAAGTGGAATAGACCACTCTGCTTCTACCCACGAAAGCGAAATAGAAATTTGGGCACCCGGTCAAAATATTTTCGCTCTGCAATTTCCGCAGCCATCGCTGAAATTCTGAAAAATTGTCGATTTTAAATCCGCGATATCTCCACTTTTAGAGCTCCAAAGGAGATGATTTTTTTTTGAAACTGCGTATTTTTGAAAGAGGAATTCATATATGCAACTTTTTTTCTTGAATCTGCATAGAATTTTTCAAAAATGGATGTAAAATTCGCCGCCCAATTTTGCCCCTTTTTTATCCAAAAAAAAATTTCCCACTTGTGCCAAGGAAAGTGCTTTGATACCAGATGTGGAGAACCTCCTGTAATAAACAATGAGAATGCATGATCTAAAAAAAATATTGGAGCATAAAATATATTTTATTGATCGTGGGCCACTTCAAGGGGGCAACCTCCTTTGAGCAAGCTCAATACAAAATAACTCTTAGATGCTTTCATTAGCCTCAACACATACTTATATACTAAGTCTAATCTAAACAACTATTACCCCCCATGAATGTGGGATAATGCAACATAATAACTAAACAACTTAACAACTATTACTTACTCCCCATGAATGTGGGATAATACAACATACTGATGGAATGACCTACAAAGCATATGCGTCCGATAAAATATACTAACAAAATAAAGAGGAGGGTTGACACGGGTTCTTAACACTTAGCTAGAGCCACATAGTGTATGAAAGAATGGATACCTAGGTATTGTTGCTGGGAAATACAAATCGAGGGATTGCTACTGTAGCACATTGAAGAGCCAAAAGGGTTTTGTCAAAACTAGGTATTGTTTCTTTTTTTAATTTTGAAGAAAAGTCAGTTTTTTTATGGAACCATATAGATTGAGGTTCCAATAAAAAAATCAATGAATCAGATGGATTCAATGGTATGAAAGTACAATAACTCTACAACCTGTCTTAGCCATTATACAATGATTTCAATCAGTCGTTATACAACCTATGAATTTGTATGATTTTGTATGGAGTAGCCAGAAAATCAAATCCATATGATTATGCAGTCGTATGATTATATGGAACAATACAGATGTTACATGGCGATTTTTATTTAGAAATTGAATTGTAAGAAACTGAAATTATAGTTGCCAAGCCAAAATTGGAATGTTTAGACCAGTAGTTAAATAAAATTCTGAATGTATATTAGTGATTTTTTTTTGATTGATTAACACGTTAGATGATTTGGGAGCATATTGGATATGTTCTTACCTGAATGGTTGCCCAAAATTACATATTTGTAAGTTTTAGATACTATATTTTTTAGCAAATCCAAGGAGAAACTAGTTGTTTTGGTGCTGAGTTTTAGCAGATTTGATTGTTTTTCAGCTGTTTGAGAGCAAATTTTATTGTTTTTCAACTCTTAGAGTGGATCTGTCATGATTTGTGTGTTTTTCAACTATTTGAGATTAGATCTGTCGTTTATTGGGTTGTTTTTCAGTACATATGTGATATATTGGGTTGTTTTTTGGCAGATGTGTCAAACTATGCTTGTTATTGGGTTGTTATTAGAAAATTTATCATAAATCTATATTTTTTAGTGATATGTGGCTGGTATAGGTGTTTAGAGCTAGTATCCATATGTTTTTACTTTAGGATTGCAGATTGAGGTAGGGAAGAATTGTAGTTTCAATATTTTAATTTGTTTCAGTATATATTTCTGCATTTTTAACTAGTATTTGTGGCCTCTTTATCCAGTATCATGTTGGAAGGTAGCAAGGGATTTTTTGGTAAGAACTGCAATACGTGGAAGCAATTTCTGCAATGAATTTCCTAAAATAATAGGTCATTCCCATAAATCTTGACATGTCATGGATTCTCTTTGATGATGGTCGATTGATAATGGTTGAAATCTTTGTTGTATTAATTTTGTGTCCATCTTGGTTCATATGGAATTCATGATACCATGAGTTTTGTCTATTTGAATGTACACCTTTGCATATTCAGAAGTAGCTTCCCTTTGTTTAATATTGAGAATACTTGCTCCAAGTGGTTCTCCCGGGTTTTACTAAAACTAGTATCACAAATGGCTGAATGAGTCAACAAGTACTTGTTCATCATCCTCATGAATTTTGCAGGGGCATTAGTAAGACCAAAATGCATCATCAACCATTCAAAGAATCTTTGGTGTTCTTAAAGGTTGTTTTCCACATAGCTTTTGGTTTGATATGGATCTAGTGGTACCATACTTCACATCAAACTTGTTAAAATGTTTGGCTCTTTGAGCTTGACTTATGAGGTCATCAGTGAACAAAAATGGATATCAGTTTTCAATGGTGGTTCTATTTAAAAGCTAATTGTCCACACATTATTTATGTTCCATCCTTCTTTGAAACCAAAACAATGGTTGATCCACAAGGTGACGAGCTAGGTTAAATGTGGCCCTTTTCCACCAAATCTTGAATTTACTGCTTGATTGCTTTATTTTCCAACAATCAAGTTTTACGTAGTGCCTTGTTTGTTAGACCAAGCTCTTGTTGTAGTTTGATGAAGTGCTTAACTATGTAGTTTGGAGCATGAATGTGCATCCTAGAAAAACTTGGAATATCTTTTCAGTAATTTTTCCAGTTACTTCTTTTGTCTTGGAATCCTTGATTGGAATGCGCTACTCTCTCTATTCACATAACTAGAAAAGTAAATTGCCTTGAAGCATTGTTCAATCTTTATGCTTGAACCATTGAAGCGATTGCTAAAGGTGCTGGATTTTTTTTGTGATGTCGTGTGTAAACTTGGCCATTGTTGACCCACTCAATTGTTAATCACCAGAGTTCTTGGATTAGTAGTTAAAGGAAAACTCCACAACTCAAATCTAATAGATGTGTTCTATGGCTTGTTGCAAACTAGATATTGCTAAGCATGTGGTCTAGGAGTGAAGAGTTGCACATGTGTTTTGGGAATAAATTTCCTATGTGTATGTCATTCCCTTTTATCAACCCTCTTCATTGAATAGAAATTTTTTGGAGATGGGTTGATGGTTGCACATGACATTTCAGCAAGACGAGGACCAAATCCCACAACAACCTTACAAAACCACACAAAGACTACTATAACACCCCATTTTTTACCCCATTTGCATTAAAAATGTATATTATGTATATATTGCAATTAATCATGGTGTGGAGCTAAAGGCAAAATCCCCACCATCGATTTAACATTTTATGTTTCAGCAAGTAAAATCGTTGCCAATGGTATTTCGTGCTAGCCAGCACATTATAATTTTGGAATAATGTAAATATGCAATTTAATTAAAAACCCACAACCAGCTATGTCAGTGCAACAAATAATGAATGGGGGCATGATTTCCTAAGGATAGGGGGGGGGATATTTAACCTTTGGGGCCAATGGGGAAAATCCAAATGTTAATGGGAGAACCCATCAAAATGTCAACTACCTTTCTTGTCTCATTCACCCAATCATTTATTACTGCCAAAAATTGGTTGAAGTAGTTATTGCATGGGAATGGGAAGAGTATGGGCAAGAAATTTGAATTTGGGGAAAACCCATTTTTGGGGAAAAATGTTTTTGAATTTTGGGGCAATTTAACACCCAGAATGCATGCCCATTTGGCCATAAACCCACGTTCTCCATTTCCTCACGCAAGGGGAAGCTTGGGAGATGACTTACCTTCACATTTTTTCTCTGTAGTGTGTTCTTCATTCATGATTTTGGAGCTCATGGGAACTTCACTCATGTTTTTGGAGTTGTTGTGCATTCCCCATCCATGTTTTTAAATTTTATTTCATTTTCCCCATGAATGGGAAGTCATATTTGCAAATCTCAGTCCCTGGGATCTTGGCTTGATGTTTTTGTTGTTGTTTCCCAGGATGGGAATTCGTTTTTTTAATGCCCAGCGAATTGGAGAAGAGGCCATGATTTCTGGGTGTCTGTGGAGGTAATTTTTTCCCACGTGAAGTCAATGAACATTGGGTGAAATCGATTTTGGATCCTGGGGCTGTTTTACCCACTTACCATTTTCGATTTTGGCTTCTCGGACGTTTTTGTCCATGCCCAACACTGTAATTGTTGTGTATGCATATTTTGGCTTTGGTCTGATCTAATTTGGGAGTGGAAAGAGATTCTGAACTAGCTTGATAATCCTAGTGTGTGAAGGGACCTCACAGACATATCTAGGGGGCTAGTTTTCTTCTTTGCACACCCTAAATAGCACTGCAAGGGAAGGCATAAATCGAGGGACTATGTAGCAGAGAAGGGGATGCTTCCTTGTGTTGGGTGGGTATATGTTTAGAATCCAGGATAGATTCAGTGGAGGTGCACATAGCTCTTTGGAGGAGGTCACTAGCTTAGCAGTCAACCTTTCCATCTCCTTTGCAGCCTGATAAACCCAACTATGTTGGATTGGCTAAATTTTGTGGTATGCTTGGCTATGTGCGAGCCTACTAGTGTTCCTTATTCCTTGTGGAGATCATTCCCTGCTCAGGGGTGGAAGTGTTGCTGAGAGATTGAGGAGCACACTGGCTTATGGTTGGGTGGACCAATGCACCAACATAGCTAATTGCGACATGAGCTTCTTTCCAATATAAGTCTCTCTTATGTTAATCTCTGAATTGTATTTGTTTAATGAATATGACGAACATGTTTATTCTTTCGTTGTATGTTAAAAATTTATGCATTTGTGCATGTATTAGTTCAATGCATTTTTATCATGTCTATGTTCATGGGATTTAAATTTCCTGGATTGGATAGCAGTATTAGTCACACCCTCTCTCTGGTAGAGGGGCGGGGACGTGACAACTACTCCAAGAGAACAACTTCTGGGGAAATAGGATATATAAACTATGAAGTAAATTTTAAGTTCTACTTTTGCAACACTCTCTACATGAACATATCTTAAATAGAATATAGTGGAAACTGACTGTGAATATCATCTATCTTGTAGTGGTGCGTGAGTTGATAGGTTTGATGTTTATTTGTGTTAATCCTGGTTCTATGTCAGTGATATTGTATTATGCCTCTCGAAACTTAACCTACAAATCTGGGAAGATATCATTTTTTTTCATGATTTCCTATACATCTTCCTTTTGGCCGAGTACTCAGTGACCTTTCATAGCAAAGAACTGATTATTTGGGTTAATGTTTTGTTTGTTCTTCTATAGTATAAGATCTTGCAATTTTCTTGGTGCTTTCTAAGCTCTCTAGTTGGTGTGATGATATTGATTTAATTGGAGGGGCAATTAAATTAATAGCATAGAACTGATTATTTGGGTTACTGTTTTGTTTGTGCATCTATAGCATAAGATCTTGCAATTTTCTTGATGCTTTCTAAGCTCTAGGGCTGGTGTGATGATATTGATTTAATTATATGGTTTCATCCCTTCAAAATAATTTTTCTAAATAGATTTCTCAAATGTGTTGTTAATATGCATGGAGCAATTTGAGCTATGAATTTATCAATAACATCATGGGTACTGATCAAGTCTATGAGAAATACTTGAATATATGGGAACATTTATGCTGCTGGATTTTTTGATGTATCTGTAGACCTAAATGGTCTTAAATTGAGTAGTTCTTAGTTGGATGCTAAGGAGACACTATCGTGTTTTTTTCTTCATACTTTTGTTTCAAGGGTCGTTCTTCTCTATTTGTATGACCTTTTGATACCATTTATATCACTTTCATTGTTGAAACTTGAAATCACTCATATTTGTTGATTTCTATCTAAAGAGATATATATTGTTTTAAAGTATTTTTCTATTTTTTCTTTTTTTTTTAATTAGTACAACTCTTTGTTCATTATTAGTGTGTTTTTTCTTATTCCTTGTTCCTTTTTTATTTGAAGTGGTGGTCTATTTTACACTTTTCTTGTGTAAATTTGTGCATGAAAATATATTGGTGGTTAATTTGAAAGCCTTATTCTACTAGCAAAGATATGGTAAAATATTGATCATCATTTCAATTAACATTATGGTTTTCCCTGATTTTGTTTTCAAACCATGTGTGTGTAGTTATGGGTGTTTATTTTGCTGAAAAAATAAATTACTATCTTGGATGGAATTGGGAGAAGTTTGCTACATAGGAATACTTTGACAAGCATGGAGTTTTTCTGTCAAATTTGTGGTCTGGTCCTCTCCTAATAATTTCAACAATAATCTTGATATGTTTTATGAAATGCATGGGAAGAACCAGTCTTAAGAAATGCTAAATCAAGTGCTCTTTTTCCAAGCATCCATATTTGAAGGTCATGACAAAGATTGAATCATTTTGTTGTTTTGTAGACTAATACACTAAGTACATTATCTTAGCTTATTGTAAAGTGGAAAAGGGCAGAACTCAGACACCGAGCATGCATGGCACGAGAAAAAAATGAATGATTGTTGAAGAATTCATGCAGATTAACTTTGGGGAAAGACCTAACGACATTCTTTGGAGGTTATTTTTGGATTCTTCATTCTTCCAGAGGTTTGTCTTTGAGATGAGAATTTAACCATAACATGTCATTTCTCTGTTTCTGGCTGTTAAATGATGAGCTTTGGAAAGCTCTGTTTTTCTTATAGCATCATCTTCTTTGGAAGGTTTGCAGATAGATTAGTACTGTATGCACATTCTTGTGCATGCTGGGGTGTGTAAGACTAGAAATTTTCTGTAAAAAATTGATGTTTTCATATGAAAACTTAAATCTGATAATGTATTTTTTTGTTTTGATCGAGTTGTCTTCGAATTTAAGAGGGAAGCATTTCTAATTTTCTATCATTAGAAGAGTGGGTCTATATTTTTTTTGACATACTTCTTGCGAAGTAGTTCTCCAAAAATTTCAATGTAGTAAGGAATATTTTATCGATTTTGTTTGGTATAATACTGCAATAAACATATTGAGAAATATGGACATTAGTTTGTTGGTATGACTTTATATAACTCATACAGTTACTAAGCAGGAGGGTTTCAAGATAGTGGGTTGACAACTTGTTTTTTACTAAAGTTTGATTTACAAGAAAAGTTGTTGTTTTAAATACTATATTATGATCTTCAGGTCATTAGAAGTACTCATCTTTGGAATTGAATGCTTGTACATATATTATCAGTTGAAATGCTTAAATTTGGATTTCCTTTAAGTGATGCACTAGGGAAGCAGAAAAGGGGAGGGTTAAGGATGAGTTTAATGATTGTCACAATGCTTTATCTATCATCTTGGGTGATATGCATTAGTATCAAGGCTGACAAGTAACATCTTGCTCTTCCAATGATGTGGATTTTTCTTGAAACTAGTCACTTTGTGCTTCTAGACAAGTATATGAATACAATCTCAAATTGGAGTGTTAGGACTTATAATATAAGGTATAGCTTATTGTTGTCTATTAGAATACAAAAAAAAATTTACAGCCCACCCTTGCTGAAAATATTTACCTGTGGCAACCTCTGAAAATATTTTTTTAACTATACAATGTCTCATTGCATTTTTGACGACTTGCGACCATGTCCAACGAGGTTTCCAAATATTCGACAAGAGCAATCATCGAACCATCGATGAGAAATCGTCGCAAGTTCGACCCCATCCCATCTATTTTCCGACAACTTGTTGCCTTGCCCGATGAGGTCGCCATAGCTCCGACAAGCGAGACCGTCTGAAAACTGAAGAGAAAGCATAAAAAATTTGACAAACCATTCCTCTAATTCAACGGGATAATCCTGAATTTTTACAGAAGAATTATCTGCATTCGATAAAGAGAACTCAGATTTTTAATGAGGATAAGTCAAATTTTTGATGAGGATAAGTCGGAGTTTCGACGGCATAATCCCAAATTTTTACAGAAGAATTATCTGACATTCGACAAGGAGAAGTCATATTTTCGACGAGCAGATGTCGAACATTCGGCGACTTAGTGGTGAAATCTTTTGGCTTAGTACGTTGAAAAATCTACAGGTATTGGCTTGTTATTGAATATCCAACGTTCTGCCACTGATGACAAAAAAAAATTGAGGTTGTTGAATAACTGACAGGGTATTGTCGAATTTCAGACATGGCAGTCATCAGATTTTGGGCTCAAATTCTGTTGTGAAAATAAAACTGCAAACCTGAAAAGGAGGATTAATTAATGAGATCTCAAATATATGATGTCATGCAGAGCTTTGATATCGCAGGATCTTATACTATGTAATAATTCTAAATCCTTGATGGAAACAATAATTATCTAAATAAGCTAAGGATCTAGGCACACAATTAACCTCACATAGAATTGCAGAGAATTAACATAAGGAGAGAAGAAGAAGAATCATGAACACACATTAGGAATGATCAATGAGTGATTATTGGCATAATTACATAGGTAATACATCCTTATAAAGGAAAGTAGAGTTTCTAGGAGACAGCTCATTCTAGCTCATAAAGCATGCTTACTAAATATGATAAACCCCCATAAGTGAATAAAGCAGTTTCCTAATTAGACTAAGAACCCACAAATTAGTTAAGGAATGAGTGAGTGATGATGTGTAAAGGAAAAGATTGTTAGTCATGAAATATTGAGATAAAATAATGGAGGATGAATTTGCCACAAAAGATAGCAGTTTCCTAGTTGACTACCTTTACCTTATCCATTTAAAAGTAGGAATACAACAATCTAAGGCAGAATATGCAAGAAAACATAGTTTCTAATCCTGACAGTCAATAAAGTGGACATGATCAAACCAGAATCAGGATAAAAGTGCTCCTAGGGTATATATGGAAAGTGTTGACCATGTGTTACAAGTGGATTCCAATTATCTAGGCTAGTGGGTAGGAAATTAATCAAATAATGCCCAAATATTTTATCACGTGTATTAATTTAGTTTATGTTAAGATTCCATATTCTAAGCTAGATTACCAGCATTCAATTTCAAGTTCATAACAAAAGAATATAGACAGGATCACTGAAAGAAACAGTATCACAATATCAACACATATTTACCATGGGAAAACCCTAATGGGAAAAACCCAGCAAAAGATTCCTCAATATAGATCATCAAAATATAAAAGATAAAACCCTAGACTAATTCTTCTCCTCCTTGTAGCTACAACTATCTCTTTCTCTCTCTTATGCGCTACACAAGTGAGTGTGAGTGTGTGTAGAAATGAGGAGAGCCTCACTTCTATTTATATTCTTTTGTTCACTTGACAATACACTCCAACAAGTCGGCCCCACTAAAGATGACTGGGCCTAATTATCTAGGAGGACACAAACAACTTAATATTATATTGACTAGGGTGCTAATGAACCGACTTACAACAGAGAGAATTTCCTCATGACTCTTAGTAGTTCTCTTGATAGGATCATTGGGGTATAATGAAATACAAATGATTCAACCGATAGGAACATCAGGGATAATAAGTGAATACACTTCAAAGTTACAATAATTCAATACTCCCCCTTAACGAGAAGGGTATTCTACAACAAAAGTAGCAAGAGAAGGAGAGAGATTATCTTCAACATCATCAGGGTGATACATCTATAGATCATTGGAAGCTTTTCAACATATTTGACATATAGTATTCATCTTCAAATTCAGTGGAAACAAAATCATCGTCAACATTTTATTCTTCATCAATCAGCAACATCATCATCAAAAATAAATTGACCTTTCGATCATCATCATCATAATTCTATGAGCATCATCATCACACTCTGATTTTTCGATCAACAACATCATCATCGTGATCATACTCTGTTCCTTTGATCAGCAACATCATCGTCATCATCATACTCTGATCTTTCAATCAGTAACATCATCATCATCATACTCTGATCGTTCAATCAGTAACATCATCATCATCATACTCTTATCTTTCGATCAGTAACATCATCATCATTAGCAACAACCTGCAATCCACATTACAAAGACAAAATTCTACGGATCACTTTTAGGACATACGTCCAAGGATGATACAATCCTACCACATTCTCGACGACCGAAGTCACCATATACAATTATGGGATAATCACTCCCTATCACTTTAGGACTAATCCCAACGATGATGCAATACTACCACATTCACATGGATCAAAGCCTCCAAATATAGTTTAGGATAGATTTCCAGGGATGATACAACCCCACCATATTCATGGGGACTGCATCCTTGAGATACATTTTAGGATAGATGTCCAGGGATGATACAACCCCACCACATTCACGGGGAATGAAGCCTCCGGATACAGTTTAGGACAGATGTCCAGGGATGATACAACCCCACCACATTCATGGGGACCAAAGCCTCCACATACAGTTTATGATAAATGTCCAAGGATGATACAACCCCACCACATTCACGGGGACCGAAGCCTCTGGATACAGTTTAGGACAAATGTCCAGGGATGATATAACCCTGCCACATTCTCGAGGACTGAAGTCACCAGATCACTTTAGAACAAATGTTCAGGGATGATACAATCCTTCTTCTTTCTAGGAGACATAAGTCTACGGATCACTTTAGGACAAATGTCCAGGGATGATATAACCCCGCCACATTCTCGAGGATTGAAGTCACCGGATCACTTTAGAACAAATGTTCAGGGATGATACAATCCTTCTTCTTTATAGGAGACATAAGTCTACGGATCACTTTAGGACAAATGTCTAGGGATGATACACTCCCACTGCAACATCACTGATCCCCCTTTCGGGGAGGGTCTTTTCGAACAACACCAAGCTTATCTCAAAATTATTCTAACTTTACTCGAGATAGAGGATTCATCAACACATCTGCAACTTTTTATCGGTACTCACATACTGGAGCTTTATGGCTCCCTTCTGTATCATATCTCGAATGTAGAAATACCGGATTTCTATGTGCTTCGACCTATCCTAGAACAATGGGTTCTCCGACATCTTTATGCAACTTTGGTTATCACATAGAATCACGGTGGTATCTAACTCCAGGTTGAATAAACCTGACATCAGCTTCTGAATCCATATGGCTTCACAACTAGTAGAGCAAGCTCCTATATGTTCTACTTCAACCGTGAAAAGAGAAACACTAGATTGTTTCCTGCTAAACCATGAAATCGTAGCAGACCCCAGACTATAACATCCACCTAATGTACTTCTTCTGTTTGAGACACTTCCAGCCCAATCTGCATCTGTATAGCCATAAAATCTTTAATCATGGTTTCCATCATAGTATAGACCAAAGTCTATAGTCCCTTACAAATATCTCATCACATGTTTTGCAGCTATCAGGTGAACACATCTAGGTTTAACTAGATACTGACTCAGGGTGTTCACAGCAAAACAAATGTCTGGTCTAGTATTTTTTAGATACATCAATGACCAAATAATTTGTCTATATTGAGTCACATCCACTAACTCTGATGATTCATCAGCCAGTAACTTCAGGTTGGTATCCATGGGTGTGGCCATGGATTTACATTCTAACATATCAAATATTTTCAAAATTTCTACAGCATACTTTCCCTGATTGAGAAAGATTCCTTCTGATCTTTGCCACACTTCCAAACCTAGGAAATAATGCATTAACCCAAGGTCTTTCATCTCAAATTATTCAGCGAGCTTCTTCTTGCATTCTACAATCTATTTCTCATTCCCTATCAGAAATAGGTCATCCACATACATTAATAATATGACAAGTTCATATTCTATAACCTTGTAGTAAAGGTTAGGATCGACTATACTCTTGGTAAATTCCATGCTTGTGAGGAAACTATCTATCCTTCCATACCAAGCTCTATGAGTTTGCTTCAGGCTATACATGGCCTTCTTCAACTTGCATACGTAAGTCCATCTGTATTCAACTTCAAATCCTTGTGGTTGTTCTATGTATACTTCTTCTTCAATCACGCCATTCAGGAAGGCTGCCTTCACATCCATCTGGTGTAAGTCCCACTTCATCATGGATGCAAGTGCCATGATAGCTCTAATTGAAGTATACCATGCTACTGGTGCAAACATTTCTTCATAATAAATTACCTCTTTTTGATAGAAACCTCTAGCCACAAATCTTGCCTTATACTTCTCTATACTTCCGTTAGCTACATGTTTTATTTTGTAGATCCATTTGGAGGATACTACACTCTTTCCTTCTGTCTTGGGAACTATATCCCAGACATCGTTCTTCCTTATTGACTGGTACTCTTCCATCATTGCTTCTACCCATTCTTTCTTCTGTACAACTTTTTCATAGTTTGTAGGTTCTTGATCTACAAGATCACACATCAAAGCTACATATTTGGAAAATGTCTTGGGCTTCTTGCTTATCCTTGTGGAGCCTTCAGGAGCTCCATATCTTTCTTCTTCTTGTATAATTTCTCTTTCCAAAGCATTCTTTCTATTTCATGATATCTCCATCATGGGAGGTTACTGTGGTTCTGTCATAGCGGGATCTTCAAGTGTTTCATCGTCATGGAGGAATGTAGCCTCTAAATTTCTAGGAGGTGCCTCTTCCTCATACACTTCTTCATGTTGACATTTTCTGGATCTTTTGAGAGCTGCTTCTTCATCGAATGTTAATCTCTACTGATTTCCATGTGACAGAATCCAGGAATGTAAATTCTGAATGCCTTGGATACTTCGCAGTTTCCAACAAATATCCCCTTCTTTCCAGAGGAATCCAACTTGGTTCCTTTCTCTTTCGGTATATGAACATATACTGGAAAACCAAATATCTTGAGGTGACTTACCTCGGGCTTCTTTCCCGTGAACATCTCTTATGGAGTCTTGAATCTAAGAGAACTATGAGATATTCTATTCTATACATAGACAACAGCTCTTGCTTCTTCTTCCCATAGATGCATTGGAAGATCTTGATCATAAATCACTGTCTTCACTACCTCCATGATGGTTCTATTCTTTCTTTCCACAACACCATTTTGTAGGGGGTTGTAGGGAGTAGTTAGTTCCCTCTTGATGCCATAATATTTGCAAAAAGATTCAAACTCTTTTGAAGTATATTCTCCACCATTTTTTGATTGGAGTGTCTTGATTCTTTTGTCTGAAATATTCTCTATCAAGGCTTTGAATTCCTTGAATTTCTCAAACACCTCACTCTTTGCTTTCAAGAAATATATCCAATTATTTCTTGAATAGTCATCAATAAATGTAACATAATATTCAAAACCACTCAAATATGTGGAGTACATTAGACCACACACATCTGAATGAATCAATTCCAACGTACCTTTTGTTTTTGTTTCACTCTTCGAAAATGCATTCTTGATATTCTTCCCTTTCACACATCCTTTGCAAATTCCTTCATGGTTGATCTTCAAGTCTGGAAATCCCGTCTCTACTTTGTTCACATGAGGTAGTGCTTTGTAATTGATGTGGGCAAGCCTTTTATGCCACAGTTCACTAGGGCTAGTGGTTTATACAAGCCTCCTTCTTCTTCACTGATGATAACTTCATCTTCAATTGACTTTCCTTTTGGCCACATGAGTACTTGGCCATCTATGAATGCAACTCTGAATCCTTTCTTATCTAAAGTTGAGATAGAAAGTAAATTATTCTTTAGACCTGGTACATATAAGAATTCCTTCATCTTTAGGGGTTTTCTTGAATCAAGCTTGTATCTTGCTTCACCAATTCCTTTGATTAGATATTGATAGTCATCTCCTAGAGATACTTTCTGTTGGGCCTTGAAATTGTCTTTTATAATGGTCTTATTTACATGAATTTATGACTTATTTACCATAATTTGATACATTTATGTTCAATAAGGTTGTCTTTTACTCTGTTTTATCAATTAAAATCTCGTAAATGTAAAAAAGACAAATATGCTATTTTTATGTATTAAATATAGTATTTTGCAAATAATAGACGTTCTGCACTCCATTCAGCCCCTTCTTTCGGTCCTAAGTTTTGCACTAAGTTTAATAACATGTTTCTTATTGGTTTACTGCCTAGATTTAACTTTGTTCTCTAATTCCTATTGGTTCCATGATATTTACATATACAAATTAAAAATATGAGTTAATAATATGTATTTAATATTGTTTCAAATTTAAACAATTAAACCATTAAGTAATAAAATATTAAAACGGTTGTTATTATTATTTAAATATATACTAATACTTTTAAAATAAACATAACATAAAACAAATAAATATAAAGCATATTTTAAACCTTATTAAAAACCATAAAACAAACCACACTTTAATATAATTTTGGCTTGATTCTTGAAACAATTTGTTAGTTTGTTTGTAACAATGTTTTAAATTAACAATACTCATGCTTTTTGTATGCAGGTTCACAGATATGCACATCATGGATCGGCTTATACGCATCATTTAACACACCTGCAATCTATTCAATGAAACATTTCACAGGAGGGAGGCCAGCTCCAGGAATCCAACATTCAGTTCAACAACCCAACACTCAGCCTTCAACGTCGCCAAAAAACTAGCAGAAAATCCACCTAGAATCCGGATTTATGAACAATTTTTTAGTTACAGGTCATCCGGACGTTTGTCCAGACGCCCATGCAGACCGCGTTTTTTTAATAGACAGTTGATTTTCGGGCAAACAGAAGCGAAATTGAAAATTCTGGCACATGGGTTTTGTGCATAATAGGCTCATTTCAATCACTCGTGTGGGATTTTCACAAAATACATAGCAATTTGGGAGAAAATCGTGGTTCTTTGAAACCAAATTTTCCAGAATTTATGGTTGGCCGTTTTCTAAGCTGTTCGTATGCTTTAATGGGTAGTTGTTACAGAAGTAATGAACCTCTATTATTAGAAAGAGGTGGTTGACTTTATCTCCATTGTAATCATCATATAAATACCTCTTTGGTTTTGAAGATAAGGGAAAGAAAACTCTTTGTAAAAGTTTGCTTCAGTTTAATAAAACGTTTATGTTTCAGCTATTAATGAGCAATTTCGTGCTCTATTGGTGACTAATCTGAGTTAGACACAACCCCTGATTGCTAAGAAGGGACCCTCAACAACCAGAGGTTTTTCATTGTGTATATTTCGTTATTTCTCTTCTGCAGATAAGTTATTTTCACTTTCAGTATTTAACTTGGTTTTCCTGTAGATGGTGTTGTTTTGTTTCTTATAATATATTTCTTGTTGTTAATACAATTTACATTTTTAGAATTTAGAATGACCGGTCATATTTAGTTTTTGTTAGTTTTCCCTTTAGTTTTTCCCATTGAAATTAGATAGAACTTAAGTATTTCAGTGTTTCAAGATTAGTTTATAATCATATCTAGTTCTGATAATGTTACCATAGTTGTAGATTAGTTTCATTTACTTTTCAGCTCTATTTTATTATGCAATAAAATTAGTTTATTTCCTTAGATACAAATAAGTGTAGTTGCTTCTTGTTATTTCAACTTTAAGCAGCCTATTCACTGCTTTGCTTGCACCATAGGATAATATGCATAAACCAGCTCACGTCAAGATCATTTAGTCTGCTCGTTTTTCTTAGTTTATATCATTTTTTATCATCCATACTGTCATTCAAACTATCTTTTCAGACAGCCTGTGCAGACTGTCATTCAGACAACCTGTTATGTCGGTCATACAGACCTTCATTTCACCCTACTATCTAGTCTTTCATTTAGCCCTTAGCGTTGTCAATCTGTTTTAAGCCTATTTCTTTAGTTTTCTGATTATGTTTCGACTGTGGTAGTTAAGTAATGGTTATGTTTGTCTTTAGGATCATAGGTTAGATTGTTTAAAGTATTTATTAAAGTTTTATTCATATTTTTCTCCTTTCACCCTATGTATTGTGTTTTGGTTTATTGTTGTTTCTTATTTCTTTCTTCAATATCGTTGCAATGTTTTGTAATTATATCTTTGGTCTAGATTGTTTTCAGTATTAGATGCATTAGTTTTCAATATTTTAAAGTTTGATGATAAAATTTCACATAACCTAGTTTAGTGTAAGTTTACTTTTCAAATTGTAAATCACTTGTATGATGTTTTTATGATTGGTTAACATTCTTTAGTTTAAGGTATAGTTTGCTGAAGAGGTAGAGTAGAAGGGTGAAATCATGAATCTTGGTGTCTATTTCATGCAAATAATTTTCTCGAATTCATATTCTGTAATATTTCGGCTGAACTAATTTATGTTTTCGTCCAAAAATATAGAACTAACTTTCAGCCGAAAAAATAGTTCGGTAGAAAGTTACTTTTAACGGATACCATTAACTTTAAAGTTAGAAAGAACTAACTTTCTAACTTTCTAATTTTAAATTTAACAGTATCCATTAAAAGTAACTTTCGGCCGAAATATTTGTTCAGCCGAAAACCTGTAAATTTTCAGAAATTCCATTCCATTTCATTTTTTACTCTTCTTCCAATTTCTGATAGATCGGATCATATCAAATACTTAGAATTTCTCTTCACAAATAATAGCATTAGTTGCATAATTCAATCTACTTTCTATAGATGCTATTTTTTTTAATTTGGTGTGATCAACTAATTTTATTTATTATATTTATTAGAAGGTGTGTGGATTGCTTCAAAATTTAATAGAATTCATTGAAATTAAAAATCAATAACTTCTTAAAGACACGATAAATTTTTTTGGAAAAATCATGGTGCCCAACATTGATGTGTTGTCTTCAAAAGAGTACTTTTAGTTTTTTTTTTAATTGGAAATTAGGGAAGATGTTGTGCCAAACTAAACATGTTAGTTTTATGGTAGTTTTTCAGATTGGTTCACTTCAATTTTTTTTAATAATTATTGCATGTGGTTGTTGGATACAAACTTATAGATAGCCTTTATTACAATATGTCTAGATCATCATAACATATTTTGTTTCTAATGAAAAATAGTTGAATAATGAATAAACCGGTGTAAAAAAACATGACTATTTATCATAATTTCATTAACTAATAACATACTATCAAACACTTGCAAAAATGACATATCAATTGCCAATAAAAAATATCTAAAAAATAACCGATAGAAAGCTAACACAATTCTCTACAACTTTTGTTTTTACTACAAAATTAAATTCTAAATACAAATCTAATTTTTCTTTGCTCAAAGTTGACAAACTTGGAAAAACAATAGTGCTTTTCTCATAACCCCCCCCCCCCCAAAAAAAAAAATAGACACCCAAATTCATGATTTCACCTTGAAGTATTTTTTTCTATTGTAGGTTTGCTTATAGATTGAATATATTTCCAGTTCTTGTTTTGTACTTAGTTTTCGATTCGGTTATAAAGCTCCAAGTTTAGTTTTCTTTGATTAGTTTACTGTTTTGCAACACATTTACTTATGCTTGGTCTTTTGAATAATATTTGTTTTGCTTTCTACGAATCCACAGTTACTTGTTTTACTTTCTACAAATTTGCAATTAAATAATTCATTGCTTTGCATAAATCAATTGCACTTGCATTCTTATATAGGCATTTACTCATGCATACATGGAATAGTATCCAATTTATAATATAGATCAGATAATTTTCTGCAAGTAGCCTAGTTTTGCTCTCATTATTTAAATCACTTTCGGACCAATCGATGTTTTCTACAATAGATTAGAATAGCTTTAGACTAGTTTGAATCTCAGTTATTAATCAGTTTCCTACCTTTATAGAATACATTAGATTATATTTGAGATTATAGTCACTCTTCAAGTTCTTAGTTAATTTCATGTTTTCATAGATAGATTAAAATTCTTGCATTTGAATTATGAAAGTCATGCATGTAGATTAAAATCATATAGTTGGATGTTAGTGCATTTTCATCTTTAGTTAACTCAGGTTAGTTTAAGCCTTCAATCCTGCACATATAGTGTTTACATCTCACAAGATCCCTTCCTCGGTTGACAATTAAGTGTTGAATTAGATAGTGCATATTTTACCCAACATTTTCTGAGGAGAGTTCTTTTCTTCAAGTTTTGACAGAGTTTTGTTTTGTCCCATCATGTGGTTTGAAGCACCAATATCAATAAGCCAAGTGTCTTCTCCAGGTGTTACAGATCCAGAGAGTGTAGAGAATAGTACATACTCTTTTTCATCTTCTTCTCTTTATTGCTTTCATCGGGGTCCTTCCTCTTCTTCTTCATCATCCTCATCTTCAACTAGATGTGCATGATGTCTTTTGTTGTTGTTGATCCTCTTCTTGTAAACATGTCTCTTTAAAGGACAATTTATGGCAATGTGTCCTATCTTTTGATAATGAAAACATTGAAATCTGGAGTAGTCCTTATTAGGGAGACTTTATTTTGTTTTCTGGAACCTTCTTGGAGGTTGAGACTCCTTTTGGTTTCCCCTCTTGAAGTTAGGTAGAGTCCTTCTTATCTTGGTGTGAGTGGATAGGTCTTGATCATCTTCCTTTAGTAAAGCTTCTCTATTTGCCACTCTAGTCTCTTCTTGAATATAGTATTCCCATACAACATCAAACTTCATGCTTTCCTTCCTGGCACACATCATTTGGATGAATGACTCCCAGGGTCTAGTGAGACCATTGAGAGCAGTCATAACTAACTCATTTTCATCAAGGTTGTCTCCAATAGATTCTAGTTGTTCCTTGAACTGGGAGACCCTTATGAAATAGTCATGGATGGATTCTCCATGACTCATCTTGGTGCTCTTTAGTTGAGATCTTACATTGATCTTTCTATTAATGTATCTTCCTACATACATTTTGGATAGGGCATCATACATTTATTTTGGAGTCATCTTGGATGACACTTAAGGGATCAAGTGATCATTGATAGAATCAACAATAATTCTCTGTGCCCTAATCAGATCCTTCTTGTGGTTCTCCTTAGCTTCAGCCTCTTTAGGTTCAGGAATTTCATCCTTGATATATTTTTCAAGATCATTCTCCTTGAGAATGAGACCAATCCTGTACTTCCATGCTCGAAAATTCTCTATGCCTTCTAGCTTGTCCTCAAGCTTGGTTCTTGGGGCCATCTTGACAAGAGATCACTGAAAAATGAAATTCTGAGGAATGATAAACTAAAATTGCCAGGAGATGTGCTTGACTGAGGCGATTTGATTGGTGAGCTTGGTTTTTGGAGATATCAAGTCTTCACCCTTCAGAAGTGACTTGTGAGATTTAGCACCGCAGCTTCTAGCAGTTTTCTGGTTCACTAGACTTCTGCAGTTTCTGGTGCAGTGTCAAACTAGGGTTTAACTTTTTGGGAGATCTGCTCCTCCAAAAAATTCAATCTTAGGCTCAAAATTTGTGCTCTAGGAGGGTGCAAATTTCCATGCAATCAGTTCTCCAAAATTCAATTTTTTCTCAAAACCCTAATTTCTTGTCGGAGAGAGAGAGAGGGATTTTTCACCTTGTGAAAGCTGTCCTATTCAGGTTAGCTCTGATACCATGTTAAGGTTCCATATGATAAGCTAGATTATCAGCATTCAATTTCAATTTAATAACAAAATCATATGGATAGGATCACTGAAATAAACAGTATCACAAGATCAACACAGATTTACCCCGAGAAAACCCTAATGGGAAAAACCCAACAAAAGCTTCCTCAATACATATGATCAAAAGATAAAAGATAAAACCCCATATTGATTCTTCTCCTCCTTGTAGCTACAACTATCTCTCTCTCTCTCTCTCTCTCTCTCTCTCTCTCTCTCTCTCTCTTATGTGATACACAAGTGAGTGTGAGCGTGTAGAAATGAGGAGAGCCTTAGTTATATTTATATTCTTCTATTCACTTGATAATTCACTCCAACAAGTCGGCCCCACTAAAACTGACTGGGACGACTTCTCTAGGAGGACACAAAAAAATTAATATTATATTGACTAGGGTTCTAATAACCTGACTTACAATGGAGGGAATTTCCTCATGACTTTTATTAGTTATCCCGATACGATCATCAAGGTATAATGAAATACAAATGATTCTCCTGATAGGAACATCGGGGATAATAAGTGGATTCACTTCAAAGTTACAATAATTCAACAGTTTATTATATCCCAACACATCTAGCATGGAAAGGAAATAAAAAATGAAGGTTTTACTAAAGGAGGAGTGAGTGCAAGCCATCATTTAAAAATAAACCAAGAAGTTTCCAACAAGGCCAACAAGAATGAGGTGGAGTTAGGCCAGCAGTAGTAGGAGAGAACCACATTATTAAAGTACACATCAAAAATAGAAACTTGGATGCTTGCACAAGTTATAATAAATGATTACAATGGAAGATATGGAAAGATAAACTCCCAAAATTTGTGCAACATTACATAACCATCAAGCATACCATCAACTAGAAATAGTGGAACTTGGAGGTGATATTGCTAAGAAATCCATTTATGTTTTGATTGATCCAGGATCTACTCATAGTTATGTTTCTCCAAAAGTGGATGAAAGTTGTTCTCTTGGAAAATTGAAACATAATAAGTTGTGGTTAATTCAATTAGACACAAGAAAAAAAATAAAGGTGAGTGAAGTAATGATGGATTTCCCCATAGATTTGAATGGAATCCTCATAAAAGAAAATTTTAGTGTCCTACCATTAGGATTCTATGATGCTCCTATTGGCATGGATTGGTTGGAAAATCATAGATCCAAGGTAGACTGTTATGAAAAAATTATTTAATGCATTGATGAATAAGGAAGGCCAATATTTGTAAGAGCACTAGTGGAAAATGAGAGATTAGTGACCATGATACCAAAAATTTTGGTCACCACAGTTTTTTTAAAGGGATAAATGACCAAAATTGATAATTATAAGTGAGTTAACTAAAAACAACGAATATAAATGACCACTTTTGTTCACGGGATAAAAACCAACTAAAACAACCAAGATAAATGACCAAATTTGATCACAGGATATCTAGACTACAAATGACCAGATTACCATTGGTCATTTATTTGGTCATTTTTAGTTGTGCCACTCCCACAATGGAAAAAAATTACAAATTTGACAATGAATTTGTACATTTTATTAAATTATAACATTGCAGATGCATTCAAAGACCCCATTTCTAACACTGCAGATGGATTCAGAGACTCAGTGTTAGAATTTAGTAAATTGTAGACCCCTCATGTGTCATAGCTAAGCTATTGACACTAATTTAACTATTATAATCAAGAAATATTTATACATTAGTGTCACAGCTCAACAATTAACACCAAATTAGTGTTATTGATCATGATGACGTCCTAGCAAAACACCAAATTGATGTATAATATCCTTCATATATATGGAGGTTTCTTTTAATGTTGTATTATGGACCTTACACCATATATTTCCCAATTACTTTATAATGCTCCAATACATTTACAACATTCTAGTCGAGTGGTTTTGCTCATTAGGGAGACTACCCAATACCATGAAATATTACACCTGCATTCATTGATCTACTTTATTAAACCTTACCATCCAATCACTTGAATGCTTGATAAGCCTTATTGATGGACTAGGCTCTAGAGCACCTCGCTACTCTAGATGAATAACCATATTAAAAAGAAATCCTCAAAAATTCAATAATTTTATATTTTTTCTCATCATAATTATGATATAAAATTAGTTAATTTATTTTTCAACATTTTTATTAATAAAAATTAATTTTATTTTTTAATGAAAAATTTCAATATTTAATTTTTGGAATTGAGTGAATTAAAGTTTTTTAGTTTTCTTTATAAGATCAATGGGTGGATTAAATATTTTTTATTTATTTTTCTTCACATCAATAGACTAAACCTAAAATTAGTGTCAATGGGGGTGGAGGGAACCTCTACACCCTAATTGTACAATAGTGTTTTTAAATAGCCCCCTTTTAAACTTTCTTTAGGTCTTTGAACCTGTTTTCACAACTTCATAGGATTGTACAATTGTACCATGGGAGGTATAGCCATATTAGTCCTAGTAAACATGATGGGTTTCTTTCTTTTGTTAATATCCCAATGAAAAGGAAAAGAGAGTTTATCATACATTTACTTCAAACCATGAAACCTGGGCATTGCTAAAAATATATGTACATTAAGTCTGCAGAAAGACGGTGAGATACCAAGAAACACAATTTGGAATAGATCATTGAGAGGAGAAGAGAAGGATGATTGGGTAGACTGGTTGCTCGCATGGTTCTAGTTGAAAGTGCATTACTGCTTAATCTCAACTGCCACATACTAATAAAACCCTTTAACTCATAATCGACTTCTTCATTTGGAGATGTAGGAGGCTTTGATTATGTTGTTCTTTATTATAAATTAGCCCATTGATATTCCAGGAACAAATCTCCTCCTACAAACCCTGATTTTTTAAGTTCAACAAACCCCAAATTAGTGATAAAAAGGAAAATAATGACACTACATAGATAACGATAGAAAGATAGAGAGTGATCTAAATAAGGGTTTGAATTTGGCGGGGTCCCGAGAGAAAATGAAGAGATTGGCATGAAATCTAGGGTTCTAGTTGATGAAGAAGAGGAGAAAATTTAATGACAAGAAGTTTCTATGAAATTGGTTGCATTGAAAAAACCTTATAATGCCGAAAATATTGTAATTAATGAGGTGTCCCAAGCATGACAAGGACAACTTTCTTACCGAGCTTTATTGGTGAAAAATCTTCAAGCAAGATTGAAGAAAAGTTGTGCACATGTGTTGAGGTTTGGAAAAGAATTCTCGTGTAGATGCATTATTCTTCATCCTCTATCAGTATCTCTGTTGCGACAGTGTTTTCTTCTTCTATAGAGGCCGCGGTATTGAGCATAGACATCATTCTTTCTTGTAGGGTAAAGTACAAGCAGTGGAGTCGAGTTCCTTTTCCTAGGAAGAAATTGAATATAAGAATTTCTAGTAAATCATTATAATATTCACAATCATGTTGACATTGTCAAATTGCTTCATGTTATTGAAAATCATCAAAATATGTTTTCAGTCTACCATAGATACAAATACCCAGGTGATTGAAATTTCTAAATCTATACCCTAATATTCAAATAGTATTTACAGCGACACCCACATAGGGTTTCAACATATTTCTTAATATTTTATAGTTGTAGACATAATAATTTATACTAATTAATAGATTTTGTGCAGGAAATCTGTTTTCAAAGAATGTGAGTAGTGTCGAAGTTACCAAGAGGGTATTTCTGGAAAAATCACTATAAGCTCTATGTAAATCTCATTGGTCAGAGGTATGTTCATGATATCAAGAATTATGATATATGCAATTTAATTTTATATTTTTGTTTGGGGAGGAGTGGTAGAGGTGATAGGGGCTAATCTATTTCAAGGAATACAAATATAATTGTTGCTAAACAAAAAGTATTACTAGATAAGATAATAGATTATATATTTTATTGAATTTGAATGATAAATGATGACTCAGGGATAGATGGCTGATATGGTCAATGTATGGTTAGAAGCTTGGGAAAAATTTGGCTAGTATAAAAATATAGAAAACAAACATGTTTATGAAAACAAATAAATTATCTCTGACAATGGGTGATGGAATAACACAAACTTGTTTTACAACACCTTCAAAAAAGGATGTGTCTGGTACTTCATCGTCCACTCAGACTCAAGATACCCATTTTCTAAGTAGTGCAACTGATATGCCCCAAAGTGGACCAATGGATTCATCAGAACAACTTTTCAGTATAGATGATAGTGTTTCTTTGGAATTCAGAATGTTGAACATTTGGGGTCATCATCATCTGTAGAAAATGAGGAATCATCCCAGAGCTGTGACTTGGAAAAATTTGTGGTGGTCTCAGCTATTGATAACATCAAACCCTCAGTGACATGCATTTTTGGTGCCTATTGTTGATATCATTTCATCCTATGTTTCCATTTCTACTCTAAAACTAGGATTAAAAACCTCTAGCCATGAAAAGTTTAAACGCGATTCTGTTTGTAATGTTCCCAAAAGTGACATGTATGCAAACCCTAAAAATGACAAGCATGCAAACCCTAAAAGTGAGATGCATGCAAAACCCTAAAAATGAAATGCATGCAAACTCTAAAACTGACATTCATGCAAACCCTAAAAGTGATACGCAAACCCTAAAAGTGACATGCATGACATCTAAGCATTATTTAATGATGCATGCACTCAATTAAGTCTCCATGCGCATGCATGCAAGTCAACTACAGATTAGAAGTTAAAGTGACCTAATTAGGTCAAAAGTTAGGGTTTTTGCAGTTGAAAGTTATAAAAGAAATATAAAGTGAATGGAGACTTTAATTTTGGATTATTATTATTTTGGATCTCTTGAGAAGAAACACAACGTGTGGCCACAACGGTTGGGGTTGGAGACGGCGTCTTCAGCTAACAGGATTTCGGTAGTGAGACATCTGCCCTAGTCTCCTTCAGGATAAACCATCTAGTTTTTTCACCGTATCTATTGCATTCATCATTATCCAGTATTCGAGTATAAGTCCGAAGGTTATTGCAGATTCATCTGTACAGCTGGGGTCATTTAGCTGGAAAACCCTAAGTCATTCACCAGGACTCTGGATCACCATATTTCTTCCGCATACATCCTGCATCCTCATTGATAGGATCACTCTACTACATTGGGTGATTATCAGCTATCAGATTGTCCATCCGGGGTGACTAGCAGCAGTTTACAAGGTTGTGGGGCCATGAGCAGCAGATTGGGAGATCAATTAGCTAGGGCATCTGGAGAGGTCAAAACTCTTGCATTCTCTAGTCATCCTCTCCGACACGGGCACACCTCCCTTTTGACTTATTTCCATCTGAAACTGACCATCCCTTTAGCAAAAATGTCACACTTGTTTGATTCATCCAACTGGGGTATTGCAGCAGAAAACCACGTCATTTCTTCATCAGCTTAGCTCATCTTGCATGCGTATTCTCTCAGGAGCATTTTTAGCCAGCTTATCAGTGGTAAGTGTTCATTCTATCTTGCAAACCCTAACCCTAATTTCAGCTATAAAATAGGGAAATTTTGCATGGCAGTTTGTATGCCCGACTATTTCAGTAAAATTGCATAGAAATAGAAAATATCAAGATTTGGGATATTATAGTGGTATCAGAGCATGATCCATGCCAGCTGTGGGCACATAGCAATTGAATAAAAGTGCATGTTGATGCATGCGTGTACATGTAAATGCATGTCAGTGGTGTTGGTGAAGTGCATGTCAAAACAAAGGTTTTTCTTTACCAACTTGTGAGAACATGAAGACAATGAGAAGGATCTTGATTGGAAATTGGTAGAGGTTAGAAGTACTTCAACACTTTCCTCGATATCAGGACGATCTAGCTTTGGGTGATGAGGTATGTGCAACATTGTCCTTTCAAGATTATTACACCATCAAGTTCGGGAGCCAACCCAAGGATTTGGATGAGGATCTCCTTAAAGGAATAGTTGGGGGAGGGAAGAAAGATGAGCATGAAGTACAGGTTGTTGGTGAGCTTCATTTGGAGTTAATAGTACATGATGAGGATGTGCATGAGGAGATAGCATTAGAGCCATTCTATGAGTCTAGAGACACATGCACATTCGTTATTCACATTGTGGGCAAGCTATGTGATGAGTTGGAGTTGGTACACTCTTCATCACCTATAGCAAGAGTCCAGACAATTATGATAGGCAAAATACATGAGGTGCAAGGCAATGTGCACAGCAGTCAAGACAATGAGCAGTCACACATGGAGGTTAGGGAGAGCCACCGAAAGAAGATTGAACGTGTTCAAGAAAGAATTCTAGAAATGAAAGAGAGGACCAAGATACTTCGAGACACCATAGTACAACAAGGTGTTGAGCTTACTGTTCTTAGAGTTGTACGTACCTAGTCAGCGATCAGGCTTTCTAGTATTGAAGAGCAGTTAGATTTCTTGATGGGGTAGCAGAAGAAACATACTATTGCACTTCAAAGAAGTCCTCTTCAGGAGTACATAGACAAGGATTGTAGTAGGTTGAGTCCACATTTGCATAATGGCAGATGGTTTTTACAGGTTGGCCAGGATCGAGAAATTGACCCATAGTATATGAGCATTCTAGTTGAAATTAGAAGGGCAGAATGTCAGCTTGGTAGGATTATTCCTTGTGATGGTGCTTATAGACAAGGTACTTTTCGGGGGTTGGATTGGGGAGAGATTAAGAGTTGGTGTCCTATTGAGTGGGCGATACTTGGGAAGACATTCCTAGCCAAGGGTATAGTCCCACAAGAGCCTTCAGATATTTGGGATGAAATATGCACAAGTTTGCATTGGGATCCAGGCGGAAGACCTTATGAGGGATGGATACAATGTTTACTGATGGCATTACTTGGGAATCTACATGGTGCTCCTTGTGTCGATACTATGTAGGGTAGCGGTGGATGCATTTTGACCTCTGCAATTCTCATATTGATTTGGGACACTAGGATTATAGTGACTGACAGTTTAGTGATTGCTAGAGGGTGCTTTCAAGAGGTCTCTGGTGATGGTACTGTACAGTGCAGTGTTTTGAGCAGAGGGTGCTACAGATCTCTTAGGATAATTTGTGACCCTGGGACCATCCCCGAATTCAATTGGTTCAGTTGATCTATTATGGATTTGCGTTGGCATTTCTTGAGGACAAGTAATCTTTGGCGAGGGAGGACTGTAATGTTCTCAAAAGTGACATGCATGCAAACCCTAAAAATGACATGCATGCAAACCCTAAAAATGAGATGCATGCAAAACCCTAAAAATTACATGCATGCAAACCCTAAAAGTGATATGCATGCAAACACTAAAAGTGAGATGCATGCAAACCCTAAAAATGACATGCATGCAAACCCTAAAAGTGGCATGCATGACATCTAAGCATTATTTAATGATGCATGCACTTAATTAAGTATCCATGTGCATGCATGCAAGTCATTTGCAAATTAGAAGTTAAAGTGACCTAATTAGGTCAAAAGTTAGGGTTTTCCAGTTGAAAGTTATAAAAGAAAGATAAAGTGAATGGAGACTTTACTTTTGGATTATTATTATTTTGGAGTTCTTGAGAAGCAGCACAACGTGCGGCCACAATAGTTGGGGTTGGAGACGATGTCTTCAACTAACGGCATTTTGATAGTGAGACATCTATCCTAGTCTCCTTTAGGATAAACCATCTAGGTTTGTCACCGTATCTATTGCATTCATCATTATCCAGTATTCCAGTATAAGTCTGAAGGTTATTGCAGATTCATCCTTACAGCTGGGGGCATTTAGTTGGGAAACCCTAAGCCATTCACCAGGACTCTGGATCACCATATTTCTTCCACATGCAGCCTGCATCCTCACGAATAGGATCACTCTATTGCATTGGATGAT
This sequence comes from Pseudotsuga menziesii, assembly GCA_001517045.1. Taxonomy (NCBI): domain Eukaryota; kingdom Viridiplantae; phylum Streptophyta; class Pinopsida; order Pinales; family Pinaceae; genus Pseudotsuga; species Pseudotsuga menziesii. The sequence goes on along the minus strand of LPNX010015194.1, from coordinate 402,304 downwards.
TATCAGCTATCAATTTGTCCATCAGGGGCGGCTAGTAGCAGTTTACAAGGTTGTGGGGGCGTGAGTAGTAGACTGGGAGATCATTTAGCTAGGGAATATGGAGAGGTCAAAACTCTTGCATGCTCCATTCATCCTCTCCGTCACGGGAACATATTCCTTCATACTTATTTCTAGCTGAAACTGACCATCGTTTCAGCAAAAATGTCACACTTGTTTGATTCAGCCAACTGGGGTATTGCAGTAGAAAACCAAGTCATTTCTTCATTATCTTAGCTCATATTGCATGCGTATTCTCTCTGGAGCATTTTTAGCCAGCTTATCAATGGTAAGTTTTCATTCTATCCTGCAAACCCTAACCCTAATTTCAGCTATAAAATAGGGAAATTTTGCATGGCAGTTTGCATTCTCGACTATTTCAGTAAAATTGCATAGAAATAGAAAATATCATGATTTGGGATATTACACTGTTAAGGCATCAAGTCCAATGACAACTAAGCCTTTGAAAAATAAAAATAAGAATGAATGAATGAAAGGAACATGCTACATTGAAATATGATGACTCGAAGGAAGCTTAAGTCTCTTCCTTTGAGTTGACTAGAATGATCAGCGAGAAGAGTTTAAAATTACCTAAAGAAATTGATTATGTTTCTACTATGAGGATTTCTTATGTCCTGGTGGTAATTCCTTATCTGCTTATGAAAGGTCATCAACTTGGAATTAATATTTGTGGAAGCTTTTACTAATCTTGAACTTACAAATACTTGTTTAAGTACCAGCCTACATTTGTCAATTTTGTGGCGTAGTAATGGTTAAATGTGTCTTTTTGTCCTAGAATGTGATCCATATGGTCCTACTTGAAATTGTACTCATGTTCTTGTGTTGAAATTATGGCCATACTTGAGTTCAAATTACTGCTCCTACAGTTGCAATATAACCTTATTTGATTTCGATTTCTTGGTCTTGAAGTGGTGTTCACTGGACCTAATCAAATGGTGGCTTGTGCAAACACAACCCAACCTTACTGTGGCCCTCCTCTATATAGACTATGACACTCATTGGATTCTATCCTTTGATCAAAATTACGCTCCAATCTTGATGGAAACTTGAGGCCCTTTACTCTACACTCTAATAAATTCCCCTGACTAAGGAACCTCTATATGAAGTCTTCAAAAGTCTACTAAGAAGAAATTAAATATATACAAAGATTATTTTGGCACCAATAAGGATGGATTTTAGAGAAATAATGTACTCACTTTGGAATTTTTGGGAAAATCTATCTTGACCTTTGGGTTTAAACTAGATGATTTTGCATTGTCTAATAGGAAAATAAGAAAGTACAACATAATTTTCCTAAATTATGACCTGTCATAACATTCTATCATTACCCATATCTTAGTTAGCACTTGCCTTCTAAATAAGATATACAATGTGAGAAGTTCATAGAGTCATAATACTTAGAAAACAACCTCATATAACATATTCTTATTGGGGTAGGATAATAATGTCTTTATACTAAGCTTCAAGAGTCATAATTGATGGCCTTTATTTTTTGAGCTTTAGCAGTTTGTAGTTTATATATTTTTAGATAAAGAAAATGAGAATTAGGTTGGTGGAGGATTTGAATATGAACTTTGATTGGAACATCATAACATCATAAATATAGGAGGCATGGGAAGACCAATTTTAAGGATATGTAATGTGGAAAGCGGTTGATTGAGGTGTATTTTGAGCTTTAGTAGTTTATAGTTTAGGGATTGTTTAGTTAAAGACATAACGAGAATTAGGTTGGTAGGGGATTTGAATATGAACTTTGATTTGGACTTATTAAATATAGAGTTTTATTTGGACTTCATAGAGATAGAGGCATGGGTATATCGATTACAAGGATATGTAATGTGGTAGGTGGTTGACTAAGGTAATAATGTTTGTATATACTTTAACACTGAATTTCTTTCTGTGAAATTTTAACATAATTGCATATTTGAATTGAATGTAGCCGTAGAATGATAATAATCTTGAATTTTCACATTTATCAGATATACTAAAAAGAAAATTAAAACATTAACCATCACAAAAGGCACATAAAAATTTATGGTAGGGAAAACCTTTAGGAAAGACACCAACAAAATAATTTTCCTTAATATGAGATGACTACATTTACATAAGCATATTTGATGAGTATAATTTTGCAATGGACACAAGGGAACACATACCAAGACAATATAAAGATGAAAAATCTTGAAGAGATAGGTTAAGGGTTTCCTGGTTGATGTAAGCCCTTCAACTAATGACGTCAGCCCTGGTTTAGTCTGCTAGTGGTTTGTCTAGTTTTATGCTACATGTAGCAACCGTGATCCATCCCACCTAGGGATTTGTCCACACTGCAGGAAGACCACTATAACCTATGTATGCCTGCGACAACCCTTATATAAATCCTCTAGGAGCATTTCGCACTGCGACTACCTTCCTTGAGCCCTAGTATCCCTCAAAACTCTGTTGCAACCTTCCTTAAACTCTACTAGAGCCTTGAAATCCCTTAAAACCTTTACGACTACCCACTGTACACAAGATGAATCCCTGTAAGGGATTAAGATAGTCTATCACTGTCGCGATGGAGGAGAAAAGAGGCCCTAAGCATGTAACACATGCCCTAATCTTGTGACAAGTGACAACCCTGTAGCAGAAAATGAAAACCCTGATAGGGTTTGTGATAGCTGCACACAAACTATAGAAGCACCAGTAGGGCTTGTAACATCCATTATAAGCTCCAACATGTCCCCCTAGAGCCCGACTCACTTGTCCACAAACCATCATGTTATGTTTGATGAAGTGACAATAATATATGTCTAGCATCTGCATTTGGCTTCAAGGGAATCATGGATTGAGTGAGTTGTAAGATTTCTATGAAAGTATTTGTATAAGGACAAAATTACATATTGATGGGAAAGTTACCTCATTCTTGAAAGGAAGCTAACAGGCGCATAGTATGATGGAATCTTATCTATTTTTGTGTTGTACATGATTTGGTTTGGAGATTAACATTTAGGGAGAATAATGGAGTAAAGTTAGGGAATTGTAAGATGGATATGTATATATGTCCAAATGCAATGTAAAGTGAATGGGAACATGACGATGATGGGAGAATAGTTACCGGACTTGGTTGGGTCAACTTCGAATTGCATATCTACCTTCTTTTCAATGATTGAAATACCATTTTCTTTGATCAAAATCTCAGTCAATGGGTATATTTATATGATTATGAACTTATAGTTGGAGAGAACCAAAAAATATTGCTGGATTTTGGAGAATATGTTGGGAGAGCAAGAATGCTAGACTTCTTACGTGTTCTAGGAGAAAGTAAGCTTCAAATGATATATCTGATACTTTTTTCATGATTTCATTTATTTGGAATTTTCCTTTAATTTCCTATCACTGATATTGTTGATATGGCTTAGGTGAGAGAGTAAGTTTCACATCTTGACACATTTTTCATGATTTGGTGTATTTGGCAGTTTCCCTTCTATGCCCCACATAAGTTGTACCTTTATTCAATGTGGAAGAAACATGTCATGTGACTTTATTATCAAAGGTTGCATGTATTGGCTTTAATTTAGGAGTGGGGATTGTGTTAGTGTCATTAAGTGAAGGGATTAACATGTTCCCCATCCTTGAATTTTTTTCCTATAGATCCTCTATCCTTTTCCATGTATTGTATTTTTATATTGCCTATAGTTTGTTGTTGATGTTTGTACTCTTTCTGCCCTGCATTGCATATAAGAGTTTCAGGAACTAGAACACAACCTTCAGAGGGAGACTCTGTATGAATGAAGGCCATATGAAAGAAGTGTGTAGAAAAATAATTATTTAACAGACGAAAAAGATTCTCCCATCTGTTTCAAAAGAAAATTTAGATAGCTTTCAAAAAACTAAATGAAAAAAGAAAAAGCATGGATGGGCAGGGGGGTAGTTGATTATCCCAGTTGACCCATAGACTACAACCAACAAAAAAGAACCATGTGAAGGTTATAGAAATACCAATTTTTTTAATCGTTGTTACCTACAATGTTGAGAAGAATTTTTGTATTGAATGTAATCACAATACCCCCAGACGTAGCAGAATAGAGGTTCAACCATACTACATCTCATTTCAATAATGTAATACAAATAATTTATTGCAGTTATATAGAAAATAATAATTAAAAAAAATGTGCTAAGATGAATGGATTTCCAATCCATTACCCTCATACACTATATAATCTAGTGGAAATGATGCAATACTGAAATCTAAAAACTGTTAAGTATGTTGAATTCTAAATGGGATCTAAGATTCTACATTTTCCATATGAAGTCCAATGAGGTTGGAACCACTCTCAAACATCCTGAAACAATTAATGGTAATGTTAAAAAATTAATTTAAGAACTTAAGATTGTCATTTAAGTATGCGTTCGTGTCACCTATTTTTAAAACATTGCTTCAGCATTTTGGAAGTCTTTCCATTAAAAAATCGAATATTTTTGGGATCAGTGGGTCACAAAATCCTTGAAAGTTTCAGGATCTGTTTGAAATTTTGTCATTTATTTATTTATTTTCATTTTACACAGGATCCATTTCCTCCACCAGAGTATATGTTTCCATGACAGATCTTATGTGGATCTAGATCAGAGGATCCTACACACCTAGTGATGGATCTGGTAACACATCACTAAGGAGAGATTACTAAGTACGATGAGAACAGATTAAATATCAGATGGAAACTTAGATATGGTGGGTAGGTGACAAAGGGTTCTATGCAGTAGATATCTCTCTTGAAACATGTCCTATGGAAATCAATGGTGCTAAATAAAGTCAAGTTCAAATCAGCTATATGAACATTTTTTTGCATGACTATCCCAAAGGAATTTACTAATATGTGGCTATACTATAGATGAACTAAAAAATATCTACTATTGTATAAAGAAGAAATGAAGACCAACCTACAATAGCTTAATATATGAGATGTTTTCCGAATAGGGGTTCCAACTGAAATACTTGCTGGTAACCCCAAGGGTCTCAATGGGAATTGATCCCATTACCTTTGTGAACGTTTTCATAAGATAATCTACCAATACAGATCTAACCCTTGTTGTTTATTGAAGTTTGACATATATGAGCGTATGGTGTTTTTTATTAAGAGCTAACATGTATTTGTGTGGTGTTTCAGTAAGTGAAGAACACTTCTCTCAAGTTTTCCTTTTTCTATTTGCATTTCCTGTTTTATTTATGGTCCCACTGAACCATAGTTTTTTTTATCTCAGTAAACCACTTTTCTGACCTTTTAAGTTCAACGTTATTGTCCTTTTCATCCAAATTTGAATGGTTCAAAGATGGAGGAACATATACACTAAGATCTTTGTTTGATCACAATCTTCCACCAGGAGTATTGTTTTTCATGGTCAAGATAGCCCCCACTGTTTTTTTCCCAAGGAAAATCTTATGGGAAAACCTAAGGGATGCTTCCCCACATTTGTGGATAGCATCTTGATTCCCTAGTAAACCTTTGGTGTAGAATCGTGTGCCTCACACAGAGGGGTTTGAGTGGGGTACCTACTAGCACATAACTAAATAAATGCCTAGCAATGTTGGTGACAACAAAGTGAGTTAACCCTTTAGGTTAATATATTCCCAACTGTTACAAAATACAGTTAGGGATTAGGTTTTTCTCAAGCAACTCATGGAAGAGACCCTTCCTTTCCATATTATCCCGAAACTTTGAAGATAATGAAATCACTCGGTGAAGTATATTAATGAACTATTTTACCTTTATAGGATTTGAATTCCTATCTCACCATTTCTAGATTACAGATCCTGCATCATACTACTTTTGGGTTGTTGCTTCTAACTGTCGTTGCCCTTGCCAGGATTCAAAATGGTCATTTCAAGTACAATGTTTAAGGATTTCTCCACTCCTGCTAATTGTCAAGTATTTCATATTCAATTAAGTCTTTTTCTATATTCAGTTTCAAGCTTGGGTTTTTGACATCTGTTAAGTACTAAAAACGAGAGTATACTAGACTCAGTTTTATCAAATTGACAAATCACCTCTTAATTTGTGTTTTCTCTATTTTCTAGGTATTCATTAATGTCCCATGGTATTTTAGTGAATTGTACTCCATGTTGAGCCCATTCCTGACGCAATGTACTACGAGCAAATTCGTCATAGCACGTGAAGGAAAAGTCACAGAGACCTTGTACAAGTATGCAAAATTCCTTCTCTGATGCAGTGAAAATGTGCTTAACCTCAATTGAAGACTTTGATATAGGAAATAATGAAGGATATATTCAATGAAATATTCCTATAAGCTTATTTAACCTTCGATATTATTTGTAGATTTATATCGCCAGAGAATGTGCCTATATAGTATGGGGGACTTAGCAGACCCAAAGATGTAGATTTTGGTCCTCACAAACCTGCAACAGATTTATCCATTAGAGATGGGGAGAAATTCAATCTTGAGATCGAGGGGGTGGAGGTAATGTATGTCAATAATTGCTCAAGTTTGTAGACTTTGTGATAGTTGTTGCATTGAAATTTGGCTCTTTGGATTCAATTTTGTTTCCAATATACTTCCAAATTTGATAAGGTTTAGCTTTTGCTCTTTTTATTTTATGGGTGTTAGATTTGAGATTGAGTTTTTTCTCAGGATATATGGGATTGGGATTTTAGTTTGTTTTTGTATTCCTGCAATTTTTATAGATATGATGTTTACCAAGAACTCTCACATTTAAGCATAGGATGAATAATTGTATAGAAATTCATCTTTTTGTTTTGGGTTTTGGGTTTCAGGTTTGTGCTTGATTCCTTCTCAATTTTTAGATATTAGGCTTTGCATTGCATGTTAATGCAACCATGCCCCTTTATCAAACAGGAAACAATGAGCGATATGGAGGGGAATGAATGGGTCAATGACACTATGAAAAAGCTAAAGGTATCTTCTCCAATTGGCTTGAATGTGACCTGAAAATCAGTAATTTCTTTCTTTCCCACCATCTATTGTATTTTTAAATTTCAATCAATGATATGTTCAAAATAGTCATTTCTTTTACCATCTGATCTATTAGGGATATATGGTCAGGTCAGTCTTCTGTATTAGCTAACCCCTAAGTCACTTGGTTCGTGTTTGTGTTCAAGTTCGAATTCAGTGACACTCAAAAGTTGTGTAAACTAAATCAAAACATAAATAACCCCTACTACAGAAGGCATATATTAGTTTGAACTTTTGACACTTATGACTTGAAATGTTACTATAAGTGTCTTTGATCGCATGTGATCATGTCTATTGTGTAAGATATTTGTTTGTAATATCTTTACTTTAGTTTCTAGAAAATGTGTGTCTAAGTCTACTTTGCATCTAGTCTATATTCTCAGACATTCTTTGGAGTTAAAGTGGTTCAAGTTTATTTACAGTTATTTTGCATAAAAATGATTGTTATCACTAAAAACCTATGTTTGGAAGTGTTGGACAAGTAGTTGTCTCGAATTGGATATGCTAAATACTTTAAGCTCATTCCCACAGGAGTGTTGTGTCTTTCATGCTTAGACTCAATGTAGTAAATTGTTGCCTAGGACCAATGGATAAGGCACTAATATCCCCGTCTACTCCTCCTTATTTATTTTCTCATTTACATTGATTTTGTGAGGGTTTTATTACATAATCACCTTGTGTTTTCCTGTCAAAACCCACGTAGTCACACTTTAGGGAAACACCCCTGGAGTTGGCATGAACCAGCCTTCCCCAAGGGAGAATGGTGAGGTGACAATGGCCACTTCCGTGAGTTACTGAGTTTTTTGTAGTGCTAGCTCTGCCTTGCAGCTATAAAACCCCTACAAATTTCTAGCTAACATATGGTTTGAATTTCAGAGAGGTTTAACAATGCAGGACTTCTCCCACATAATCATTTGGACACTTGTTGAGAAAATTTTGGAGTCTTATTTCAAGTCAATTTCAGCAGTAAAATCAGCCCTAGATAAACTCTCTACTCAACTAGCCAATTTTGGAAACTCATAACAGTCATATAACATGCATTGGGGCATGAGACATCACACTCAGGCATATCATACTTGGAACATATTTTCATAACATAAAGGACTTGTTGTCATTGGCACTTGGAATTGATTGCAACCAGCAATGATGACCCTTTTCTGGGCATATTTTTGTGACAGATTGGTGAGTTTGTAGGACTGTATATAAAACTTGGAGGAAACCAAAGCTGAAGATAACCTCAGCACTCCCATAAATCCACATTTGAAATTTCTGTAGCAGCCTTTCTAGATAGATACGAGATAAGGGTTTAGGATGCTATCCAGTAATCTATACCTACTTATGAAGGCACAAACATTCCTTCCTAGGTTGTGGAAAATCAGAGTGCTCCCTTCATGTGAACTTCATTGATCCACTCATTAAAAAAATCACTTTCATGTCATCTGATGAATTGTTCATCTGATTGATGCCCGTCTTGCACTGGTTCTTCAATAAAAATATTCACTCACTAGTTGAACATTTAGACCATGACAAACATGATCTATGCATTGCGTCAAAATAAAAAAAAAAGTATGTTTTTGCAATGATGGTTAATCACAAAAATAGTTTTGAATCCCTTGTTTCATAGAATCTTGTACTCTATATCTACTCCTTTTTTGTTTTGTAGGTATTAATATACGGGAAAACAATGTCTTTAAGACCTATTTCTTGTATTGTTGGTTTGTTTGTCCTGAGAACTCTATTACTTTCATTCCGTTGTTGATTTCTATTATTGGTATTGTTTGTCATTCCATTACTGAGATTGATTCCTGTTATTGCAAGTGAATCAAAGCTATAGCCTATACTAATATGATTGTTGTGATTAGTCAAATTATGATGTTTTTTCTGTATTGGATTATCTTCATCATCTTCTAACCTGAAGTTCCATGCCTCTGACCTTGCTTCCTCTTGGTCAATACAGTTATATTGGCAGTGCAGCAAGGTTGAGTGTTATGCTATCTTTTGATTTCAACTCCTTTTATTATTGTTTATTGTATAGTGCTTTTTCGATTTTTAATGTGTTAAAAATGGAAAATTTATCTATCATTTTTCTTGACTTCATTCTAACTAGATAGCACTATTTCAAGTTGTTGATTTACATAATGTTTCTTCTTTCTGGTTCGTATGAAGTTTTCTTCATTGCACTTTCAGTTCATGGTCATAGTTGCAGACTTTATGCTTGTATGGCTTCTTATCCCAACTGTTTCCCTACGTCAATCTCTTGCTGTACAAGCTGGATGGCTTTCCAAATTATTTTATAACTGCCCTAATAATGCTTTTGAGGTGAATACATTTTAAATAATGGTTTCATGGAAATGTTATAAAATAAACACTATGTCAAATTTTTAAGGCATTGTCCTTTTAAATAATGCAACAGGCTGCTTTGAGAGGCACATCATATTCATTCCTTCAACGAGTAGGAGCCATTGTGGTAAGAATGTAACACACTTGTTTTTTATTAGTGTTTACTTGTTATTAATGAAAGCTATTTGTGGTTGATTTTATTCTAGAATTGGAGATGTTTATTTATTAGAATCTAACTATCTTTGACTTCTTGTAGCATAATGGTGCAAAATTATTTTTAGTGGGGACTTCAACATCCTTGGTAAGGACCAAACTAAGATGTTTTTGTCTTGACATATTCAGAATTTTTTTGTCTATTTTTCTCTCAAGGTGAGTCCGTGTTCAATCCCTAAGACAGTCTTTAAGTTTCTTCTTAGGATATGTTTAGTAATAGGTGATTTGCGCACAAACCATGCTAATGCATGTATCGTATGTTCTATCCTAAATGGTAGCAGAGTTGCATATTTTTCATCATGACATAATCTATGGATGAATGCCACAATCTTCATTTAAGGTATCTTGTATTTGTGACATACATTTAAACTTTAAAGAAAACATTATCTCAGGAAAACAGATCTGGAAAGAATGAGGATTTATAAATATTCAACTTTACAAATTTGCTCAAATAGAGTGCCACTTTTCTACACTGCAAGAGGATGTAGACCTGCCCATGTGTCTGAGAGTGACTATATCAGTGGAGGCTCTGGTATTGAGAGAGTAGGAGAAAATTATGAAGCAACAGATGACGAGAATTCCAAGAGCAATAGATATATGTATTATCAAAGTATGTTGAAAGCAAATCGTGGCAATCCACTGCTTCTCAGCAACTATGCCAAGTTTCTGCATGAGGTAATTGATTACAAATACGATTCTTTAATCAACTAGATATGAAATTGTAGATTACAAATACCATGCTTTTATGAACTAGATATGAAATTTTATTTTTATGATTGAAAGATATCGATTCTCCAGTGGGTTTTGAGATATTGGATTTGATGTATTTATGGGTATCATATATTTTATTGATTAGGTGTTACATGATATTACGAAAGCAGAGGAATAATACGGAAGGATGATATTCGCAAGCTTGGAAGATGCAAAGATACCGTCACTCTATGCCAAGTTCACATGGGAAACACATAATGATGTAGCTCGAAATGAAGCTTACTTTGTTTGAGCAGTGAAAGGTGCCCCTGATGTCTGGTGAGATATTCCAGATCCCCTTTACTATACTTTTTGTGTTTATGCCTAATTTTTCCATGAGTAGTATTAGATCATGGTGAGGCTGCAAGTCATAAATTATATTCATGTTGACTGGCTAAGTTTTGTTTTTTGCAGCTATGTTGTTTTTTATTTAAGGAAACCTTGTACAAGTATGAAAAAGACCTTTCACTTCCTACTATGACCTCCATCACTAGATCAAGATGACCAACTATAAGCTGCAATTCTTCCTGAAAGAGGTCATGAAGCCTTGATTGAGGTGCAACAATGAAAAAAGTGAAAACAATAAGTGGTGATGGATTTATTGTTTATTATTAGGGAATTTTATTTTCTTTAACCCAAGTTGAAATTTTAGACTTTTGAGACTTGACCTACATAGTTTTTTTAGTCTTCTGTGGAAATGATGAAATTTGTATTTTTATGTGTGTATGTCATAATTGTTGTGAGTATTTTTATTGGCATTTTGTCTTAGTTGACACCTTTATTTCATGTTATACTATATACGATAAGATATATTAGAGATTAATTTTCAATATATGTTTTATTAAGTGAAGTGTCCTATAGTATGTCCTTGGGGAGGTGTTTTTGGGATGACTCCACTTTGTCCTCCAAGTTGTTTTGAGTATAAGGGTAATCTAGATGTCTGTTATAAGATTAATCTACAGGTGTGTTTTTTTTCTTCACCAATTTGAATGTTTCTTCTTGTATTATAGAAGGTTACAGATGTTGTGTCGCTTCAGAAGTTGCATGCTTCTAGAGAGAATTCTAATTGTGTTGCAGTGACATTGTAGGAAAGATTCTCTCACCTATGGAGAGGTACGAAAGCAATAAGTGGTGATGGATTTAAGGATGATATATTAGATAAAGAAATCCTTCTTGACCTCAATTCTACATTTACTTATTTAAAATCCATCTTATAGTTGTTGTATTTCTGAAATAGAACAACATAAAATGTGAAAAATGACTTACTTCAGATCTTGGGTGGATCCATAGTTCATTTACCACGGAAGACAAATTGCAAGGGTATTTTCACTGTCTCTTTATAACGCGTTCCATCTCCAAAGTCCTTTCACTGCCTACTTTGATCTCCATCACTAGATCAAGATGACCAACTCTAAGCTGCAATTCTTCCTGAAAGCAGTCATGGAGCCTTGCTTTAATTACAACAGTGAAAAAAGTGAAAACAATAAGTGGTGATGGATTTATTGTTTATTTTTAGGGAATTTTATTTTCTAAGGAAGCATTGTATGGGTCATCCATCCTTGTGCCTTCGTATTGTGATCTATTTTTTCATTTTTTCTTTCACATTTTAATTATTATCATTTCATATCCCTTTCACTGGTTTATTCCCTTTTGCTTTAGATTTGGTTTTAATAACCTAGGAAAAGGGATCCTGACTCTTTGCAAGGGTAGTATCTCCCATAGTTTCCCATTTGCATTTACATTTAATTTATCATCCTTGAGAGTACAAGAATCTTTTAGCTTTATCTAAGGCATTCATACATGGGAATAGTAATGATACCTTAGATTATCATTGATGATAGATCATTCATAAAAGGGAAAGTGAAGGGGATTGATGAATTGGCTAGCAAAATGATTAACACACTTCCAAGGAAGAGCATACCAAAGAAATCATGGCATCAACAAATGTTTTAAAGATATGAGTCATTATACGAATACAAAAGTAATATTCCATCCAAACACATCATCATATAAGAAAACATGCTAAGAGTAAATGAGGGTTAGATATGCAGCAGGGATTTCTCCTTGCTGCAAGGACAGGAATGGCTCCCTTCCATAACAGGAATGGATCCCTTCTGTATATAGGATGGAAGGGTAGGTTCTTGCGTTTCAAAAATGCATAAAAAAAAGCAACAAAAAGGAAAGCAAATGGACAAGAAATGACCGTGAGCCCCTCTGCAAACAAGGTTAGGGCTTCGCTTCGAGAACCTCCAAATAACTATTAGAAATAATAAACCTACAAAAACATGTTATAGATCAAACCTGCAAACAAATAATGGTCAGAAAACAACTAAAATAACAAAGTAAACACATAAAAAAAACTATATTATACCTCTCCTTTGGTGAAATGGGCCACCATGCCCTGGCTGGAAGAAGCACCTCCCTATCTCACTCACCAATGGAGGAGCTATGGCTCAATGGGGAAGATGAGTGGAAGAGAGGGGGATGTGGGTGGCTTGAGAGGCAAAGAGTCTCAAGGAATCCATGGGAAGCATAATCGTATGCAAGAGAGGTGTTGCTTGAGAGTGACCCCCCACCCTGCTTTTATAGCTTTTTTGGGGGGCTTTTAGGGTTTTAAGCCCTTGGTCTGGGCTTTAGCCCCTTTTTTGGGCTTTTAACCCCTTTCACCCTAAATTTAGCTCCTTTGAGGGTTTTAGGCTCCTTTGGGGGGTTTTAGCTCCTTTTTGGAGGCTTTATCCCTTAGGAGAGTTATTTAGGCTCCTTTTTGGGGTTTTTAAGCCCTTTTCTTCATTATTAAGCCTTTTTTAGGGTGTGGGGGTCTAATGGAGTGATACGAGGGTCATGAATTGGTGTCCTTGGGTGGTGTAGGCCATGTAGAGCTGAGTGAGGGAATTTTTGGGTTAACAGATTTCCCCTTGATGTGTGAGGGAAAGAGCTCATCATATGGCCGACAGACATCATAGGATTTGCTGTGTAGAGGTGGCGCTTCCGAGGCTAGGGCATAGTGGCTTTTGGTTTTTGTATTAATATGGTTCCCATCAGTGGGTGAGATACAAATAATGTGTGACATGTATATGGACAAGGTGGGCATCCCCATGCTCGTGACAATGTCAAAATAATAATTTGATCTATGCTCTAAAATACAAGAGTCGATCATATACAACTAATGATACATAGTGGTTGCCCCAATGTGAGGCTGAATACAATACTGATCTGAAGAAATACTACATTGGACCCATGGAATTCTCATGGAATGCTATATCTTCATGACTGATGCCCTGTTGGATCTGGGATGGTACATAGTTGTATGGACTCATTGATTGAGAGTCAGAGTCTCTATGGTACAAGTATGCTGCATCAATCATAAATCTATATAGAAGCATTGGTGGGGCATCTAAACACTGTCTCCAACGCAACCTGAAAATCACAAGGGACATAACATGTTTAGGTCCCTCAAATATACTCATCAATGTGCTAGAGTCAGGTGACATCTGGGGTCTTCAACCAAATACTGCATGGACCAAACCCTGTACGAATCTCAATGGTGCGATGATGTAGTTGGAGTCGAGCATGTGAGAAACAACCATCTTGAGAGGCACTAAAGACTCCTCTCAAGTGGTCCAAGGAACTCATAAATGATGTTAATGAAACCAAGGTACAGGGAACTCTGGGTATATCCTCTGGAATATGTGCATTTTCATCGATAGAGGGAGAATTGCCCCTAGTCAAGGCAATGATGTTTACTTGAATAGAAGCGCGAGGGAGATAACCGAAAAGTGTGAGACAATTTGTGGACTGACCCACTGAATGGCGGGGGGGAGGGAAAGAGTTGAAAAAGGGAAGGGGGAGTGTAATAATTGAATAGGGGCAGGGGGAGTGTGGTAGACTCAAACTTCCTTTGTTCAGAGTATGACGGAAGGGTGGACCAGGCAGCAAATGAAACTTGACTCATGGGAATGGGATCATCACTGTAATACCTGGAGTGTCACTGCAGATGGAAAATACTTGGAGGAGGTAGACACTTTTGAGATTGAAGGGATCCAAGGAAGACACATTGCAGAGTACTCTAAACAAAGGTGACCCAATGTGGGAATGCTGCCAAACTGTTTTTCTGTGGGGTGGTGTCTAGGGACACCATTATGATACGATCTTGTGGATTTTTGGTGAGTCCAATAAGGTAAATGCTCGATGGTGCTTTCGATTTTAGAGAGTCTGAAAGCACGAAGAAGAATCCAGTGGGGGATCTTTTTCATTGGTAGTCTCCTGCTCCCGAAAAAGGATAAAATTATACATAGGAGAGATCACCCATTCTTTAGGGGATGAGAGACTTCTTTACCGTTGGTAGTCCAATCAGGTCGGTAAAGGTTAAACCTATACTGATTGGACGGTCATTCAGATACTTTTACAAGCATGAACGAAACCAAGTTTGCTTGGTAATATTTTCTTGATGAGAAGGTTGTAAAAGAGCTTAACAAAAACCCGTGGTGAGCTTTTTCGTAAAGTGCAGCCCCTCTGCCCGAGAAAGCATAAAACTATGTAGAGGGGAATGGTATTGGCTTGAACATGCCAAGGGGATCCTTTTCATTTAATGGTCTACATGGTCTGTAAAAGGAGGTAAATGAGACAATGTAGACGCCCTTTCCTAACTTTAGTGAGCGGGAAAGGAAGCAGTTGCGCTCGGCTATATTTTCATTGTTTTTAGGAGTCTGAAAAGATCTTAAATGAAACTCCAGTATGGTCAACCGATTTTGGTGTCACAGTCGATGCCCCATGTTGGGATGGTGGACAGTGGTCCAAAGGTCATATGTGTAGTATGGACAGAGTAGAAGGCTCTCAAACATACCAATACATGCGCGGGATAGATCACAGCAGAGGCTCACGAGTCGATGCGATAGAGGCACGTAGACCGAGGTGGCTCTTGAACAGAGGTCAGGAGAGCGTGTGTGTGAATTGCGGTGAACGGACTTGACTACATGTGAAGTGATTGCAAGTCTGGGGGCACTTCTATGCCAAATACATGTAAGAATTTTTTTTTTTTTGTGGACAATGGTCCAGAGATCCGTGTAAGGTGTGGTGGATGGAGAAGACAACTATGTGTTAAAATACAAAATAAGAAGAAAAATGATGACCTTTAACAGGAGGTGGCCCAAAGACCCACATGAATAGCAGTAGGGGAGAGTGATACAAGTACAGGTCTGCAGACACTTGCATCGTCATGTTGTGGCTTGTAAATCGAGGCTACCTATGGGAAATGGTCCCAAACTTTATTTGTTAAACATGAGAGGATGGTCTCATATAAAGATAGAGGGCAGAATTATGAAACCAGTGGGGTGAACGGTGTCTCAAACGGACTCTGTATGGTGTTGTTATGCCGATCGAAATAAATTAGGTCAAATGGGGCCTATATAAGGGTGGGGTCCACCTAGTGAGGTGTCATTGTCACTGTTCATTGTGGAGTTGGAGTGGTGGGCCCTAAATATTCATTTGTGGATTTCTCCTATTCCGACTGGCGGTTTCAAGTTTTGTTACTTGTAGGTAAGAGCTCTGACTAAATCTCTTCTTTTTGGTGGTTTACATTCTACATTTGGTCACCTGGAGGTCCTCCATGAACGGTTTGGGGTTTCATGGAGCCAAGTCACACCTTTTGAAGGAAAAGGAGCGACCTGGTCGCATCTGTGGGGAAATTTTGAGCGACTTGGTTGGCCATTTTGCCCAAACATGTGCAACTTGGCCTCTGGGGGTGTTTTTTAATGAGAGTAGTGGCTGACATCTGAGTTTTTTCTTGTGCAGGATGGTTTAGATCAAGTGGTGAGAGAGAGACTACAAAGACCTGCAAGAGGCATCAATACGAGATGGGAATGTGAGAGATACACTGGCTCGTTGCGGGTTGCTCAAGTTCATGAGGATACCCCTCATGAAGAGCTTGGGTTTGCTGCTGCAAACACTGGTGAGTTTTTGGGATGTTGATGAAGAGGCATTCCTCTTTCAGGGCCAACGAATTGAGATCACGCTAGTGGATGTATACTTTCTAACTGGGCTCCCTATGTTGGGAGTTGTGGGTGACATGGCACCAGTGTTTTCTCAGGGGGAGACATTGGAGGAACTGTGTGACAGGCACTATTACGCTACGGCATATGTGTGTGACTCCTATACCCTAATGTGTGACATCAAGGATCTATCGACACGGGTGGTGGTGACATTACTGCTGTGTATCTTGGGTTCCATGGGGAGCCACAAGATATATGGAGGGCAGCTTCAGCTAGTAGAGTGTGCTATGGGAGGCACGTATTATGGATGGGCTCAGATGTATCTTCAGGTTGTTTGGCATCAGCTGAACAAGTCGAAGTCATCTGGAGTAGGACTTTGTTTTGGTTCATTTATGTGTGCTTTCTTCTTTGAGAAAGTACCTACACTGCATCCGCACCGGGTTGTGTAGGATAGTGGTCCACGGGAGCCACAGATGTACCGGTGGTTCCAAATGATGATCCGAGAGGGTGGCAGCAGAGTGGGATGCTTCTTTACTAAGGAGTTTTTAGAGCAGTGGTGACAGCTTCCAGTGGTGATCGAGGAGTACCCGTACGCAGGTATGGACTATCATGGGGATCCCAAGATTCCCTGACCTCCCGTCTAGGCATGGGGACTAGCTGGTATGTATGCGTGATGTTTTTATGTTCATCTTTATACATAGTGTAGTTTGAACTGGTTGATTGTTGTATGCGTGGACTAATGGTGTCCTTCTTTGTATATGCATATATTGGTCCTCGCCCGCCACCCGCGCATCAGAGGCAGGTAGTTATCATAGCTCCTATGGTGGTTCCTACTGGGAACCCTCACAGGAGACGGTGGGAGATGGATGAACTGCTGCCGCATCTGGAGCGGCTTGCTATTGGGATCTCTGATAATGGGTGGCAGCATCTGAGCATCGATTTTATCGCTTCTATTCATAGTTTTCCTCCTAAGTGGACTGCTATGATGAGGAGGATGGCTATGGCCTGTGAGCAAGTTCATCGGGATACGAGAGGTGATATTCCTATGGAGGATGAGTCTTCTGAGGAATATGACGATACTGAGTCATATTAGTATCCTAGTGGGGTTGTCCCTAGTGCGTTGGTGCACTTAGGAGTTTTTGTGTTGTTATGTATATCCTACTAAGAAATCATATGTGGCTTCTCATTTTGTATTCGACATGTTTTGGACATGCGACTGATCGATTTGTATATATACTTTTTACGCACGTGGATGCGCCTTTATGGTTTTATTATGTGAGTCTTTTTATGATGATGTGAAAGGAAAATGCCTATATGATGTATTATTACACTTGTGTGTGTATTTTTGGATATGATTATGCATGATGTTATGGTTGTATGCTCCCTATATGTGATTATGAATGTGCCAGTTTAGAATATCATTAGCCATTTGATCTGCAACGCTATTGACGTTTCTGGGAACATGTGTGAATGTGATGGATTCAAATGTTCTAACCATCTGTTTAGTGCGCGGGAACTTTCTAAAGAGGCAAGGATCGCATACCCGATAGTAGTTGTTAACTTGAGAAACAAGCAGCTGGGAGTCTAAGAAAACATCGAGATGGTGAATACCTAACTGGAGAGCGGAGACCAAGAGACCATTGACACCATCGTATTCAGCCTGGTTGTTGGTCGTAGTTCCCACGCATATTTTGTTGATATGGATCAACTCGTGTGATGGGGAGTAGATGACCCATGCAGCTGAGACGAGGTTTGGAGACCATCTGCTTGCTCCATCAGCAAATCCCATATACCATTTTGAGGTGTAATCCATCTGGATCAATGAGGGGAAACGATACATGAGAATCACTTTTGAAAAATGTGTAAAAGAAAAAAGGATAAAGACTATAATACAAATACAAGTTATACTGTCGTCACTCAAAGGGGTGACGTTAGAGGGAAAGTCATTTGGACTTTCCAGGGATCAGTGGTCATTCCTTTGTATGACACGATGAATCCTTGTGGATGGCCCGTAGGGACACACAAAACACACTTAAAAGGGTTCAAGCAGATTTCATACTTGCGACATTGTAAGAAGACTTGTCGCAGGTCGTCTATGTGTTGTGTTTGCTTCTGTGACCATGCAATGAGGTTGTCTAGACAAGCCAACATGATGTGGCTGAGCTCGTGGAAACAGTGTATCATGGTGCACTAGAAGGTGGCTCCAGCATTTGTTAGGCCAAAGGGCATGACTCAATGCACGAATGTGCCCCATGGGGTTGTGAATGCGGTCTTATAATGGTCTTCTTTCTGGATCTGGATTTGATTATATCCAGAAAATATGTCCATGAAGGAAAAGACCTCGTGTCCCACACATGCATCGATGATCTGTTCGATGAAGGGTGTTGGGAAGTTGTCTTTGGGACATGCCCCATTGAGGTCGTGGAAGTCTGTGCAAACGCGAATGGTACCCTGTTTTTTATTCATGGGAACAGGATTAGAAACCCAAGTGGTATAGGAAATGGGGTAGATGAAGCCGACTATGCGTGGCTTCTCTATCTCGGCTTTGAATGCAACCACTTTGGAAGGATGGATGGGCCATTTCTTTTGGTGTACGAGGGCCACATCAGGCCAAGTGTCAATGTGGTGCTCCACGATTGATGGATCCAACCCGGGCATTTCAATGTATGACCAGGCGAAGATATCGTGGAATTCTTGGAAGAGTGCTTTGTAGGCAGCAACCTATTCTGGGGAGCAAGATGCCCCCAGCATGATTTCTTCAACAATCTTAGGATTGGTTGAGATGTTGATTTTGATGGTGGGTGAGATGTTGGGGATGTTCCCTTCTTTGAAGGCGTTTGGTGCCAAAATGGGGTTTTTGAACCAGTCGACTTTCCCATGAATGAAATCCTTGGTTTCCACGGAAAATTGGTTGGACCGCGACACAAGTTCTTCGGGGAGGAAGAACGAACGGTGGTGCATGTCATCCCATGGGTGTTCTAGGAAGGTTATGTCTTCAAGTATCTCCTCATCATTACAGAAGCAATGAAGAGACAGGCCTGATGGACCGTCGTTGGAGGTGGAGATAAGCGGGTTAGTTGAACTGGACATCATGTAGATGGACATGGTGTCTGAAGAAGGTGGTGGGGGGTGGACTTCGTCGATCAAGGTGATCTCAGACTCAAGGGAATGTTGACAGAGGTCATCTAGAGCCATTCGAAATTCAGGAAATTATTGGAAATGCTGAGAGTAATGTCCATACAAACTGCAAAGGGCGCAAGCATTATTTGTTCTCAATGCCTTGTTTTTTACTATCGACACAGCTGGGAGTTCGACCATGGGGATGTTTTTGTTTGTTTCCATGGCATCCAAATGCGCACAGATCACTGGGATTTCAGGGAAATTCTGAGTTGGATGGCCTTGTTTTTTGCAGATGGCACAAGGTGGGATCTGCTGAAGTTCTGCGGTGGTTTTGGAATTCTTACCCCTGGCCCTTTTCGGGTGGGGCAGTGCAGGTGCGGGTGCGGCAGCTGGCTTTTGCGGGCTGGGTGGAGGGTGAGACTCAACCACAATGGGTTGCACCAGGGTTAAAACAACCTAGGGAATTGGTGGTTGAGCTAGTGGATCAAGATACCACACCATAATTCCCAATGTGAAGTTAGTTAGGCTTAAGGTGGCCATTACCGACTTGCTCATGACCCCAAGTAGAGGAAAGAGGAAGGGGATCGTAGGAACTGGAGATGAGCCTAGATAAATCCCTAATGGTTGTATGTGGGGGTGAGGTTGTGGTTGTGGCTGCATGTAATGCTACTGCTGTGGGTGATGTTGCGGCTACGGTTGGTGTTGCGGATGTGAACGGTGTTGTGGTTGGGGTTGGGGTTGCAGCTGCGATTTTTTTTTGGGTGCAGCAGTGCTAGATGAGACCATGCACAAGTCCCCAGTCTCATTTTGTGTCGATGGTGGTGACACTAAGGGAAAAGGAGCCGTCATGGTGGTATCGGTAAAAAACCCAGGGCCCACATTCAATAATGGGGAGGCTGGTGTGTTGTCAACCATGGTGTTGATTGCAGGGACAACATTGGTGTGTGTGGTCATCCCTTGGGGATTAATGGTGTTGATGTTAGGGATAAAATTGGTGAGTGTCATTAACCCTTGCGGATCATGATAGGTGAGTTGATCAATCGTCACGATATTCCCTTCGTGTGGGAACATCATGAGATGAAAGACAGTTGACATGACCACTCTCCTGGCGTATATATAACTTCTTCCGAGGCGAAGGTTATAGTCCAGTTGAGCATTGACGACCTCTATGTCGATCAGTACTGTCTTCCTGGATAATGTGATGGGGACATGGGGGAGGATTCCTTGGGATTTAGTGGGATGGCCATCATAATCCCGCAGAGTCATGGAGGATGGTTGCAAAATTGGTGATACAAGTTTCAGCCAGACTAGGGTAGACATAACACACGTAGATGCCCCCTCGTCTACTATGCACCGGTGCACAACCAAGTTTTGGATAGAGACCAGGATTTGGAAGGCGATGGTCGATGGCATGCATGGTTCTCCAGTCTCTAAGTCGAATGTGATCAACTTGGATTCGAAGGGTTCTATGGCCCCAAGGGTAGCTAGTAAGGCTTTTCGCTGCATTGGGCATGTTTTGAGTACCTCAAGAGCGGATATGGTCGTTGGTGTTTGGGCAAAATCATCCATGATGCTATAGCTAACTACAGCTATGGCCATGGCATTATTAGAAACTTGGCATATGGGGGTGCAGGGAAAATAGGGTAACTGAAGAGGTACGTTGATTGATTTGGATGTAGATGGATCTAATGTGTCAGCGGGTTTGATGGTGGTGCCGTACTAATTCTGTCTGGTTTATAGGTTAACCTCTTCAGTCGTCATGGCTAGCAGGTGGTGGACACTTATTTCTGCCATGGGAGGTGCCCTCGGAGCGTTGGGATTGGCCTAGGGAGGAGGTGTGGTTTCCACTAATCCTTAGACTGGTAGTGGGTTTTGAAGCACCATGGGGGGAGGTCCTTGTGGTGCCGGGTTAGGTTGGGCTTGGTTCCTAGCATTGGCGGCCTATTGGGCCTCGTTATAAATGGTCTGCTTAGCGCAACACATGAGGGGACACTCGAATGTGTAGTTCCCATAGACATCACCGAGTGTGCACGGTTGATTGGTGTGCAACGGGGCATTGCGTCTAGGAGCATTTGGTCGTGGGGGGTTTTGGGCGGGTCCATGCACTGCGGCATTGTTGGGAGGGTTCAGTTGTTGATTGCTTCCCTATTGTTTATTATTGGCTTGGTTTTGGGGTCAATTATTTCTAGCTTGCCCTTGTTGATTGTTGGGGGTAGGCTGGTTGGGATGGTTTTGTTGTGCAAATACTCGTCCCAACGAAGCAGGTGGAGCAGGGGTGGGGGCTTGAACCGCTTGCACTGGCGGTGCATAGTATATTTGTGGGGGTGGAGGTGCCAAAAATGTGGGAATTTTCCCCATATACTACTGTGTTGGCCAAGCCATGGCGTGAGCCTGCTGCGTTGGTGTAGGCTGTGCGTAGGAAGTTGCTGCTACGGACTGGGACATCATTCTGGCATAGTTCGAAGTTTGGTTCTAGTAAGCAACACTAGCAGTATTGCTTGGTTATGGTGGAGCTATAGGTGGTGTCGGACGGTGCTGTGGCTGTTGGGAAACCAAGCCTATGATGCCATTTGCAGCATGGGATTCCCTCAGTGCATCTTGGTAGGAGGTACCCGGACGGGGAGCATCTAGAATGATGGTGTCAAGGGATCCAAATTGAGCGTAGATCAGGTGAAACTGTTGGGATTTTAGTATGGCCTCCTCTTCGGATTGAGGACGTTCAGATGCAACATCCTTTGCTATGGGTGGGAGCAAGGTTTTGAGAAACCAATCCAAGAAGATCCTGTCTCCAAGTTGGATTTTGCACAAAGTACGACGTCACCATCACTCATGGATGTGGTCGGTTATATGTGTCACAGTGCTCTGGCGACAAGATAACAGGATCTCCACCCCTTCGGCATATCTGACAGGGAGTTGGAAATACTGTAGGAACATGAAAGCTAAGGAGTTGAAATATGGGTACTTGGCTTGCAGTATCTCAATGTACCATTTGGCTGCCGCACCTGTGAGGGTGTGTTGGAACAATCTTAGTCTGATCGAGTCATCTACGATGCTATTTGAGGAGCACCATAGATGAAATGTCATAATGTGATTTTGGGGACACTCCCCTGCCTTGCCTTCAAATTTGGGAAAGTCTAATGGCATCTTGGTTGGCATGGGAGGCCAAAATGTTTGATGGCGGAAGGGGTCATTTGTCAATCGAGCCAAATCAGGCAAGTTAAGACGAGCCATGAAAGGTAGATTTGACCCCAGGTTAGTGTGAGATGGGGCAGTGATGGTGGTAGGTTTGCAGGCGCATAGTGCACTTGCATGGCTAGGGGAACTTGTGGTGGCACCATTGTAGATGGAACAATGCCTGCAAGTGTGGTGTGAGGGGAAGTGTGGATGGAAGGGACACTACCCCATGTGTGACAGGAGGGACAATGTATGTGGACGGGGCACTGCCCCCCTGTGTGACAGGAGGGGCAGTGTATGTGGAAGGTCCACTACCCACAAGTGTTGTAGGTGGGTTAGCCTGAGTGGTTACTATGGGTGGTGGCAGTTGACTGATGACAGTTTGCATGACCATGCTAGGGCCACCTGCAGGGTTGTTAGTGACAACTTGTGGTGTGGACATGGGTCCATTAGCTATGGCTATGCCGAAAAATGGATCCAGGTTTGCACCAACCATGGGGCTTGATGGTGCAATATGGAGGTTTGGTTCAGACTGATATGGGTCTGAATCTGAATCAGAGGAAATGTGGCCTTCTGATGGTGTAAGAGGTCGTTGAGAACGGTTTCGACGGTGTCGGTTTAATGTCCCGAATGGTGTTGGTTCGCCTCTTAGGTGTGAGGAAGAGCGTGGGGGATCAATTGTGTTAGATTGTATTATATTGGTGGGAATTATGTTTGGACCCTAGTTTCAATGGCTTCCTATTGGCTATAGGTGGTCACTCGGCCACCAAGACTGCCAGAAGACAGCGCTTGGATTTTTCCTCACGAGCATTTCTACTTAATTAGTGGGGGTCGTTGCCCATTTCGCTTGGCAATTCCTCTCAATTGCTAGCTACTTTGGGGTTCCCATGGTACTCCTCACAATGATTTTTTTGGGTAGAGCCCAAGTACTTCCCACGGTTAAGGCAGTCAGGGACTTATGTCCTTAAAGACTACAATTTTTTTGAGCTTAGTGTAAATTGATAAATTTTAAGGGCTCTCTCAATGTCATGAAATGAGTTGGGTTGATTTAAGTGGTATGGTGTTAGTAGGAATATTTCACCTTCTACGGATAGAAGTTGTTCCTCTAGTCTGAATGGTTCAGATCCAGAACAAATGAACAACAAAGGATGAAGACCCTCCTTGGATATCGTAGATACCTGGAATGCCTGCTTTGATAGTAAACTTGTGTACCTGTAATCGGATTAAACATGAAAACAAATCAAAGCTACCATAACATAATCTATTAATCCATGTCAGTGACTAAGGAACCAAACAACATTTACATGTGAAATCAAACAACAATAGTAAAGTGGGACGGAAATCAGCTTTGCATTAAGATTAAAATGGAGAAGTTTACAACCAATTAAGCCTTAGTGTTGACATGCATCTCCATGAAACCAAAAATTTCATCCCCATAAGCTCCAAATTTTCTCTCTATGCTCTCCAATGGCTTGGGCCAAGTGGCCAATCCAACAGCATAACAATACTTCAATGGTTCTCCCCCTCAACCATGGATATGAGCTTGTATTTATAATGCTCAATGGATAGGAATGGTTGAGAGATTTGCAGATGAGGTGACCTCTAAGATCCTATGATGGGGGATCTCGAGCTCAAATGACCCACAATGTTAGGGATAAGAGAGGACATGAGGCTCATGATCTAGAAGCCTCGAGAATCTTCTCTTTTTCCCATTTTACCCACGGTACCGCTTTTCTCCTTCTATGACATAGCGGTTCAGGTAAGAAATGCTTATGGACCAAGGGCTATAAGTGGTGGCACAGCTTATGGATAACAAGCTACAGGTGGTGTGATCAAGGTACCACTCATGGATAAAGGGGAAAGCACGGTGCTAAGTCTTTTTATGAAAGATTGACAATCAACATGGGTTTCCACTCCAAGTGTTGGGATTAAGGGCAAGTAGGTATGTCAAAGGTCTTATCACATGATGATGACAGGATTTTGGTATAACATATGGTGTATATGTCTTTCTATTTTTCTGTTATCAGGTGGCTGCAAGTGGTTTATGAATATGTAGTAGAGTTCATATCATTGTGTGTACAAGCAGTAAATAAATAGAAATTTGTAAACATATACAATTGTTTTTACCTTGAATGTTGATGGCCTAACTAGGTGACTACCTTACACCTATATTCTTCTTAAACCGAGAGAAGGTGATGGGCTCTCAACACAATGGGACTAAGACCATCTGTAGATCCATAGGTCACCTCCCAGATGCAAGTTGGTCAACAGGGAGGACGCTTAGCACCGTGAGAATCCCTCCTTCTCTAGCCCCTCTACCTTCCAGGTCATCCATTTTTAATAGTTTTGAACAATATTCAGTGAAGGCCCTATTACTATACGAGCTATACCCTTCATCTTATACCAGAATACCCCAAATGGTGATGATTGGTTAGAGGAGGAAGGGTAAGCAATACTATTAATTTTATGTCAATTTTAGTTAAGCTACATTCATTAAGCCATTAAATTTTTTTTGAATTTACACTTTGTTTGAACATGAAATTGTAGAAAATTAAAACAGAAACAGAAATGTAACTACTGTACTGGATAGAGGTGATTGAGCCACATTGATAGTCCTTGGTAAACTGAAAATTAACCTCTGATTGATAGACCGCACGTTTCGAGTTAAATTTGGCAAGGGGGTCGCAAAAAAAATTCAGAAACAGGCGATGGGGTCACACAAATTTCACAAACAGAAGCGGTCTACCTTTCTAAGTGAAGTCGCACCTTTTGAGGGAAAAAGGGCGACTTGGTCACGCCTGTGAGCCCTTAAAGAGCAACCTCATCCCCTATTCAGGTCCGATAGGTGCGACCTACTTCAGATTTGGGGTTTTTCTGATCCTGAGTTAGATTCGGTCGACAGTAACCTGTACTGTGGCCAAACAGACTCAGATTTGCCTTGCAGAGGCTTCGGCAACAATAAAAACTGAAAACAAACTGGATCTAAGCTAGATTTGACAAGAAATTTCTAAAACTAGGTCATAAACTGAAAAACTTTGAAATTTAAAAAAAAACTGAACCAGGAATCCTATGGGATCGACCTTGTATGGTCACCAATTTTGTAGCATGGATTTCTCCTTGCTGCAGGGATAGGAATGGCTCCCTTACATCTATAGGATGGAAGGGTAGGTTCCTGTGTGTGGAAAATGCGTAAAAGAAAAGTAGAACAGGAAGGAAAGCAAATGGACAAGAAACGGTCGTGAGCCCCTCTGCAAACAAGGGTAGGGCTTCGCTCCGAGAACCTACAAATAACTATTAGAAACAATAAACCTGCAAAAACATGTTAGAGATCAAACCTGCAAACAAATAATGGTCAGAAAAAAACTAAACTAACAAAGCAAACACATAAACAAAACAAGATTATACCTATCCTTTGGTGAAATGGGCCACCATGCCCTGGCTGGTAGAAGCACCTCCCTATCTCACTCAGCAATGGAGGAGCTATGGCTCAATGGGGAAGATGAGTGGAAGACAGGGGGATGTGGGTGGCTTGGGAGGCAAAGAGTCTCAAGGCATCCACGGGAAGCATAACTGTATGCAAGAGAGGTGTTGTTTGGGAGTGACCCCCCACCCTCCTTTTATAGCTTTTTTGGGGGGGTTCTCGGGTTTTAAGCCCTTGGTCTAGGCTTTAGCCCCTTTTTTGGGATTTTATCCCCTTCCACCCTAAATTTAGCTCCTTTTAGGGTTTTAGGCTCCTTTGAGGGGTTTTAGCCCCTTTTTGGAGGATTTATCCCTTAGGAGAGTTATTTAGGCTCCTTTTTGGGGTTTTTAAGCCCTTTTCTTCATTCTTAAGCCTTTTTGAGGGTTTGGGGGTCTAATGGAGTGATACGAGGGTCGTGAATGGGTGTACTTAGGTGGTGTAGGCCATGTCGAGTTGAGTGAGGGATTTTTTGGATGAACAAGATAGATCACAACACGTAGAGGATCGGACATTTTCTTTAGCTAGGTACATCCAAGGCACATGGACCATCTGAAACATGCTGAAGGAACTCTGACCAATGATCCATAGTGAAGCCACAGATCTCATTTATGGAACTGATCAAAATCACCCCTTGGTGGAAGAGAGGTAACAAACTTCGTTGGGAGAATTGTATGAAAATATGGCCATTGTGATTGAAAATATGATCGGTGTAATAGAAAAGAAGAATACAAGTAATATAGTCATAGAAAAAACTTTATTGATCAGGTAAGGGAAATTACTATTGATTGCTGGGATAAGTTCAACACCCCATCACATATTTTTGGCACATGCAGTGAATTTGTAATGAGTACTATATTATTCCCAACAATGGGTAAATGAGTGACCCATACATAGAGAAGGATGTGTGTATAGGAGTTAAGAAATCCATTACAAAGATATTTACAATTCCCAACAGAATGGAAATTCTTTACAGTCAATTTGCAGAGTTTGCTTCTAAATTAGAGGATATTACAAATTTGCTAGCCATTGATGATAAAATTTATGCAGTGGTGGATTTTTTATGGGGGTTTAGAGTTCTAGTCCCTAGCCACTAGTTTTATTTCACATGTAATTAGATGTTTCGTAGAAGAGAAATTGAAGTACCTATTGCTTTATCTACTTGGTAAAGCATTATAGGTTGGGTTAGAACAAATCTAGAGGTCTTTTGTACCTAGGTTCCAATATTTTCCTTGTTTCTTGAGAAAGAGTATGATATTAATTATTGTCTTTGATTAGGATTATATCATGAGGATCCTATCTTAGAAACTGCTTTGTCCAGTCTCAATTTGGCCAAAGGGACTTTAATTGGGGTAGTCATTTTCAGGCTTAGCACCCAATGGCATCTTCCAGTGCCTCTGATATACATGTGATGATGGATATCAGATTTATGATAATACCGGAATTGATGATCTTGACACTTAGTAGTTTTTATACTATCATTTTGTCACAGATGCACAATACTGAGATTGAACCAGTTTGATGACATACTGAGATCTGAAATGGTGTTTTTTTGTGTGTGTTGTTCATTTTATTTTTCTGTACTAGTAGTGAGAAATGTGAAAAGTTTACTTGTTTGTAGTCTTTCTTTGCTTTAAAGTGTTCGAGGGTTACTAACATAGTAGCTATTTCAGATGGAGGAATTTTTTTAAGGAGAAAGGATTTTGAACATGAAACCTGCTTACTACTGGACACTTGAGGAACCAGCTCTTTGGTTTTCTCCAGAGCTTGTATGGGAAATCAGAGGTGCAAGTAAGAGTTGTCCTTGAGAATGCTTTGATGGGTCCTTCCATATCTTTTCCCACATATTGACCATTTTTTCTTGTTTGCATGTACAAATTATTCCATTTCAGATCTCACAGTTTCTCCAGTGCATCATGAAGTTTTGGGTTTATTCCATCCTTCTCGTGGAATATCCATGAGATTTCCTAGATTTATTCGCCAACGTATTGATAAGAAGCCAGAAGATGGTAGCACACCAATGCTTATAGTAGATTTATTTAACCATCAAACACGCAAGATGGATTTTGCTATTGACGATAAGAATCCATAGTTTTGTAAACTTGTATTAATCAATTGATTGAATTTTGTTGCAAAGAAAAACATATGTCCATGCGTTTATATCTTATATGAATTGGATAAATTAGAAGAGAAACAAGAGGTGATTTATGTGCTAAATTATTGTTGTTTTATAGCATTTTAAGGTGAATTGAATTTGTTGTCTGGACTCCAATTTGCAAATGGAGATTTTTGTTGTGGACAATGTTCCTTCGGTGTGCATAGGACAAGATTTATGTTAAGACAGACAAAACATGTACATATTTTGAAACTGATTTCCATTTGATTTGTAGGCAGAGCCCTACTATGCACTAATGACAAGACTCATCTGACACTCAATATTGGATATTGACAGATCTGGAAATTTTGCTGCATTTTATGGAATTCAAGCGAAATTTGGCAGTCCTAGCGGAAAGGCTCCCAATAGTGAAGAATTTGTATTTATTCTATATTCATGTACATTTAATCCTCAAAAAGAAGTATATTTCATTGCAATCCTTTCCATGGTTTTGTACTTCGAATAAAAGACTAAGGGATGGTGCCCTCAAGCTTTCCTCTAGTTTGACCCTGAAACATGCCCTTCTTGGCCAATTTACAAGGGCTGCTTCTTGTAATCCTTTACCATTTATAGAAATAAATATTTATAAAGACAAAGCTACGGGATTTTGTTTATGAAAGGTGTTTTCCACTTTATATTCTCATTGAATCCATGTTGGGGTTTATCATACTCTTTATTATGATATGTCTTAATTTTCATCTGATTATGGTTCTGCATGAATGACATACTTCAAATTCAATGCACTAAATCCAGTCCTGACAGTTTACAAAATATTTGAATTAAAAGAGTCGAAATTTTGTCTTAAATAATGTGAAATGGTGCAGGGGCTGCAATTCTGATAATCATAAGCAACATTTATTTTTGTCTTTTAAGATTGATTCTAAGCAGAGCATATCAAATCAAATATATAACCTGGCAAAATGCCTTGCACAATACCCATGTTGGTTATCGATTTTTTGTATCAAGCACCTGTAAGCTCATATTTTTAATTGAAACAGTAAATCTCCAATCACATGCTTTTAACACAATAAGACATTTTTATATGCATTAGGGCCTCAGAATCTCTTTGAAGAAAAATATATCAGTGGTAGACCTATATAGATTTATGGAATTGAACAAATTTGAGAGTGACACAAACATAATTTACTTGTTTGTAGTCTTTCTTTGCTTCAAAGTGTCTGAGGGTTACTAACATAGTAGCTATTTCATATGGAGGAATGTTTTTCAAGAGAAAGGATTTTGAATAAGAAACCTACTTACTACTGGACACTAGAGGAACCAGATATTTGGTTTTCTCCAGAGCTTGTATGGGAAATCAGAGGTTCAAGTTAGAGTGTTCCTTGAGAATTTTTTGATGGGTCCTTCCATATATTTTCCCACATATTGACCACTTTTTCTTGTTTGCATGTACAAGTTATTCCATTTCAGATCTCACAGTTTCTCCAGTGCATCAGGAAGTTTTGGGTTTAGTCCATCCTTCTTGTGGAATATCCATGAGATTTCCTAGATTTATTTGTCAGCGTATTGAAAAGAAGCTAGAAGATGGTAGCACACCAACAGATATAGCAGATTTATTTAACCATTAGACACGCAAGATGGATTTTTCTATTGACGAGTAGAATCCATAGTTTTGTAAACTTGTATTAATCAATTGGTTGAATTTTGTTGCAAAGGAAAACATATGTCAATGCCTTTAGGTCTGATATGAATTGGCTAAATTGGAAGAGAAACATGAGGCATGTTATGTGCTAAATTATTGATGTTTTAAATCATTTTAAGGTGCATTGAGTCTGCTTTCTAGACTCCAATTTGCAATTTGAGATTTTTGTTATGAATAATGTTCCTTCGGTGTGCACATGACAAGATTTATGTTAAGACGGACAAAACATGTACATATTTTGAAACTGATTTCCATTTAACTTGTAGGCAGATCCCTACTATGCACTAATGACAAGACTCGTCTGACACTCAACTTTGGATATGGACAGATCCAGAAATTTTGATGCATTTTATGGAATTGAAGCAAAATTTGGCAGTCCTAGCAGATAGGCTCCCAGTAGTGAATAATTTGTATTTATGTTATATTCATGTACAACTGATCCTTACAAAGAAGTATATTTCATTGCAAGCCTTCCCATGGTTTTGTACTTTGAGTAAAATACTAAGGGATGGTGCCCTCAAGCTTTCCTTTAGTTTGACCCTAAAAGATGTCCTTCTTGGCCAATTTACAAGGGCTGCTTCTTGTAATCCTTTAGCATTTATAGAAAGATATATTTAGAAAGACAAAGCTATGGGATTTTGTTTATGAAAGGCATTTTCCACTTTATACTCTTATTGTATCCATGTTGGAGTTGATCATACTCTTTATTATGCTATGTGTTAATTTTCATCTGATTATGGTTCTACAAGAATGACATACTTCAAACTCAAGGCACTGAATCCAGTCCCAACAATTTGCAAAATATTTGAATTAAAAGAGTCAACATTTTGTCTTGAATAATGTCAAATGGTGCAGGGGCTGCAATTTTGATAATCATAAGCAACATTTATTTTTGGCTTTCGAGATTGATTCTAAGCAGAGCATATAAAATCAAATATATAACCTAGAAAAATGCCTTGCGCAATACCCATGTTGCTTATTGATTTTTTGTATCAAGTACCTGTAAGCTCATCTTTTGAATTGAAATAGTAAATCTCCAATCACATGCTTTTAACACAATAAGCCATTTTTATATGCATCAGGGTCTCGGGATCTCTTTGAAGATAAATTTATCAGTGGTAGGCCAATATAGATTTATGGAATTGAACAAATTTAAGAGTGACACAAACATAGTTTACTTGTTTGTAGTCTTTCTTTGCTTCAAAGTGTTTGAGGGTTACTGACACAGTAGTAGCTATTTCAGATGGAAGAATTTTTTTCAGGAGAAAGGATTTTGTTGGGGCACGTGCCTTAACGGTCACTAATTTTGGTAACTCCACGGTTTTTGTGGAAGCTTGTAAGCAGAGTTGCGACTCAAAATAGTCTTAGGGGTGTCGGGGTTGAGTCAAAGCCCTCTTTTTTGTAATTGTCCATAAATTTTGGGTGTAAGCCCATGATTTTGTAATAGTGCACTTGTATAAATAGGCACTCATGTAAAGATGTCAAGGGTATCTAATGAAATGAGGATCATATGATGTGAAGAAGTTAGATCTATTTTTGGGTTTTAAGGTTAAGTCCCAGCTGTGTGCGTGGATGACCTCTGCAGTTGTGTGTGCAGAGGGTTTTGTAAGGAAAGGAACTGCAGTTGAGTGCGCAGTTAGACTTGAAGGACGGATCTGCTGCTGAGTGCGCAGATCAGAACTGTTGTTTTGTAAGAAGTGGAATAAAAGCACAGTTTTGTGGACGTAGCCCCTACACTGGGGGTGAACCACGTTATATCTTGTGTTGTGGTTCTTTTGTGTGGTTTCTGTTATGTTTTGATGCTTTTGATAAGTAGGTGAATGCTAAAATAAGATAACGGTTAAATATTAACTTCGCTGTCAATTCCCAGTTAAGGGTTAAGCAAGAAAAGTCTTTTATCTAACTGTGAAGCTAATTAAGTGAATATAGAAGCTTTATTTGGTATAAATATTTGTTGTTAATGCTAAAGGTACAGTAATATCCCTCTTCTGCTTGTAGAAACCTGGTTCTGTGGCACCCCATAGCTGTTTCGGGTGAGACTGCAACCTGTTCGCAGGCTGTTGCCGAAAGGGCCAACACTGTGGGTCTTTTTGTTGGTGCGAAGTTAATGGTATAAAACCTGGGTCTGCCCTATAGCCCAACAAATTGGTTCCATTGCCGGTTGAACTCAGTATCTGCTTTAAGAGGGATCTACGTTGTACTTAAAGGGCTATGTTTTGGAGGCCCTCAGTAAAAGAAATTGGTGATTGGGTTGAAGCTACCTATCAGAAATTTGCTGAAGAAGAAAATAAGGATCCTCGTCGTAGCTCATACAACTTCTTGCAAAGAGTGAATAACGCGATATCATGAGCTGTTGATTTCTGGAAAACTCAAACCCTTGAAGCATTTGTGACGGAGTTTGCCATCGACACAAGTACCTCTTTTAGCGAAGCTGAAAGGAAGTTCTTCAAAGGACCAAGGGGTAAGTACCTAAATTCATTTAGTTTGCAAATTAAAATGCTCTTGGCTGAAAAATGCATATTGCTTATAGAATCAGATTGCTATTATTGTTGTTAATAACCTATGTTTGGAATTGAAAGTAACTTCAACGAGCACAGTGGTTTTCTATGAAGTAATAAAAGATACAAGAGAAACCTAGAATCCTATACCCTAGGCCAGAATACCGAGTATATGCCAGAAGACCCTGAATCCAAAGAAACCCCTTTTGTTAGAAACCATCCTATAAATTTGCAGCGAAGATCTATTACCCTTGAGAACCCGTCGTAGTCTGGAAGTAACCCTAGCCCGAGTATTCCTGTCGCAGGTCAGTCTACCCCAGTAAGTTCTCCTCCCCCTCAGTCCACTATGGCCCATATGACTGATGATATCAAGCTCCCAGTATTCAAAGGAACTGGATCAGAGGATCCAGAACAGTTTTGGCTTTTATGCGAAGCTGTGTGGACTGCTAAGAACATTTTGGATCAAGATATAAGAAGAGCGTAGCTGGTCACTTCTTTTAGAGACCGAGCTTTGACCTGGTTTATGAAATTTTCTAGTACTCAGAACCATGTCTTGGCTGATATTAAAATAGTGATGATCAAAGAGTTCAAGAAGCCTAAATCAGAGTCACAGTGTATAATTGAATTGAAAGAGATTCAGTAGAGGCGAGGTGAATCAGTTTGGGACTTTGATCATAGGTTCAAAGTTCTGCTAGATCAAGTTAGTTTCACCATTGGACCAGTGCAACATAAAGAATGGTTCATTGCAGCCTTATTACCTCATATCAGAACACCACTCATGCAACAGAAGGTTGCTGATCAGCAAGAGGCTTTGGAGATTGCCATGAAATTGGAGACAGCTCCTGTCAAAGATAATTATGGCATAGCCCAAATACAAGCGCAGTTAGCAAAAATGGTTTTGGAGCTGTGCGACATGAAAAAAGGGAAATCTATTCATGAAGAGGTGTGGTGTACATGATGTAGGACAGAAGGTCATGACAAGGAACAATGTCATGCGCTAAGAAATTACCTGAATACTGGTGCGCCAAACCCATTTAACCCTAATGTTCTATATTGTGAGATTTGTAGGACAACGGGCCAGCATCAACCTGAAGACTGCTATCTGCCACAAAGATATGTACAAGTACCTAAGAATCCCTATTGCAAGTTATGTAAGTCATTTGGACACAATGAAGAGGAATGTCGCAGCTTTGACCTTATGAGAGAGCGAACATATGATGCTTATAGGGTACAAAATGATGCACAAGGAAATGGTGGATATGGTTACCATGGTAATACATCAGGTCAAGGTACTTTTGGAGGTTGTGATCGTCATGGTCGTCGTGGTATGCCTGGAAGAGGTCGAGGCCAGGTTGTGTGCTATAACTATAATCAGGCAGGACATCTAGCTAGAGACTGTCGGAACCCAACTACGACATGTCAATATTGCAGAGCAGTAGATCATGTCATTGAGCAATGTCCACAACTGATAGCCAAGATACAAGAAATAAATAGCGCTCCTCCTTAGAATATTTAGATGATTACTGTAGAGTAAATACCTGTCCCGGCCATTAACGTTGTTACAAGGAGTGGAGCTATGACGCAAGTGCAAAATAAGGAGAAACAACCTGACGAGGCTTGGTTTCGTAAGACCCTAGAGAAAGTTCCAACCTTTGATGTGGGAAGAGAAAAAGAAACATTTATGGAATCCAAAAAGACTTTGTTGATCCGAGCACAGCAGTAGCACCTGCGCAGCAGCATCAACAGCAGTCACAGTCTCAAGAAGCTTCGATAGATAAAGTAAGTGCATTGTCGACATTTTTACAGAGCTGTATGAAGCTCTTACAAAATCAGAATTCTTTAAATGAGTTACAGAAAGTTATTTCTTCTTGCGAACCTCAACGAAGCTCTGGTAAAGAAAAAAATGTCAATAGAGTTAGAAGAACTGGAAGAGAAATGAGATTGCATGCTCAGATAGGAGAGTATGATATGACTGATATCATTCTAGACCTAGGATCATAAGTCAATGTCTTAACTAAGCAAACATGGGAACACATGGGAAAACCTACCCTTGAATGGTCCCCTATACAGTTGAGATTAGCCAATCAGTAGAAGATTGTGCCCCTAGGAAGATTCTCTAGCGTCCCAGTAGACATTGATGGAGTCAGTACCTTAGCAGATTTTGAAGTCATTGAGATAATTGATGATAGCAACCCATATCCATCTTTGCTAGGAATTGAATGGGCAATAGAGAATTCTACAATAATCAACCTTAAGAACAAACAGATGAATTTTGAAGGAAAAGGCTTGATAGTCATAGTCCCCTTGGACCCTTCTCAAGGAGAAAGGTACATAGAGCCAATCAGAGATGAGGATCAGGATGCTTTGGATCATATCTACAACATCACAACTAAAGAGGAAGACTATGTTAACCCTACTACTGAAGGTATAATGGATTGGAAGTGTGACATTTCTTACATGACTGATTCAGATGAAGGCCTAGAGAATTGGCAGCATAGACTTTATGAGCTACATTGACATCGGTGTGTAAGAATTACCAAGTCTCTCAGATGGCTTGGCTCACAGACAAAAGTCTTACCTATTTTTGATGGCTTGACAGACCCCAAAGATTTTATTTTGCAATTTTCAGAGCAGGTACTAGATTCACAGAAAATGGAGACTCTAGATTTAGTATTTAGAGCCACAACTGCTAGATGGTGGAATGGTCATAAGAAGTATATTCAAAGTTGGGAAGCTTGTCAAAAGCTTCTTCGCCTCAGATTCATGGATCAACCTCAGGAGGTGCGAAGTAGATTTAATGGTAAGACTAGCCCTCAAGAACATTTGGAACAGTGTTATGAATCATGGAAGCATGTCCCTCATGAAGAATGGGTACATCGCTTTGTGCACACTCTGGAACCTGTAGCAAAGAACTGGTATGCAGAGGTGGAGCTTCGCCATGGTACTGTAAGTTGGGATAGTCTTGTTGATAGCTTTGTGCTGACATTTTCTATTAATTAGGTTTGTCCTGCTTTGGATGCAGCTGTTAGGCTGATCCACAGTAAGGTCTTTGATGGTAAAGAAACAACTGAGTACCAACCTAATTGGAAAAAACAAGAAGCCAATGCAGTAGAATGCTATAACCTCACAATTGACAAGGATGATGACCCGTGCAACATAAAAATTCATGAGTCAGAAGTGTAGTGCTGTGCTTGCCGGGCAGAGCACTAATTCCTATATTTTAACAGCAAAATGACATTTACTCTTATTTTTTTTTTCAGGATTCATATATTTGTAAAATAACGAGAGGGTTCACCGAAAAATACTTGAACCTTAGCGAGCTGAAGATAGTCCTTGAATCTTGCTCCTGTAGCCTTGCCTCTCCCTCACTGGAGCCTATCTGAGCCTTGATGCCAATTTGAATGATCCACCCTGTTGATTAGCGTTGGACCTACTAGCCCTAGGAAACCGACGGGTTTCCTAGCCCCCGAGCCCACGTGCCGATAAACCCGATAGCAACTTCCTTGTTTTTCTGAGTGTAATTCATCCCCTGGAGTTAACCCCATCCTCCAGTTTTCTTCCCTCTCTACTCCATCACCTTCTTTCCTCTATTCTTCTATAAAAAATTTCTGCTGACTACTCTCCCCCAGAAAAAATCCCCCTTTGAACCATTTGATCCCCCTCCTTATAACTCCTTCCCCTCCTTTCTTCCACCACCTTCCTTCTTCCCCCACCTCCTTCATATTTAAATTAATTTATTTAATTCTATCTTGGGCAGTCCAGTTCATCTTTTTTTTGACATTTGTTATGCATTAGTAAATTTTCTTGAATTGTACAATTTTTCACCCCCGATGAGGTGGTGGGAAATTACTACATGCTTATCCTATGGAATTTTAACGTGTTAATTTAAAACATACCCAATTGTCATAACATTACCCAATATTGTTTGTTTAATGTTTTATGCTAATGGTAAAATGGTAATAATAATATTGTAATTCCGTTTATGTTATTAATAATTTAATAAAAAGTACTTAATAATAAACACTAATAAATTATAATAATAATAGATAATGGCAACAAAATAAAATAATAATAATAATTATTAATCAATAAATAATTAATTGCAGTATTATTATTAATTGATTGAAATGATAACATCGACATGTTTATGTTTATTGTTAAGTCCCCTTGCACATTGATTTTTTTATAAATAAGGTACATTTACAGGTTTAAATAAATCATAATTACTTAGTTAACCCATCCAACTATTTAATGTTTTTCAATTAATATTTCATATTAGCGTGCATGTGTGAGGTGTGCATGCATGGCCAGTACATGCACAGGCTGCACATGTACTATAACCAAAACACCTACATTCTAGCTAATACAAATAATATTTCACGCAACAAGACAAATATACAAATATAATATGATTTCTTTTGACATTCAGAGTTATTTAACAGTTATGTTCTTATTAATCAGTTAATTAAGATTGGTACCTACCATCACTAATCTGGTATCATAAATGTCCAACACTCAACAATAATAACTAATATGTCAAACCATCCTAACCTACGTCCGCATCCTCCCTATCCTTCCTTTTCTAGTACAAAGTGGATGCCAGCTGTACTGACCTTCCCACACAGAACCTGAGAGCGGTAGCGTCAGCTAACTAGCGTACCTAGCCTCTCCTAGCAGGAATCTGACCATCGTCATCACAACAACTTGGGGAGCGTGTCTCAGCACTGCCCTCCCACGACCTCGGGTATCAAAGTGACATAGGTGGGAAATGCATCCATCCCTCTCAACATACTGGGTATATACTCATCAAACCATACTGCGTTGCTATCGAGTTTATTGGTACGTGTCATTGTACCATCACTTGGAAATTAAGGCTCTTCTTCAAGATATGTATTGAGTCATACTTTGCATCACACACTTGGCTATCACATAGCCCCTGTGCCCTGCATGTTAGCACTATGCAAACATGCATTCATAACAATAATAAATCAATAGCTGGTCCATATTATCAACATTATTTCCTTTCATCACATAAAATCACAAAATAAATCGCATCATGGATGGGTTCCCATGTACCACATCATACCAAGGATTACTATCAACTATATGTTTTTGTTATGAAATAAATGAATCTGATGATGACTACTGCATGATAATCACATAAGCACAATAATTTCATATAAATGATAATAATCATAACATCATAATCAAAGCATCTACATAGGCATGTTAATCATTGTAACATCATGATCAAAGCATAATATAAGCATGATAACATCATAATATCATAATTAGAGCATAATCCTGATAACATCATAACATCAGTAAATAATCACATATAACATGCCAAAATATAGTTTATGAAGTATAGTTGAGTCCACAGATAATAAGTAAATACACTGTAATAAGTCTGAGTGATAAATATGCGGGAGTCAAAATATGGGGCACTACATACACCCACCCTTTAGGAAACTTCGTCCCGAAGTTATGGTCAAAATAGTGAGGGAAAATCTCGATGCATAGTCTCTGCGTCCTCCCAGGTGGCAGATCCTGGGCTATACTTGTCCCACTGGACCTTAACTTGGTCCACGTATCGACTATGAAGTTGTCGAACCCTGTGATCTAGTATACGTAATGGTTCGGCCGTGAAGGTTCCCTCGTCCGAGACCTGCAAGTCCTTCCAATGAATCTTGTGAGACTCATCGGCTATGTAATGTCGCAACACTGAAACATGAAATACATTATGATTCCTATACAAGTGGGGTGGCAGTGCAATACGATAAGCTACCGGTCTGATTCTTTCAAGAATCTAGAATGGCCCTATAAATCGAGGTGACAACTTGGTCCGCTTTCCAAACCGAATGGTACTTTTATTCGGTCGGATGCGTATAAATACGCGATCCCCTATCTCATAACTTCTATCAGTTCTCTGTGCATCAGCATAACTCTTTTGTCTATCTTGTGCTTCTTTAAGCCACTTCCTGATCTATACCACTTGCTCTTCCATCTCCTGAAGCAACTCAGGCCCGACTAAAACATGATCCTCCAACCCATCCCAACTGAGTGGAGTCCTGCAAGGTCTCCCATACAATTCTTGGTATCGAGGCATACTAATGGAGCTGTGATGACTGTTGTTATATGCAAACTCTACTAGAGGAATATATTTCTCCCACTGTGTCTGCTGATCCATAACATACATCCTAATCATGTCCTCCATCACCTGATTCACCCTCTCTGTCTGCCCATCTATCTCGGGATTATAAGCTGAGATTAAGTTCAGCTGGGTCCCTAATGCTGACTGCATGCTTGTCCAAAATCTATAGGTGAACTTAGGGTCTCAGTCAGAATTTATCTTCTTTGGAACTCCATGAAAGCGTACAATTTCATTTATGACTACCCTTGCTACATCCGTCACATCATAAGTGTCTCTCACTGGAATGAAGTGGGAACTTTTGGTCAGTTTTTCAACCACTACGAGTATAGAATTATGTCTCGAGGATGTGAGGGGCAATCCCACAATGAATTCCATGGAAATTACTTCCCATTTAGTCTCAGGAATATCATGAGGTTGTAAGAGACCGGCTGGGTGTCGATGATTTGCCTTGACTTGTTGACATTCCAGGCATTTCGAAAAAAAATCCACTACATTGCTCTTCATACTGGCCCAAAATAAGAGCTTCTTCATGTCTGCATACATCTTCTTCACTCCAGGGTGCGCACAATAATGTGCCCTATGGGCCTCTCTAAGGATTGCTTCCCTGAGATCACCTTCTTTAGGGATATACATCCTCCCTTGGTACCGCAGCAACCCATCTTCCTCAATATGGTACCCATAATACTTCGACTCACACTTCTTCCCACTCTGAATATCTGAGGTTACCTTTATATACCAACCATCTCCCAAGAGTTGTTCGAGCACTTTCTCATTCAAACCCACTCTCAAGGGAATTAAGGAGAAAATCATCGTCCTTCGGCTTAGAGCGTCTGCCACCACATTCTCGTTTCCTTTGATTTATGAGATACTAAATTCATACTCACTCATGAACTCACTCCATCGTTGCTGCCTAGCATTTAGATCCCTTTGTGTAAAAATATACTTCAAACTCTGATGATCTGTCTTAAGTGTGAAACTTCTGCCAACGAGGTAGTGTCTCCATAATTTTAGTGCCAGCATTACTACTACCAATTCTAGATCATGTGTGGCATATTGCTCCTCATGAGGCTTCAACTTATGAGATGCATAAGCTATTACCCCACCTTCCTACATTACAATTGCTCCTAACCCTTGCTTCGAGGCATCGGTACATACCATGAAGTCTTTATCCATGTCTGGTACTCGTAAGATTGGTGCACTTGTCAGCAATCTCTTTAATTCAGCAAAAGCAACATCACATTCATTGGTCCACTCATATCGGATTCCCTTTCTCTGCAAGGTGGTGATGGGTTTTGCAATCTTGGAGAATCCTTCCACAAATCTTCGGTAATACCCTGCTAATCCCATGAAGCTACACACCTCATGCACATTCTTCGGAATTGGCCAATCCTCGATGGCCTTCACCTTTTCTGGGTCCACTGAGATCCCTTCTCCTGAGATGATATGCCCTAAGTATTTAATCTCCTTTTGGAAGAAAGAACACTTTGACAATTTACCAAATAGTTTATGTTCCCTTAAGCAAGTTAAGACTAACTGTAAGTGCTCCTCGTGCTCCTTCTCATTCTTAGAATATATAAGAATGTCATCTAAGAATACCTGAACAAAGTGGTCCAAGTAATTCTGAAATACACTATTCATGAGGCTCATGAATACTGCTGGAGCATTGGTCAAACCAAATGGTACTACTACGAACTCATAATGTCCAAATCGAGTT
Source organism: Pseudotsuga menziesii (assembly GCA_001517045.1). Classification (NCBI taxonomy): domain Eukaryota; kingdom Viridiplantae; phylum Streptophyta; class Pinopsida; order Pinales; family Pinaceae; genus Pseudotsuga; species Pseudotsuga menziesii. The sequence continues at coordinate 362,059 of LPNX010015194.1, read as the reverse complement.
CGAAAAGCAGCCTTAGAAATGTCATTTTCTTTAATCCTGAGCTGGTGATACCCCGACCGCAAATCAATCTTAGAGAAGGCTGATGCACCTTTCATCTGATCAAATAGGTCATCAATTCTTGGTATAGGATACCTGTTCTTTACTGTGGCTTTGTTCAAATCCCTATAATATATGCACAGTCGCAAAGATCCATCCTTCTTCTTAACAAAGATCACTGGTGCTCCCCATGGTGAGATACTAGGTCTAATTAGTCCCAAGTCTAGCAACTCTTTTAACTGGATCTGTAACTCTCAAAGCTCAGGGGTTGTCATTCTATAAGGAGTCTTTGAGATCGGCTCTGCACCGGGTTTCAATTCGATTGTGAAATCAAGCTCTCGTTCTGGAGGTAGTTGTGGAAGTTCTTCAGGAAAGGCATCCTTGAACTCAGATAATACTGGGTAAGAATTCAAGGAAGGTCCTTTACTATCGCTCACCGTCACAACTACAAACAACTGACATCCTTGTCTTAAACACCTTTAGCTTTCATTGCGGAGATGAAACCGAGGGATATTTTCCTCTTTCGACCCTAGATTTGAATTGCTCGACCCTCATCATCAAGGCATAAGACTTTATTCACATAGCAATCCATGAAATATTTATGGCCTTCTAACCAATCCATGCCGACAATGAGGTCATAGGTGCCCAAATTGGTGACATAAGCATCCATCTTAGTGGTGCATACTCCTAAGTCAACTTGACACCCCCTTATATTAAGAACTACTGCTTGTTTAACCCCTGAAGCCATCTCGACTGATTCAAAATCATCATGCTCGCAGGTTGCCAACCCACATTTATCTAATGCATATGGTGAAATAAAACTATTTGTTGCACCAGGATCAAATAAAATTTTAAGTTTGACATTGTTTACTTTACCAATGGATTCTACTACGGTGGATTGATGTTCTGCATGGTGGTTGTGAACAGCTGCATGAATCCGATGAGTGTTATCAAAATTTCCCATGGATGCTTTTTGTTCCTTCTACCTGCTGATGGTCTGCCCTTTAGGACAATCCCATTGAAAATGAGGACCTCCACATCCCCAACAAGAGACATTAGGTGGTGCTTGCATGTTGCTGGGAGGAGTCCTCTGAGATGTGTTCCTCCCCCGAGATCCTCTAAAACCTCCTGATCCTTTATAGGATATTCCCTGTGTTCGTCCTCGGTTCCCATGGTTTGTTGATGAAGCCTGCGATACTGAGTTAACTGAAGTGTTACCTCTCGGGGTGAACTTGTTACCATAAGGAGGAGGTCTGGATTGTCCTCCTCTAAAGTATGGTCATGGGGCCTTCCCTGTGACATACTGATTGGATCCTATCAACTTACTTCCTCCCTTTGCATCTGACATATCCTCAGCATAACGAGCATACTCAACTGCCATGGCAACTGAAGATGGATTCCACATCCGTACTGCAGCCCTGATCTTGTAGTTGATTCCATACACAAATCGCTCCACCTATCAATCATCCGATTCCAAGTATGGAACATACTTCACCAGTTCCATGAATATAGCTTCATACTCTTCCACCGTCATGTTTCCCTGTACCAAAGCATGAAAGGAACCCACCTGTTGTTCCCTGTAATAAGTCAGAAGATACTTCATGTTGAATCTCTCCTCAAATAACTCCCATGAAACAGACAAAGGAGTAAGGTGCAATTGTTTCTTGAGGTCTGACCACCAATTTAGGGCATCGCCCTTTAGCTGGAAGATGGCCATTCTAGCCTTGGAACTCGAAGTATACTCATTTAGTGTGAAGCACCTCTTCATACCCTCGAGCCACGCTTCGGCATGCTTACCCAGTCATCCTCCCGAGAACTCAGGAATTTTGATCTTCTGCAGCTCTCTAGAAATATCCTGAAGCGGTTCTTGCCTTGGGCCCTGTGCCCTCTCAGAGTTTTCTCGGCTCACCTGTGTGGTTTCTACCTCTACGATCCTCTTTGACTGCCTATTTAGTGTGGCCATGATGGTTTCCAAGGATCTCAGTATCACCCCCATCTCAGGATTGGAGGTTGTCTTTGGCGGTGTCGGTGGTGGGGTCTGCGGTGGCGGCGAGGGTGGTTGACCTAGGGTCTGTGGTGGCAGCGAGGGTGGTTGACCGCGACCCCGCCATCGACCTCGACCTCGACCTCTGCCTGTTTGAACCATGATAATTCCTGACATATTCAACAACATTATGCCATTAGTATCTCAATCTAAAAATTGCAGAGATACAATTTTAGTTATGCAATGCTTATATTTATGCATAGAGACAATTGTCAATATTTGCGTAAAACTTGCATAGTCACTTTCATTAAATGGTTTCGTCTTGGGGTTTAATATGTGCCTTAACGTTCAGCTCATAATTTTAGTCTCAACGGTGTCTTGTTTTTCTTATTTCACATCCGTCTTGCCTCTTCGACTATCAGTCAAAGTCTCGGTAATGCCTTAAGTTTACTACTTGAATAACTAACTAATGTTACCATATCTAAATTTTAAGGTTATCTATATTGTTAGGTTTAGAATTAACATTCAACTTCAATCACTTAACATTTAAATGCTATGGCTAAACATTTAATGTTACATTAAAGTAAAATAACATTACATATTATATTTAATTAACCTAACCTCTATTTTAATTATAGAACTTATCTTAGCTAAATTAAAACATAACATTGAAAAATAGATGAATTATAACGCAATAAAATTAGTTAACTTAAATACAACTTATACTAAATGTTAAATAATAATAATAAAATTTTATTAAAAACTTACTCCAAAATAATAAAATAATAATAAAAATAAACTAAACTTGAACTATAATAAAAATAATAAATTATATAAATTTATTAAAACTTAATCTATACTTACAATTAATTTCATTAAAGCTTAAAAAAAAAAACCAAACAACAAATGAAATCTCACCATCTTGAACTTTCAAATATTGTCCAATGAAAAATTGGGAAGTTAAAACGTTCAAGATGGTATTTTTTTTTATTAGTTATCAACTAGCTACAAAATTTGTGGTCTGCTATTGCTTGTACAAATAGAATATCCTTCACATTATTTCCCTGCAAACCGTCAATTTATTTTTATTTTTAAACACAATAAATTGACATAAATTAAATAGTCAACATGCAGACCATTTTAATATTTTTGAACAATTTGTTCCCCAAGAAGAGATGAAAGTCAATCATAACACCTAATATAAATTGTAAAGGATAAAAAAAAATAGATATTTAAGAATAGATGCCAAAAAAAAAATACACTTCTAATCATATATATATATTCCATACAAGCTATGAATGAATTAATTGATCATTATGGTTTTTATGATCATTACTATTTTTAGAATAGATGATCGCATCACCATTGATCACGAAAAATAAAAAATAAAAAAATATTTATAAAATATACAAACTACATGCATGGCATTAACGACAGGGGAGGGTGGAGAGGAGTTACGATGATGCATAGATCAGACAAGAGGAAGATGGTTTAACAAATTAAAAACACATTTGTCTCATTTTTGAAGGAGAATTATATTATAGAATGCCTTGGTGTATGTGGATGGAGAATTGAACGAGTGCAGTGAATTTTATACAAACCCAAAGTAGTATGTCCCACCTCCACCAATCACCGTCTTCCACCGTCCTTCTCCGTGGTTCCCTTTTCTCCCATGCAGCCCAATGCCCACGTGACTTGAGGCTGCATGTGCCCCACTTGTACACCAACATGCAGCCAAGGCAGCCGGTGGATGGCATGGAGTCCCCCCATGCCCCTTCAAGAACCCTTTCATTCTTACCCGCGCGCGAGGTGAGGTGCTCAGTCCTTGAAGGAAAGGAAGTAAATTAGAATTACAGGGTTTTTTTGTAGCTGATTCTTCAAAACAGGTATTATCTGATACGTTTTTTTTTTCCCATCACAGCCTGCTTCTCCTAATGACAAAATACAGAATTCAATTGAGAATTTTTTTTTTCACACCATTAACCTACAGATGAAAGATTCCTTCAATCCCTTGTTATGCGTCTAAGTCTGCTTATAGTGGCGCAGATAGCCTGCCATACATGCCATTTTATACTCCTTTCTCGACACCTTTAAGGAATTCCAGTCCATTGTACGAAAATGTGTCGTATGAATCTCCGTCCGGGGATGGCGAGGGTTCTTTTTGTTTTCCTGCCATTTCTGATTCAAGGTCTTTGGCCTGGGGATGTCCTAGGGATGAATGCGGAGATGCTAAACATGCCAGGGTTTTTAAACAGCTGTCGTTTGTGTCGAGCAACCGTGGGGTCACTGTTCATGCTTTCTGTAGTAAATAGATGACTGATGTTGGGCAGGACGCCTCAAGGAAAGCGGATGGAGGGAAGCCTTTCGAGGTGGGGAATGGATTCTGTAGTGCTATGCTTTCCAGGAAGAGCACTAAGTCCTATATTTTAACAGCAAAATGACATTTACTCTTATTTTGTTTTTTCAGGATTCATATAAAATAACGAGAGGGTTCACCAAAAAATACCTAAACCTTAGCGAGCTGAAGATAGTCCTTGAATCCTGCTCCTGTAGCCTTGCCTCTCCCTCGCCAGAGCCTGTCTGAGCCTTGATGCCAATTCGAATGATCCACCCTACCGACCAGCGTTGGACCTGCTGGCCCTAGGAAACCGATGGGTTTCCTAGCCCCCGATCCCACGTGCCGATAAACCTGATAGCAACTTCCTTGTTTTTCTGAGTGTAATTCATCCCCTGGAGTTAACCCCCTCCTCGAGTTTTATTCCCTCTCTGCTCCGTCACCTTCTTTCCTTTGTTCTTCTGTAAAAAAAAATTGCTGACTACTCTCCCTGAGAAAAAATCCCCCTTTGAACCATTTGATCCCCCTCCTTATACCTCCTTCCCCTCCTTTCTTCCACCGCCTTCCTTCTTCCACCACCTTCCTTCTTCCACCGCCTCCTTCATATTTAAATTAGTTTATTTAATTCTATCTTGGGCAGTCCAATTCGGATTTTTTTTTACGTTTGTTATGCATTAATAAATTTTCTTGAATTTTACAATTTTTCACCCCCAATGAGGTGGCGGGAAATTACTACATGCTTATCCTATGGAATTTTAACGTGTTAATTTAAAACATACCCAACTGTCATAACATTACCCAATATTGTTTGTTTAATGTTTTTTGCTAATGGTAAAATGGTAATAATAATATTGTAATTTCGTTTATGTTATTAATAACTTAATAAAAAGTACTTAATAATAAACACTATTAAATTATAATAATAATAGATAATGGCAACAAAATAAAATAATAATTATTATTATTAATCAATAAATAACTAATTGCAGTATTATTATTAATTGATTGAAATGATAACATCGACATGTTTATGTTTGTTAAGTCCCCCCGCACATTGATTTTTAATAAATAAGGTACATTTATAGGTTTAAATAAATCACAATTACCTAGTTAACCCATCCAACTATTTAATGTTTTTCAATTAATATTTCATACTAGCGTGCATGTGTGAGGTGTGCATGCATGGCTAGTACATGCACAGGCTACACATTTACTATAGCAAAAACCCCTAAATTCTAGCTGATACAAATAATATTTCACGTAACAAGACCAATACACAGATATAATATGATTTCTTTTGACATTCAGAGTTATTTAACAGTTATGTTCTTATTAATCAGTTAATTAAGATTGGTACCTGCCATCACTAATCTGGTATCATAAATTTCCAACACTCAACAATAATAACTAATATGTCAAACCATCCTAACCTACGTCCGCATCCTCCCTATCCTTCCTCTACTAGTATAAAGTGGATGCCAGCTGTACTGACCTTCCCACACAGAACCTGAGAGCGGTAGCATCGACTAACTAGCGGACCTAGCCTCTCCTAGCAGGCATCCGACCATCGTCATCACAACAACTTGGGGAGCGTGTCTTAGCACTGCCCTCCCACGACCTCGGGTATCAAAGTGACATAGGGTGGGAAATGCATCCATCCCTCTCAACATACTGGGTATATACTCATCAAACCATACTGTGTTGCTATCGAGTTTATTGGTACGTGTCATCGTACCACCACTTGGCAATTAAGGCTCTTCTTCAAGATATGTATTGAGTCATACTTTGCATCACACACTTGGCTATCACATAGCCCTTGTACCCTACAGGTTAGCACTATGCAAACATGCATTCATAACAATAATAAATCAATAGCTGGTCCATATTATCAACATTATTTCCTTTCATCACATAAAATCACAAAATAAATTGCATCATGGATGGGTGCCCATGTACCACATCATACCAAGGATTACTATCAACTATATGTTTTTGTTATGAAACAAATGAATCTGATGACGACTACTGCATGATAATCGCATAAGCACAATAATTTCGTATAAATGATAATCATCATAACATCATAATCAAAGCATCTACATAGGCATGCTAATCGTCGTAACATCGTGATCAAAGCATAATATAAGCATGATAACATCATAATATCATAATTAGAGCATAATCCTGATAACATCATAACATCAGTAAATAATCACATATAACATGCCAAAATATAGTTTATGAAGTATAGTTGAGTCCACAGATAATAAGTAAATACACTGTAATAAGTCTGAGTGATAAATATGCCAGAGTCAAAATATGGGGCACTACAATAAGGACAATGCGAAGTACATGGACCAGTAGTCAAAGCACCAGAAGTGACTCAGCCCTTGAAGACAAGGCAAGTAAACATTGGGTCAGAAGAAATGCCTAAGTATGCTACTATTGGAGATTATTGGGATGAAGAAACGGTAAGCAAAGTGACCCAACTTCTCCATGAGTATCATGACCTATTTCCAATGAATTTCTCAGAAATGAAGGGTATCCTTGGTGATATAGGAGTGATAAAAATCCCTTTGAAACCTGATATGAAGCCTGTGAAGCAGCGCCCTTATAGGCTGAACCCTAAGTAGAAAGAAAAAGTCAGGGTGGAGCTAGATAGGATGCTCGCAGCAAGAATCATTAAGGTTGTGGAAGACATTCTGTCGCAGGTCAAATCTCGAAGCCCTGTTGAAGCTGGTGTCAAGAAGTGTCGAATATCCTTATTATGGCATAGCCAGAGTTACTGGTGGTGCCGAAGAAGGACAGGTGTGTCGGAGCTCAAAATTCGACTATTGGAAAAAATCAGAATTGGCGGCGCCAGTACATTAACTGCATTAACTGCCTGTAATAATGAGATCCTGAGAAATATAGCGCCATTTGGACAAGATCTCTGTCAGATTTGGTGTCTTCAATGCACAGTTATGGAATATTTGGTCGATGGATTCTATAAGAAGACACCCAGGCTTGCGGAAATCGCGTTACGCATTTCCTTGAGTCTTACAATTGAGTCCATGTCAGCTGATTGCGAACTTCAGGAACTGTTGAGAGAATTTGAACAGATGGGTTTGCAGAACCTTATGAGAAATCCACTTGCCTTTGCACCCCACGAAGAAACTCCCCCAGCACCAACGCAACCAATGCAGACACGATCTACCAAGAAGAAGTTTAAACCAGAAGTTCTCTCTAAGAGGAACGAAGACAGACACAAGCAATTAGGGAAAACTCCGGAGGATCCCGAGATGAACCCTTCTGGCTTAGTAGAGATCCCACCTAAAGGTTTTGAAGACTTCGGTGAGGCAGAGAATGTTGCATCACACCGACCCCCTTATCTTCCGCCTGTTCGACCAGGAGATCAACTACCTCGACAGAAAAAAAAGTTCACATTGCGCACCCCTTCGCTGCCACTGGGTGTGCAGTTGGTCAGGGCTATGACAGGGAAAGTAGATCGGCTCGAGTACGCCGACCACGATACAAATGATCATGGGAAATTTCCACAGTTCACACCTGGGAAATACTTGCACTCTGTCCACTATCCGGATATTGGAGCGACATTATTAGAAGTGAAACAGTGGGCTGCTGGCTTAGACAGAGCAGGCTTGCTGAAAATGCTGAACGTCCCCCACTTCGGTCACAACACGCTGGTTACCGTGGTAGTCAAGAAATTATTGGCATTGGTGTATGATGGGAACCTATGGAGTGGTGACGAGAGAATCCCTATTAATGGAGAGCTGGTTAATAGCATCACAGGCTTGCCGAAGGAAGGGCCTGATCCTGGGATCGAATTTGTTGGGAAGCACGAAGACATGAAGTTGGCACAGCATATGAAAGAATGCTTCGGGTTAACAAAAGGAAATCAAGGGTATCAAACCTCGACTATTCAGCATCAAAACATTCGCTTCACCGCATAACTGCTAGCATGCAAGCTAATGCGGAAGTGTAAACAGAATGAAGTATCTACACCGATTGTCAGTATTGCTGCGAACTGTGTTGAAGGCTACAGTTACAAATGGGAAGAGTACATTGCCAAGGAATTTCTTGAAGATGTCCAAGATGCGGAGGAGAAAGGTAGACCCTTTCACTATTCATGGTTGTTAGTGCTTATTGCACTGGTAGGATGGAAAGAACCTACCAAGGCACAATTTGTTGATGTGCCTCCGCATATGCCTAGCGCAGCAAGGTACGCATCTCTGTGGGTGTCGCAAGATAAAAGATTCCAGCAAATGATGAACTATGTGTTCACCTTTTACTCGATGAGTATCTCATATGAGATTCTGAAGACGTTGTGGCTCAGTAATGAGCTCGTTTCTCAGTATGTGGGAATATCTGACTTCAGGGCTGACATGCATCATGTCTTTATTCAGGCCCACGCAGTTAACAAGCACAAATGGTCAAAGTTTCCATATGTGGTGAATGAGGAAGACATCCTCGCAATAGTCAAATAGTAGCCAACTGAATGGTTGAAGGACACAGGGACAAAACCTAACATTCCAGTCCCTCTAGTCACCAATGTGGGCGCAGGCCCTAGTCACATGCAGCAAAATGACCCACTCGAAGAAAGAGAAGAACAGGGTGAATCGCAGTAGAGTGAAGGAGACCAGGGTGGAGATGACAGAGATGAAGACGAAGAAGAAGATTCAGTCAAAAGCATCTCAGACCCCAATCAACCAGATAAGTGCAAGTCGCCATAGGCAGAGGAAGTGACCAAACCTTAGTCCAGAAAGAAAGAGAAGGCATCAAAAGATACAAATATCATCGAAGATCCTGTCGTGATGATGGAAGAGCTTGACCAGGCTCTGACAAAGTCTATAGAAGCACTAAATAGCAAGTGGTCACAATTTGCAGCTATGCAACTTGATGCCCTCACTGGCGTAACGCAACAAATTTTAGAACTAAAGGAGTTAGTAGAAAAATCCGTGACTGGCACTACAACAAGTAGTGTCCCAGTAAGCATGCAGCCAGACATAAGGCAATAGCCAGCCAGAGATAATAGAGGACAAGTGTCAAGTGCAGCCCTCATAATAACTGACGCAACGTCTTGCTCGGAGATGAGCATGACAGTCGGGATAGATTAGCAATCATGAAGGAGATCCAAGCATGAGACCACTACTCACAAATGCAGTTGGAAAATACCATGAAGTAGAATGCAAGCCTCGCAGCGCAGTTTGAAGAAGTGGAGCAGAGGAAGAGGGACGTAGAATGTAAGCAGGCTACACTGGTGCGAGTGTTGGATGAGGCATGTCAGAATCTTCCTGACTTCGACATATAGGCTGAGGAAGAACCAGAGCAAAGAATTGCTAAGTTGAAAGACTATGCACAACAGTCTCGCAGCAAGATTGAAAAGCTAAAAGAAGAACATGAGGCTCAGATCATGGAGCTTCAACTTCGCATCACTCCGAAGAGTCTACCAGAGGTCAGGGAGTAGCGTCGCAGAGATATTCAGGCCTCAGCAACGATGATCACCGATCTTGTGAGCAGTGCAACAAAATTGCTAAAAGAAAGCGTCAACGCCTAGACAAAACTGCAGGAAAATCCAGAAGTAGAAAAGCTGCAAGAAACCATCAAGCATCGACAGGCAGAGCTGGATGTAGTGGAAGCAGAAATTAAGACTCTGCCTCCTATGCAGAAGATGCTCAAGGTGAAGCAAAGCAATGAACTCCATCAGGAAATTTATTCGTATAGAACGAAAGCAACGCTGTTGGAAAATTCTATGCAGCCCCTTGTCGACGAGGCCTTGGATTTGAGCACTGCTGCGGATATTCAGCTCAAAGTTTTGAAGGAATATGATGCATTTGCACAGGAAAAGGCCATTGAAGCATCAGCAGCAGCATTATAGGATTTGGTGGAGAAGGAGCAAGCAGCCGACGATATCATGCATGTCCTCAACAAACAGTTCACTCTGTTCGCCAACAAGATTCTCCCACCAGACAAGCAGCAGAGTGTCCCAGGATGGGACACTGGTGAGTCTTAAGGGCCTGTTGGGGCGTGCGCCTTAACGGTCACTAATTTTGGTAACTCCGTGGTTTTTGTGGAAGCTTGTAAGCGGAGTTGTGACTCAAAATAGTCTTAAGGGTGTCGGGGTTGAGTCAAAGCCCTCTTTTTTGTAATTGTCCATAAATTTTGGGTGTAAGCCCATGATTTTGTAATAGTGCACTTGTATAAATAGGAACTCATGTAAATATGTCAAGGGTATCTAATGAAATGAGGATCATATGATGCGAAGAAGTTAGATCTATTTTTGGGTTTTAAGGTTAAGTCCCAGCTGTGTGCATGGACGACCTCTGCAGCTGTGTTCGCAAAGGGTTTTGTAAGGAAAGGAACTATAGCTGAGTGTGTAGTTAAATATTGTAAGAAAGGAACTATAGTTGAGTGCGCAGTTAGACTTGAAGGACGGATCTGCTACTAAGTGCGCAGATCAGAACTGTTGTTTTGTAAGAAGTGGAATAAAAGTGTGGTTTTGTGGACATAGCCCCTACACTGGGGGTGAACCACGTTATATCTTGTGTTGTGGTTCTTTTGTGTGGTTTCTGTTATGTTTTGATGCTTTTGATAAGTAGGTGAATGCTAAAATAAGATAATTGTTACATCTTAACTTCTCTGTGAATTCCCAGTTAAGGGTTAAGCAAGAAAAGTCTTTTATCTAATTATGAAGCTAATTAAGTGAATATCGAAGCTTTAATTGGTATAAATATTTGTTGTTAAGGCTAAAGGTACAGTAATATCCCTCTACTACTTGCAGAAACATGGTTCTATGGCACCCCATAGCTATTTCGGGTGAGACTGCAACCTGTTCACAGGTTATTGCCGAAAGGGCCAACACTGTGGGTCTTTTTGTTGGTGAGAATTTAATGGTATAAAACCCAGGTCTGCCCTATAGCCCAATAGATTTTGAACAAGAAACCTGCTTACTACCAAACACGTGAGGAACCATATCTTTGGTTTTCTCCAAAGCTTGTATGGGAAATCATAGGTGTAGGTAAGAGTTTTCCTTGAGAATGTTTTGATGGGTCCTTCCATATCTTTTCCCACATATTGACCACTTTTTCTTGTTTGCATGTACAAATTATTCCATTTCAGATCTCACAATTTCTCCAATGCATCAGGAAGTTTTGGTTTAGTCCATCCTTCTCATGGAATATCCATGAGATTTCCTAGATTTAGTCACCAGCGTATTGATAAGAATCCAGAAGATGGTAGCACACCAACAGATATGGCATATTTATTTCACCATCAGAAACGCAAGATGGATTTTTCTATTGATGATCAGAATCCATAGTTTTGTAAACTTGTATTAATCAATTGGTTGAATTTTGTTGCAAAGGAAAACATATGTCAGTGCCTTTATGTCAGATATGAATTGGCTAAATTGGAAGAGAAACAGGAGGCGAGTTATTTGCTACCTTATTGGTGTTTTATAGAATTTTAAGCATTGAGTTTTTTGTCTAGACTTCAATTTGCAAATGGAGATTTTTGTTATGAATAATGTTCCTTCACTGTGCATAGGACAAGTTTTATGTTAAGACGGACAAAATAGGTACATCTTTTGAAATTGATTTCCATTTGATTTGTAGGAAGAACCCTATTGTGCACTAATGACAAGACTTGTCTGACACTCAATATTGGATATTGAGAGATCCAGAAATTTTGATGCATTTTATGGAATTGAAGCAAAATTTGGCAGTCCTAGCGGATGGGCTCCCAGTAGTGAAGAATTTGTATTTATGTTATATTCATGTACAACTAATCTTCACAAAGAAGTATATTTCATTGCAAGCCTTACCAAGGTTTTGTACTTCGAATGAAAGACTAAGGGATGGTGCCTTCAATATTTCCTCTAGTTAACCTTGAAAGATGGCCTTCTTGGCCAATTTACAAGGGCTTCTTCTTGTAATCCTTTAGCATTTATAGAAATATATATTTAGAAAGACAAAGCTACAGGATTTTGTTTATGAAAGGCATTTTCCACTTTATATTCTCATTGTATCCATGTTGGAGTTTATCATACTCTTTATTATGTTGTGTTAATTTTCATTTGATTATGGTTCTATAGGAATGACATACTTCAAACCCAATGCACTAATTCTAGTCTTGAAAATTTCCAAAATATTTTAATTAAAAGAGTCGAAATTTTGTCTTGAGTAATGTCAAATGATGCAGGGACTACAATTCTGATAATCATAAGCAACATTTATTTTTGGCTTTCAAGATTGATTCTAAGTTGAGCATATCAAATCAAATATATAACCTAGAAAAATGCCTTGCGCAATACCTATGTTGGTTATTGATTTTTTGTATCAAGTACCTGTACACTCATCTTTTTAATCGAAACAGTAAATCTCCAATTACATTCTTTTAACACAATAAGCCATTTTTATATGCATCGGGGTCTCAGAATCTCTTTGAAGAAAAATTTATCAGTGATAGGCCAATATATATTTATGGAATTGAACAATTTTGAGAGTGACACAAACATCTAACTAATGGAAAGGTGGTTCAGATCATTGATTGCATGTTGTAGGTTCCATCCATGTTATCTCAAAAGCATGTTGTAGGTCCATAGTCAAAATAGTTTTCATGGAACAAATTTTTCCACATGCAGCAAAAAAAGAAGAGAGAAAAGCATATGTAGGATTCCAACAACGCATCTAGCTATTTTCACCAGAAACAGACATACACTCAAATTTATGTCTAGTTAGTGAGGTCTAGTAATCCAAACACCTACATTGACAATTCAAATTATTTGATAGTTAGAATTAGTAATTATGTAGGACACCATTAAAACTACTAAAATATAATAACCACACATAAAACAACTAAAAATGACTAAATTAGTGACCAATAAATGAGATTAATGACCAAAATTTGCATATAAAATGACCAAAAATTGAGAGATACGTGACCAAACAATGAGATATAAATGACCAAAACAATGACCAAAATTCACATATCAATGACCAAAAAATAGTTTTGGTGGCTAATTTACGGTCTTTTATTACGCGACCAAATTTGGCCATATTCTAGTTTGTCATGTGGTCATACATTTGGTCATTGATTCAAATATATGACCAAATTAATGACCAAATATATGACTAAATTAATGACTAATTGACAAGCTATAAATGACCAAAATAAAAATGACCAATTTTGGTCGCATAATTAAAGACCGTAAATTAGCCACCAACGATCGTCAAACCAAAAGTGGTCATTGATATGCAGATTTTGGTCACTAATATCTCATTTTCCACTAGTGGAGGAGTTCCCAAGCAAGTTTCATTATGATAGATTTCAACATTATATTTAAGAAAATTTTATAAGAAAAGTTGTCAATTATATGCAGATCAAATATCATATTCCCTAGAGGACAAGGGCCCAACGATATAATATTATGCATTGTTGCAAGAGTTCAAAGATGTGTTTCCAAATGAAGTGTTGTGATTTCCACCAAAAGGAGATATTGATTTTACAATAGATCTCGTTCCAGGGGCATTGACAGTTTCCATAGATCCTTATAGAATGAGCACTATGGAAATGTTAGACTGAAATATGCAACTACATGAATTAATGGAAAATAAGTATATAAGACAAAGTGTATCTCCTTAGGGAGAAAAGATGTTATTTGTCAAGAATAAGGATGGGACTTTAAGGTTGTGTGTCAATTACAGGAAGCTAAATAAAGTGACAATCAAGAATAATACCCATTCCCTAGAATTGATTATTTGTTCGATCAAATGAAGGAAACCAAAGTATTTTCGAAAATTGACTTGAGATCTGGGTGTCATCAAGTGAGAATAGAATAATAATACATTCAAAAGAAACCTTTCCAAACAAGATATGGGAATTATGAGTTCACGGTGGTTCCATTTGTACTTACCAATGGACTCGCCACATTCATGTGTCGCATGAATAGTGTTTTTATCAAGTATTTGGGTAAGTTTGTGTTGTTGTTCTTGGATTATACTATTGTTTATTCAACGAATGTAGAAAAGAATGAGGAACATTTAAGAATGGAATTACAAGTTCTTAGAGAGAACCAATTGTATGCAAAGCTAAGAAAGTGTGAATTCTATCAAAGAATATTACAATATTTGGGTCATGCTATCTCAGAAGAAGGAATTGCAGTGTATCCAAAAAAGATTGAATCCTTAATGGATTGGACTACTCCAAAGAATGTTACCAATGTTAGATATTTTTGTTAGTGATTAAGAAAATATATGAATATAATTGAACATTAAAACTTTAATCCATACTAACAGTGCATATATGTCTCATCATTATTCCAAAGACATAAATAAAACCATAGAACATAGGATATACTCTAAGAAAACCCTCCACTGATTTAAAGGATAAAAAACCCAGCAAACAATCTTAGAGTATGATTGATAATTAACAGAGAATGATTACAAAATAATAGTATATTTCCTTCTTTGAGAGAACCAAAGAGTAGAGATCAAATGCAATAGTGTGATGATCTTTCCAAGTGCATAGGAATTTAATAACAAGTCAAATTGGTCATACAAGGAAGGTAGAGAATATTGCATGCTTCAGTAAGTAGTTAACATCGAGAACATTGTTTTATATTCAACCATGCAGACTCAATGAATTTGTGTCAAGTTGGCACTCCATAATTATCTCCCACAAAGAAGATATGCGCCCTCCATTATTTCACTGAGTTTAACTATATCTAACTGAGTTGATAATTGAATGAACTGAACTAAAATGAATGGAATTGCATGCACCTAAATGTTAGTGCACACAAATGAATGGAACTTCATCCAACTAAACATAACTGAATATAACTGAACATAAATAAATGTAATTGAGTGGAACTGAATGTAACTCAACAAAACTAAATGTAACCAAACATAACTAAATGTAATTGTTATCTCCCAAAATAATTTATTTTGATAGTATGAAGAATTTAACTCATGCAATGAAGGATATGAATATCATTGACAGTTTGAAAGCCTCTGTTTTTTATTTGGATGAAAATTTCACAAGTTATAGCTTTCGGTAGCTTAGGCGATGACTATCATAGCTCATTAGCCACTGAAAGTCTATGTTTTGGTGGCTAAACAGTTGAACGTAGGCCAAAGGAAAACTACCAAAAGCGGTATGAGCAAGCAGAGTCAAAGTAACACTTTTGGTGGCTTAGGCGAGACTACAGAAACTCATTAGCCACCAAAAAGGGTCGTTTTTGGCAGATTAGAAAGGGGTGCAACATATACACTAACCACCGAAAGCTAAAAGATAAATATCAGGTGGAAAACCCTTTTCAAAGGTTTAGGCGAAAGCTATGACATCTGTGTTGACAATCGAATTACATTGTTGACAGCGGTCGAAGATTTAGTCCTATACGATGATGACATTTCGGAGGTTTAGTCCTTTATGTCACCGACACTACGAAGAGTCTAGTAGGTTGAGGTTTCGATCGTCGAAGCATTAGTGGTTACAACTTCTGATCACTGATGCTTAACCATCATGATGTTAGTGGTTTGAAATGCCGACACTGTGACAGCGTTCAGGTTTAAAGTTTCTATGCATTAGTGGTTAGAGCTTTCGATCGCCGATGGGTTCATTATTGGTTTGAATCGGAAGTTAAAAAAGGATTTTTCAAAGTCGCTATCTGCCGAGAATGGAAATTCACCACAGCGACGAGGTAAATATTCGGGTGGTTTAAGCAAGAATGATAACATTTGAATTAGCCACCAAAAGCCAGTATTTCGGTGGTTAATTGAAAAAATCATGGAGGATCTAAACCATCGAAAGGCTAAAACAACGAAACGGTTGGGAACTGTCACATCCAACCCCGTTAGCAAGGGAAAAGGCCATTTTAAAGCATCATTACCCACCTCAAAGACCTGGAGCTCTGTGACTGCATGGGAAATGAACGAAAAGGGTCGTTAGGCAAGTAGCACAAACTAGTCTGACTGCCAAGCCTCCAGTTTCCCTCCACCTGTCCTGAAGACCATCAAATAGCCATCGAATGCTCTGGTTGAAGTAAGTTACAGAGATATGGGAAAAGTGATCTCAAGGATCGAGCTGTTGTCATCATTTTTGTGACCTCAGCTTGCATAAAAGACAGAAATCCCTCATAATCAGTGCCTTGGGACCCCATCAAATTTCATTTTCAAAATTAGCATTGTTCTCACCAAAAAAACGAGCTCTGAAGGAGTAGCTTGCTAAAGCACATTGTATACAAAGTCTAAAGGCTATTTTGTAGGTACCCAGGAGATACACCCTTCAGGATGAAGAAAAGTGGACCAGCTCTCATAAAGGAGCTAGGTGATGTCAATTATTTAGAGACCCATCCAAAGGATTGCATACTGTTCTAGGAGGTAGGCTACTACAAATATTGTGAAAAAATACAGGGTTTTCATTAGCAGGTGGCTGAAGCTTTTTCCCTGTCATTGGATGGTTCAAAATCAGTCATAGGAAGGGAGGAATTTCTCATAGATGAAGCACTAATATCATAGGTGATTGAACTCCCTTACACTGGAGAGAAGTGGTTCAAGACCACCATACCCAAATATGTGGAGTTCAGGTCATATCTCAATCCTGAGCATAGGGAAATGATATGGAATAAGAGTGTTCCATCATCATGGCTGGAAGAGAGATAGCAACAGCTGCTAAAGGCCATTGTGGTCTATTTGACCCATCAAGGAAGATACCATAGAGCAACGATCTATCATTTCAAACTCATGAACCACTTCAAAGGTAAGAACCCTCTTAATATGCCATTTTATTTACACAAGAGTCTAGGGAATATGGACCGTCAAGTGAAAGCACAGCCATCCAAAAATTTTGGCAATTTGTGCCACCACAGTCTTATCTAGCTATTGGTCTAGGAATCGTTGAAGTAAAGAAACATTTCTTGGCCCTATTTCTTGTTTTGGAATGGATTTGAGACAGGCATTCAGCCAGAAGAGAAAGGAAAATATCCTGAAATCTAGCACTCCAAGGAGTGGGAGAAGAAGGAGGAGGGCCATTTCCCCAGCTGCAGCAATTGAACAACCTCCCTCCTCCTCCAAAACCCAGAAGGAAAAAAGGAATTTGAATTTCAGTGAGAAAGGTCAGGGGGCAGAAGCACACTAGAAGAATGTCTTAAACCTACCTTATTCAGATTCTGAGGAAGAACAAGGAGAGGATGCATCCCTAGCTCTGCAAATTGTTCCATTTAATGAAGCATTTCCATTCCCAACTCCACAGGAACAAGAAGAACCAGTTGAAAGGGATTCCTCCAGCAAACCTAGAATTCAAAAGATCAATCAGCTACTAAGGCGGGTTTATGAAATGGAGGTCTTGGAAAGAGAACTGAAGAGAAACAATGAAACATTGACTAAAATAAACAAGCTATTGCACAAGTCCTACTTGGAGCAGAGAGAGAGATACATATTCTTAAAAAGGCTGAACATCAGGTACCTGAAGGACAATACCAGGTTACTTAGGATGGTAAGGCTCCAAAGGCTGCAGTTGAAAGAAGAAAAAGCAAACCCTAGCAGCCACCTTCCTTATCAACCCTAGATAAAGCATCCATTAGTCTCCATCCTCCTAAAACGAGCTAGGGCCCAGCAAACACTCCAAACACGAAGCCCTCAGAAGAAGAAGGATGAGCAAATAGGCCTGGAAAGGCATTTTTGAGCGAAACCTAATAAATTTTGTGAAACAGGGCTTTCCGTGGTTAAGCAGGTGCTGCAGCAGTTTGTTAGCCGCTGAAAGTTCCTCCTTTCGGTAGTCAAAATTTTTGATAGACTGGCCACTTAACCACCGAAAGAGGACAGAGGTTTAAAAGCAAGTTTTTGACAGACAAAACTGGATTTTTGAGACTACCGATGGCTCAAGGGCATAAGTTAAAGATAAAAGGTGCTGACATAAGTATCAAAAAGGGGCTGTTAGATCTATTATGACAAAACAGCACCATAAAGTCATCAACCCAAATTGTCAAGGAGAAATCAGTGGGTTAACTGACAGTGGACCAGCAACAGTGATCATTAGCGACTACTTCAGTTATTTAATGTCCAGTCAGTGAAATAAATCTTCATTGTAGTTAGACAAGTAGTTAGGTAGGGTTTCAAACCCTAATTTGCAAAAACTGTTACTTTTTATTATTTTTGTAAAAAACAAATCCAAGTTTTAGGATCTGTCCATTTTGTAAAAGGCTATAAAGCCTAAGATTGATTTTATAATAAGGGTTCAACTTAGGGGATTTACAAGCCTATACTATTGTCATCTTCTCATCTTGTTCATTCTGAAATATAAGCTCTTTGGTTATGATTTGTTCAGCCATCATCTCTATCTTTACTGTACTTATGCTTTAATGTGTATTTAGGTTATTTTCAAGTTGATTAATAGCTAATAGCTGTCAACCTATTGCTGAGTTAATGTGATTTGATTTATAAGTACCATCCTTGTCAGGTTTTATCCTTTTATATGCATCTATTTTGTATGTAAGTCTGCCAAATTGATGAGTTCTCCATCCCTGTACCTTATTGTCAAACTACTGAACAAGTTGTAACTAAAATCCTTGTAATTGAGTGAGATTCATGCATGTCTTGAGAGTGGAAGGTTATATAGGTCAGAGGACTTGATCCATATCAGAAAACACTAATTTTTTTCTAAGTTACTAGGAATCCTTGAGCTACAACCTAAAGGAATTTCCTGGAGTGATAACAAATTGGCATCATTGCCGGGGAGAGGAGACTGAAGCTCAGCTTCCCTGGGAGACGACATAGATCCATGCTTTGATGATAGACAAAGCTTGGACACTATTATGGTTGTAATCATCTATCTGGAGACTCCATTGATATAAGGTGCACGTGGCTTCAAGAAGACCAAGTACCAGAGCAAACCCTAAGGGGCCACCATCAACACCAGTTTCAGATCCAGAAGAAATTTTGAGAAGAGCTAGGGCTTTACTAAGACAGACCAGTAGTGCTGCACAAAAATCTACATCAGGTATTTCAAGAAATCTTTCTGCTATTATTTCTTCTGTTGAAATTCTTAATTCTCAGGAATTTTTAGATACATTAGAAAAATATTAGGTTTGGTCATCTTCAAGCACTTTTTCTTGTGTAGATCCAAATCCCTGGTGACTCCACTGGGATAAGTATACCACCACCTTCTCAACAAGTATTTCCATCAGTTATTCCTTCCTCAACCCTATCCATACCCATTTCCAATATGGCTTCCCCTCAATTGACCAAGATGGAAAGGATCCTAGTAGCTAGGTATGTACCCATAGTTTTTCCAAATCCCCTCGCAGCCATGCCTACTAGGGATTATCTCAAGTTTACAGGGGAAGGGGATTTCACTGCTGAATAACATCTAGAGGCATTTTACAACTATGTTTAAAATATTAACATAGAGCAAGAAGATGTATGGACTAGGTTTTTTGTGCAAAGCCTAGATGGTCAGGCTAGGAAGTGGTTTAAGGAACTGCCTGCTGGATCAGTGGCAGGCATAGAGGCCTTAGATGATATTTTCCTAAAGCATTAGGGAGAAAGGAGATACCACCTCTACTATATCACAGAATTCAACAAATTGAAAAGAGAAAATGGGGAGTCTATCTCCAAATTTACCAAGAGATTCAACAATATGTACAGCAAGATCCCTACTAAAATTAATCCCAGTGATACCTCAGCTAGGATAACCTATGCAAATGCCTTTGACTCTGACTTCTGCCTACTTCTCAGATAAAGGAGGTATGCCTCCTTATCACTCATGCAGGATGCTGCCATGGAGGTAGAGTCAAACATTCTTTCATCTTAGAAGGTCAAATGGAAGATAGACAGGAAGAAGAATCCAGCAGACCCTAGTGGGGCTTCTGCATCAGAGAACAAGATTGACAAAATGGACAAATTGTTAGATAACCTGACTGCTAAAATTTCTAAATTGAAGGACCAAGGACATATACCTGTGAGGGGTAAAGGGATAAGTGACTTTGCTCCTCAAAACCCTAATTTTGTTCCTTATAGAAGAGGAAAACCCCCAATTCATATTCTCAGAAGGGAGAGGAATGAAGGGGAAGATCAAAGAATAAGAGCTCCATTATAAAATGCTATATTAGAAGAAGAGCCAAAATTCATTGAAGAAGAAGGAGAAGCTGAAGACAACATCCATTGCATGGAAGATGAGGTGGACTGTACTTTTTCGACACAGGAAGAATATGAAGAATCCCTAATTGATGAATAGATCACTGAAGAGACTGTCTATCAAGATAATAATCAGGGAGGTTACCAGCTCAGGTCTATGCTGGTCTCTCCTCTGAAGAATAATGCTGCACTGGTCAAGCATCCGCTACATCAACTAGAAATGTTGTTGTTTTGCCGAAGAAGGTGGATTTCACACCCAAAGAATTACAGAAACCAACACTTTCAGCCATACATGATCAAGTCCAACCCAAACCTATAGCTCATGAGGTAATATTTCCAGATAGACTGCATTGTTCTTTCAACCTTGAGTCTGAAATTCAAAAATTGAAAATCCCTTTCCCTTTAATTGAGCTAATGAAGAATGATGCATTCAAGTCCTCCATTCTAAATTCCCTTTAGCCCAAGGAGCACATTGACACTGACTTTGTGAACCTACAAGATTACAATCCTATTGTAAGCCTGGCCCCATGATCAAAGACCTAAAGGACTCATGCCCAGCATTCTACATATCCTTGAATATCCATGATAAAATCCTTCATAATTGTCTGTTGGATTCAGGAGTCTCTCATAACCTGATGCCAAAGGTTGTGATGGATGAGATTGGCCTCAGCATCACCAAGCCCTACCATGATTTATTCTCCTTCAACTTCAGGAAGGTCAAGTTCTTGGGCCTCATTAAAGACCTTGTTGTGAACCTAACTCGGCTACCTTCGAAAAGCATCATGATGGACATTGTAGTGACTGATATACCTCCAAAATTTGGTCTCTTGTTGTCTTGGTCATGGAGCAAAAGACTAGGTGGCACCCTTCAGATGGATATCACATATGCCACCATTCCCATGTTTGGAGGAGAGACTAAGAGGCTGTATAGGGAAAATCAGCTGGCATACATTATAAGTAAGGAGAGAAACTCAGTGAATCACCCCATCTATGCAGTGGACACTAATTTTGGGTCATGCATTTTGCAAATAGATGATTCTCAGCAGACATCAGTCCAGCTCACTAATCCCACCTATCCGCAGCCTAAAGAAGGTACAACACTCTGGACCATGTATTTTGATGGGGCTAGCACTCAAAGCTCAGCAGGTGCAGGTGTAGTATTGATCTCCCCATCTAAGGAAAACATCCATCTATCTTATAAGATTGATTTTAAAACCACTAACAACATAGTAGAATATGAATCCTTGCTGCTAGGAGTGAAAGCTGCCAAGGAGATGGGGATAATGTGCATGAATATTTTTGGAGATGTAGACCTCATCATACAACAGGTCAACAACACTTTTCAGACAAAAAACATCAGACTAAAGGCCTATAGGGACGAGGTATGGAAACTCAGAGACTCCTTTATGTTTTTTGAACTGGCATACATTCCTAGGGTTTTGAATCACCTGGCTGATTCCCTAGCTATCTCTGCAAGTTTGTTTGTTCCTCCTTTACCCCCTAAGCTCAACTATGATGTTCAGGTCAAGTACATGCCCTCTCTACCAGATAATGTAAAATTTTGGAGGGTGTTTGAGAATGATGATGAGCTTAGTAAATTCCTTTAGTTAGTAGACGAATTCTTTGACATACACATAGACCAAGAAAACCTAAACACGGAGGAATCCAAACAGCTCAATTTAAGAGATAAAGTGACTGATCAAAACATTGTCCAATTGCCTAGCAACTACATACCCCGAGGTCTAGTACCACTGGAAGAACTGTTTGATCACAATGACATCCCTTTCAAGTTTGTCAAAAAGGAGTTGGATCCTGCTATCCAAGAGCAAAACATACGGAGAAAAATCCATCCTAAATTGATAAATATTTCCATGGGGTTGAATGCCGATCATAGGTCTAAATTTTGCAGCTTGATAAAAGAGTTTGCTAATGTTTTCGCATGGGAGTATAGTGACCTAAAAAATTATGACACCAATATCATCCAACATAGAATTCCTTTGAAGAAGGACACCATTCCTTTTAAGCAGAAGCTGAGACCCATCAGCCCTCTCTTATTACCAGTGATTGAAAAGGAAATCCACAAGCTCCTCAAAGCCAAGATCATAATCCCCCTCAGGTATTCCAAGTGGATTGCAAACCTAGTAGTGGTAAGAAAGAAAAATGGAGAAATCAGGTTGTGTGTGGATTTTAGGAACCTGAACAAGTGTTCCAAGAAAGACAACTATCCACTGCCCAAGATGGAACACCTATTGCAGAAAGTCTTGGGGGCTAGGGTTATGTCCTTCCTTGATGGATTCTCTGGTTACAACCAAGTTGTTGTGCACCATGATGACCAAGAGAAGACTACCTTTACCACCCCCTAGGGCACCTTCATGTATGCTAAAATGCCATTTGGGCTAATGAATTATGGGGCTACTTTTCAGAGAGCCATTGACCTAGCTTTTGTAGGGCTAAAAGTCAAGTTTGTGCTGATATATTTGGATGACCTGACAGTTTACTCTCATAGCCATCATGACCACTTGCAGCATATAAGGAAGGTCTTTCTGAAGTGTAGAAGGTATGGAATATCACTGAACCCTAAGAAGTCCCAGTTTGCACTCAGTGAAGGAAAGCTCCTGGGCCATATAGTTTCAGCCGAAGGTGTAAAGATCGGTCCTGTAAGAGTGGAAGCAATTCATAAGCTATCAATACTAAGATCAAAAAGAGACATTCAGTTATTTTTAGGCAAGATAAACTTTGTCAGGAGGTTCATCCCTAATTTCTCTGAGCTAGTAAAGCTCATAAAAGTCATGCTGAAAAAAGATGCAGAAATAAAGTGGGCTGACCAGGAAAGAAACTCTTTTGAAGACATTAAGAAAGCTATCATGGAGGCCCCAACCCTAATTAGTCCCGACTACACCAAAGGTTTTTACATTTTCTCTTTTGCATCTTATGACATAGTGGAAGCTGTACTATTACAAAATAATGATGAGGGTCTTGATCATCCAATTGCATTCTTCAGCAGAACCCCGAGAGATACTGAGCTGAAGTATGAACCAATTGAGAAGCAGGCTTATGCTCTCATAAAATCTTTGAAAACTTTCAGAATCTACATTCTCCATGCAAAGGTCATTGCATATGTCCCTTCAGCTGCTGTGAAGGATGTTTTGACTCATCCTGACATCGATGGGAAGAGAGCTAAGTGTATTGCCAAACTCATTGAGTTTGATATAGAGGTAAAACCCACTAAGCTGGTAAAGGGACTAGGTCTGGCCAAACTCATGGCCAAAGAGAACTATGAGCTGATGGGAATAAACTTCACATGTGTCAAATCAGCAAAGGTGTAGACTATGGTAGCAGCAAAAGCAAAAGTGAATCAAGATCAGAATGACATTCCATCAGTAGCTGAAAACATATCTTCATGTGAGTGGTACTTAGGTATCATTCAATTTCTGCAAAAATTAGAAGTTTCTCCTGATCTCACTCCTAACCAAGCACGAGCCCTTAAGTTGAAATCTGTTAAGTTTTGCATAATTGACAAACTGCTATACTGGAGAGATCGGTCTAGAATTTTGCTAAGGTGTCTAGATAAAGAGGAAGCAGAGCAAGTCATGCATCATTTTCATTCCAGCACATGTGTGGGGCACCACTACTAGAAAACCACAACCCAAAATATCTTAAGAGAAGGATTATATTGGCCAGTTCTCTTTCCTGATGTATGCACTTTTGTAAGGGCTTGTGACCAATGCCAAAGATTTATAGGGAAGCAACAGCTCAAGTCCTTTCCCCTTAGGCATATTGTGGTGAATGGGCCTTTCCAGCAATGGGGTCTGGATTTCATAGGTGAAATAAATCCATCTTCCAGTGGACAGCATAAATGGATCTTAGTAGCCACTGACTACTTTACCAAATGGATAGAAGCAATACCCACTAGGAATGCCACTCATCAAGTCATCATGAGATTTTTATATGAGAATATTTTTAGCAGGTTTGGCTACCCAGTAAGGTTAGTAATTGATAATGCACCAGATTTCAAGGCTGGGGCATTAGTTAAAATGTGTGAATCAATGGGTATTCAACTGGTGCTCTCCACATCCTATTATCCCCAAGGCAATTGCTTCGCTGAGTCATCCAACAAGAGCTTAGTCAGAATCATCAGGAAACTGCTAGAGACAAATTAGAAAATTTGGGATTCAAAGCTTAAGCTTTATTTATGTGCTGATAGGGTGACAGACAAAAGATCCATAGGGACTTCTCCATTCAATCTAGTTTATGGCACTAAGGCCATTTTTCCTATCCAGCTCATCCTTCCAGTGGCAAATTTCTTTCAGGAAGAGGAAGATGAACCAAATGATATGGTGAGAAGGATGATGGATTTGGTGGAGTTACAGCAAATAAGGGAGCAAGTTCTAGGAAAATCAGAAGATATTCAACAGAGGATAAAGGGCATGTACGACAAAAGAGAAAAAGTAGATAACTTCCAGGTCGGAGATTGGGTCCTCAAGTGGGATGCTATCAAACAGGACAAGGGAAAACATGGAAAATTTGACTCTTGGTGGATTGGCCCTTTTGTGATAGCTTAGGTACATAAGAATAACACCTTCAAATTGCAGAATCTGGAAGGTGAAGAGGTATTCGATGACCCAGTGAATGGGCAGTTCTTGAAACTCTATTTTATTTGAGGCTCTGAGGCCTTATTATTGTAAATTCGTAGATAGTAGGTTATTTTGCTTTCAGAATAAACTCAATGCCCAATGGAATAGTAAATGATAGTGTTAAGTTGCTTAGTTTCTTTTAGGGAAAGGCATTTTTGGTCTGGGATTCTTGGGACCTCCCTAGGAGGTTCCCATCCCCAAGTAGGAGCCAGATGTTATCTCCCAAAATAATTTATTTTGATAGTATGAAGAATTTAACTCATGCAATGAAGGATATGAATATCACTAACAGTTTGAAAGCCTCTGTTTTTTATTTGGATGAAAATTTCACAAGTTATAGCTTTCGGTGGCTTAGGAGAGGACTGTCATAGCTCATTAGCTACTGAAAGGCTATGTTTCAGTGGCTAAATAGTTGAACGCAGGCCAAAGGTAAACTACCGAAAGTGGTCTGAGCAAGAAGAGTCAAAGTAACACTTTCGGTGGCTTAGGAGAGAGTACAGAAACTCATTAGCCACTGAAAAGGGTCATTTTCAGTAGATTAGAAAGGGGTGCAAGATATACACTAACCACCTATAGATGAAAGATAAATATCGGGTGGAAAACCATTTTCGGTGGTTTAGGTGAAAGATATGACATCTGTGTTAACCACTAAAAGAACATTGTTGACAAGGGTCAGAGATTTAGTCCTCTAATATGCCAATGTTTCAAAGTTTTAGTCCTTTATGTCACTGACACTACGAAGAGTCTAGTGGGTTTAGGTTTTGATAGCTGACGCATTAGTGGTTAGAGCTTTCGATCGCCGATGCTTAACCACCGCGACGTTAGTGGTTTTAAATGCCGACACTGCGGCAACGTTCAGGTTTAAAGTTCCAATGCATTAGTGGTTAGAGCTTCTGATTTCCGATGGGATCCTTAGTGGTTTAAATCGGCAGTTAAAAAAGGGTTTTTCAAAGTCGCTATCTGCCGAAAATGGAAATTCACCATGTCGACGGGGTAAATATTCCGGTGGTTTAAGCAAGAAAGATCATGTTTAAATTAGCCACCAAAAGCCAGCATTTCGGTGGTTAACTGACAAAATCACTGAGGATCTAAACCACCGAAAGGCTAAAATAAGGAAACGGTTGGGAAGTGTCACATCCAACCCCGTCAGCAAGGAAAAAGGCCATTTTAAAGCATGATTACCCACCAAAAAGAACTGGAGCCGTGTGACTGCATGGGAAATGAATGAAAAGGGACATTAGGCAAGTAGCACAAACTGATCTAACTGCCAAGCCTCCAGTTTCCCTCCACCTGTCCCGAAGACCATCAAATAGCCATTGAATTCTCTGGCTGAAGCAAGTTACGAAGATATGGGAAAAGAGATCTCAAGGATTGAGCTGCTGTCATCATTTTGGTGACCTCAGCTTCCATAAAATATAGAAATCCCTCATAATCAGTGCCTTGGGACCCCATCGAATTTCATTTTCAAAATTATCATTGTTCTCACCAGAAAAATGAGCTCTAAAGGAACAGCTTGCTGAAGCACACTGTATACAAATTCTAAAGGTTGTTTTGTAGGTACCCAAGAGATACACCCTTCTTGATGAAGAAAAGTGGACCATATCTCATACAGAAGGTAGGTGATGTCAGTTATTTAGAGACCCATGTAGAGGTTTGCATACTGTTCCAGGAGGTAGGCTGCTACAAATATTGTGAAAAAATACAGGGTTTTCATTAGTAGGTGGCTAAAGCTTTTGGCCTGTCATTTCATGGTTCAAAAGCAGTCATAGGAAGGGAGGAACTTCTCATAGATGAAGCACTAATCTCAGAGGTGACTAAACTCCCTTGTACTAGACAGAAGTGGTTCAAGACCAACATACCCAAAGATGTGAAGTCCAGGTCATATCTCAAGCCTGAGCATAGGGAAATGATATGGAAGAAGAGTGTGCCATCATCATGGCTGGAAGAGAGCTAGCAGCAGATGCTAAAGGCCATTGTGGTCTATTTGACCTGTGAAGGAAGATATAATAGAGCAATGATCTATCATTTCAAACTCATGAACCATTTCACAGGTAAGAACCCTCCTAATCTTCCCTTTTATTTACACAGGAGTCTAGGGAAGATGGCCCATCAAGTGAAATCCTAGCCATCCAAAATTGCTGGCAGGTTGTGCCACCATGGTCTTATCCAGTTATTGGCTTAGGAATCATTGAACAAAATAAACATTGCTTGGCCCTATTTCTTGTTCTAGAATGGCTTTGAGACAGGCCTTTAGCCAAAGAAGAAAGGAAAATATCCTGTAAAGAAATCCAGCACTCTAAGTAGTGGGAGAAGAAGGAAAAGGTCCATTTCCTGAGCTTTAGCAACTAAACAGCCTCCCTCCTCCTCCAAAACCAAGAAGGAAAAAATGAATTTGAATTTTGGTGAGAAAGGTCAGGGGGCAGAAGCACACCAGAAGAATGTTTTAAACCTACCATATTCAGATTCTGAGGAAGAACAAGGAGAATATGTAGCCCTAGCTCTGCAAATTGTTCCATTTACTGGAGAATTTCCATTCCCCACTCCATAGGAACAAGAAGAACCAATTGAAAGGGCTTCCTCCATCAAACCTAGAAGTCAAAAGATCAATCAACAACTAAGGCAGGTTTATGAAATGGAGGCCCCTTGGAAAGAGAACTGAAGAGAAACAATGAAACATTGACTAAAACAAACAAGATATTGTAAAATTCCTACTTGGAGTAGAGAGAGAGATACATCTTCTTAAAAAGGTTGAACACCAGGCACCTAAAGGACAATACCAGGTTACTTAGGATGGTAAGGCTCCAAAGGCTACAGTTGAAAGAATCAAAATCAAACCCTAGCAGCCACCTTTCCTTATCAACCCTAGCTGAAGAAGACATCAGTCTCCAGCCTCTTGAAACGATCCAGGGCCTAGAAACTACTCCAAACACAAAGCCCTCAAACGAAGAAGGTTGAGCAAATAGGCCTGGAAAGGCATTTTTGAGCAAAACCTAATAAATTTTGTGAAACATGGATTTCAGTGGTTAAGCAAGCACTGGAGCAGTCCATTAGCCCTCGAAAGTTCCTCCTTTCGGTAGTTAAAAGTTTCGATAGACTGGTCTCTTAACCACCGAAAGCGGACGGAGGTTTAAAAGTAAGTTTTTGAGAAACATAACCAGATTTTGGCGACTGCCGATGGCTCAGGGGCGTAAGTTAAAGATAAAAGGTGCTGGAATAAGTATCAAAAAGGGGTTGTTAGATCTATTATGACAAAACAACACCATAAATTCATCAACCCAAATTGTCAAGGAGAAATCAGTGGGTTAACTGACAGTGGACCAGTAGCAATGATCATTAGCGACTAGTTCAGTTATTTAATGTTCAATCAGTGAACTAAATATTCATTATAGTTAGACAAGTAGTTAGGTAGGGTTTCAAACCCTAATTTGCAAAAACTGTTACTTTTTATTACTTTTGTAAAAAACAGATCCAAGTTTTAGGATCTGTCCATTTTGTAAAAGGCTGTAAAGGCTAATATTGATTTTATAATAAGGTTTCAACTTCGGGAATTTATAAGCCTATACTATTGTCAGCTTCTNTCTTTTGTTATGATTTGTTCAGCCATCATCTCTATCTTTACTGTACTTATGCCTGAATGTGTATTTAGGTTATTTTCAAGTTGATTAATAGCTAATAGTTGTCATCTTATTGGTGAGTTAATGTGATTTGATTTATAAGTACCATGCTTATCAATATTTAGCCATTTATATCCATCTCTTTTGTATGTAAGTTTGCCAGCTTGATGAGTTCTCCATCCCTGCACCTTATTGTCAAACTACTGAACAACTTGTAACTAAAAGCCTTGTAATTGAGTGAGATTCATGCATGTCTTGAGAGTGGAAGGTTATATAGGTCACCTGAATTGATCGATATCAGAAAAACCTAAAAACATTTTAAGTTACCAGGCATCCTCAAGCTACAACCTAGAGGAGTTTCCTGGAGTGATAACAATAACTGAACAAAACTGAATGTAACTGAACATAACTGAATGTAATTGAACATAACTAAATATAACTAGTGTTTCTCCATGAGTGTCATATTCAACAACCACTTGCATAAATTAAGGATTTTATTCCTTAATTAACTAAATTTGATTTATCACAACTAAGACTCAATTGATGTCTTATTGATTCGAGCTCACTTGGAGTCATGCAAGGGAAACTTGAATTATCTCTCTATCTCTGTGATCATATTAATTTTCTATGCATGGTCCATATGTGTTCTCATTAATTACATATCATATCATACTCATAAGAATTTTCTCAAACCTATGATCATATGTATTACCCCAATTCATATAGTCACATGTTAAAGTATATCACTCTATAGGTAGCTAATCTCTAAAGGATACGTGTAGCACATATTGACCATGACTATCCATACATCACATAGTATATACTCGAGGCTTAATACAACATAATTCACGTGAACTTAATACACCATATGTTATGGAATTGATACAACACAAGTATCCGGATTTAACATAAGGTCATGATCTTAACCACAAGATCCTAGTACAAGCATATCTCCTTAATATGACAATGTCATGTGACATTAATACAATAAGAGTTCCAGACATGATAAAACAAAAGTCTTAGACCTTAATACAACATATGGTCATGGAGAAGATCTGAACCTAATTACAACATAGATTCCATACTTGATTACAACACAAGTCTCAGACCTTAATACAACATAAGGTCATGGAGAATAACTCAAGATGTACTCTCAATACTCCCTCTGAGCGAGGGAGACATTCTCTGCCATACCAAGCCTATCTTGAAAGTTTCTAAACTTCATCACAGATAGAGGCTTGTCACAAATTTTCAATATTCTCTTCAGTACCTATGTACTGGAACTCATTTTACATGACCATGAATTCAATGAAGTAAAACTTCATCTCAATGTGTTTTTATCATAACACACATATAGGGTTTTTGAGAAATATTGACTATTAACACCTAATGATGGTAGGCTCAAGTATTTCAACCTAGTAGGTATATTTCCATGCTACACTACTCCTCAATATGTATTATTATCCACAAAACACATTTTTCTTCTGTAGTACTCTCATACATGCATCTTGCTTCTATGGTACTAGCCCCAATACACCTAGATTTTGTAGTACTATCCTCAAATTACATCGCTTATCTCAGGATAAAACAATAGCTGGATATCAAAATCAAATAATAGGTCTTCCATGTATAAAATACAATAATGATCCTATTCTAATGTACCTTAAAGGTACTCAAACATATGCCTAGTAGAAAGCATAAAATACAATAGATCTACTCAAAGACCAACCAACTACTTATACAAAGTAGCATCATTTGGATCCAATCCAGAATAAAGTTTCTCTAATCTAGAAACCATGGATTTTAAATCCATCACATATAACATTATACAAAAAATGTGTAATAACATGAAGAAAGAAAGACTTATCTTTTCTTTCACTCTTCAACATGTGTTTACTTCTTGAATCTTCTGCTATCTAAAGAAGTTTTCTTCGATATTTCCATTCTCTATGATGTTCTTCAAGTCATGATCACTTTCTCAGTGATCCTTCTCTTTATACTACAACACCCGAACTACCTCTCCGATAGTTTTAACTCTACTCATGTGGATTCTCTCCACAAGATATCACAACCCTTGGATTCCTAAGTCATGTACTATCACTAACTAATGGGGATTTTATCTGCTGCTACCTATGAAGAAACATTAGTAATCCCTCTTCAACTGGAGGGGTTTTTCGGTACTATACAAAGCTTGTCCTAGATAGAGGATTTAGTAGGAATGATGGAAATGTCACTCATTTGTGAATATGTACCATGTCTCGAATATAAATGACTAGAAATCTAAAACAAATTTACTTCTTTTCAACATTCTTTATCTAGAGAAACACATGTGACCTTCCTCGATCACTATACTAGTCAGATTCAATATATCTTTGAAACTCTATTTAACTAACCAAGACATATCTAAGTTTACATACACTTGTACCAAGTAGGTACCACGACACATGCTATGTACATTTATATGTACAGATTGCAAATCACATGACTGATCCTGAGACCTATGACTAACCAGGTTCGTCTCAACTAACTTTTGAGATATTCCAAATCTGACATAAACTTATTCATATAGATGTCCATCGACTATTAATCCATCATCCTAAGACTCTTCAGGTTTTCTGCTACACATTTTCCTTAATAAGGAAAATATTATCTGGTGACTGCCACACCTCTAATCATAAGAATCATAACAAGATTATTGAATAATATTTTGATCTTCCTTATGAATTATGAGCATCATGCATCTCTCCTTTTTACAAAAGGTACATCAACCAGTTACACTCGTTCTTTAGGAGCCAGCGAGACTAGAAAATCCCTCTTCACCATGTAAATGCGAGAATCATAATCTGGGTCCTCCATCATAGAGACTTATGCTCATTTATATATGAATCTCTTCTTTGACACATGGACCTAAATAATATAGAAAATATTCAAGAGTCTTCACATCTATCATAATAGAATTAAGCCATCTATTTTGTATGCTTTCCAAGAGACATAGGAACCTCCTGGAATGTTCTCTTTTTGGATCACCCATCTGAATGACTCTACATTCATGTCCATATTTAATTTTTAGGTAAGGGAATATTAATTTTTCCTACAAGAAAAATTATTCTAATGGTTAGAACCATTTCATACTCATGAATTTTATTCACCTAAAATACTCTCAATATACTAATAATTATTTACATAGTTATGTACATATTTTGACCAATCAGCTTCACATAACCCATTATAATATTATATAATGATATGCAGCCCTATATTAGTCCTATATCAGTCGAAAAAAATCATTTTATGAAAGAAATATATATCCTTATGTTCATATATCATGAGGTAAGTATGAATCCCTCTATTTGGCCAACCATGTAGTCTTATGTTCACCATTTATGAAACAATCATGCAACCCTGAATATCATGTATTGTGGACGATGTTGTAAGCCTTATATCCATCATATATCATCTCACAAAATATGGACTCATGATATCACTAATATGCCAATAAGGATAGAAAAAACAATTTATATGCTAAACACAATTCCAAGTCTAGGAATATAGATCTATATGACAACCATGAAACATAAAAAAAACTTTTATATCTGATTGATAACATCATATAAAAAAATGTAATGTACTCATCTTTATTGTTTGTGTGGGCTCCCTCTTGTTCTCTGCACCTTGTGGAGATAGGTGGAGTCCTTCTTTATTCACTACAACTTACAACACTACAAAAAGAAAATTAATGCATGTACTAGAAGGCATGTCTTTTCATGGGAATAAGGATCCCATAAAATCAAGAGTGAATTCTCTTCTTCACTAAAGGAAATATTGCTTTTGATCATCCTCTTCCGCGTATGATTTCGATTGAGAAGGTTCACCTCCTTCAATGGCGGTAGATGCATGAACTCTTCCTTCTTTAATTTTCCTAACATGACAATCATGTATGAAGTGACCTTCTGTTGACGGGCATATGTGACTATGCACGCAACGGGGAAGACAACCCAGACCGGGATCCTTAAAACAGGCTCCAAGCTGTTTGGGATGGTTGTTTCCGACAGGTTTAAAGGCTCTGTTAGCCTGGAAGTCTAACTAAACTAAGTCTAAAAGATAAAATAGAGCTATTGCTTTGGTTAATTAAATCTAATAAATACCTACGAATGTACAAATTAAACTAGTTAATGAATGTACAAATTAAACCAGTTAATCTACTTACTAATGAATTAGTAATTTAATTAAATTAATCTATGAAACAAATCTATTTAATTAACTGAACTTATAAATAATCAAAAATTAATCAAAAATGTTAAATGAGTTATAAAATTTGCATTATTAACAAATATACATTAATTACAAAAAATCAGGAAAGAACCTGAATGTAATTCAATGGCTGTTTTCCATAAAATAATTTAAAAGAAACAGCATATTAATCTATTTTCGATCTTATCCTTATCAAGAGTGAAAAGAATATTAAACCTGGAATCGAACTATGCTGATAAGAATACTGCATGAATACACTTGATAATATTTAAAGAAATTTAAATATTAACAAAATCAAACAGTAATCATTACATATTATATAAACAATGATATCGATCATTAATTAAACAACATGACATATCAGCAAGATCAAAAACATTAAAAATCGATAATCGTACAAGACATGTATATTTGCAAAATTCTTTAGAGAATTATAACAAACATAGATAAAATAGAAAAGAAATGACAAGACTGATAGATATCAAAACTATATGCCAAGTATACAAATTGTAAACATATATTAAAAATATCACCAGTTCAATATATCGTAGCTCAAGACAGATTGCTGTCTAAAATTGCAGATAAATCAAACCACAGCCTTGTTGTCTCCTCTCCATCAACTATCGACCTCAGGCAGCAGTGTTTTCTGAGCTTACAAGAGAGAAATCTCTTCAGCTTTAGCATCCCCCACGTTCCTCCCCCTTCCAGCAAATTCCAGTCTGCTTAAATAACCAAAAACGGAATCCAAATTAGGTTTTACACAGGTGAAATTTTGCCGGCCGCAACTGCAAAAATTGCATCCAGAAAATCCTCGAAATCTCCTAGAATCCATCACTTTTTGGAAAAATCCTCGTGAGTACAACTAAATGGGTCCTTTCTGAGAAAAACCCATGTGGCGGATTTTTCAGATCTGTCTCCATTTGTTCACAAAGTGGCCTGGAAAAACGTCGTTTATTTGAAAACGTGTTTTTAATAACTGACAGAGAATAAAATTCGTAAAATTCGTCTCCTGGCAATTTCCAGAATCATAACAATCTCCTTAGCATCTGCACATGAAAAACAAAAACCTTAATAAAAGAAAGAAGTGTAAACAGAATTCAATCATGAGAAAATAAATAGCTTAACCAATGATCTTTCCAGCTCTTTTGGCGTTTTCAAAATCTGCGATTTGTTTCAATATGTGCAATTAAAACATTTCAGCATCTACAGGATATTTGTTTTATCATTATTAGCAATATAATAATCCATAGATTCGGCTGGCATCTCTCAATTCTCTACAATATCGGAGAACAGATAGCTGGTTTAATATGAGGATCTCGTTGTGGATAAAACAAAATTCACAAACATTTCCATTGAATTAATAGCTCCTTCAATCTTCATTGATAACCACGTGCCGTTATTCAAATAACCAGTGGATAAATTAGACAATAATCTTCAATAAAAAAGTATGCTCATTTCTAAGCCTTTATAAAATTCACATTAATTCCTGGTGTTTTTGCAAATATGATAAAATTAAAATAAAGTGTTAATATTTTCTAGGTAAACATTTAAAAGATCAAAGAACTTTATTTATTATATTTATACAAAATAATTAAAAGATTTATTTATCTTGTATAAATAATAAAAAATAAATAAAGTATATTAATTATAAATATACTTATTTGATCTTTATTTATTCAACACTTTTAATAATGTAGCAAAAATAATAAGATAGGCTTAGTAAAATATTTTTCAAACTCTTAAATTGAATGCATGGTTTTATCTTTCAATATCCATCGTTAAATGAATCAGAATTACCAAGTTGAATAATTGAATCAAAATTACCCATTTATAAGGTGTCATCAATACCATAATCAGCCTCCCAATTTCAAAACCTTATCAACATTTATGATAACAAAATCACATAATAAAATTAAATGATAAATATTCGGATAAGAAATCACTACTAGGTTAAAACAATTATTAACACTTATCCACTCAAAATAATAATTTCAAAATAGTAATTTTGTCAACTAATCCATAGTCTGCAAAGGTTTTCTTTACAAACATTGAATTTCATGTTTCAGTAGCTTCTGGAATGTCACCATTTCAGTAGCTATCAATTCTTTAGGTTTTCTATAAGAAATTCAAACATTTCATCAAAACAAAATACAATTTTATTTGATGAAATAATGTTTTTTAAAGGCTGTTGAGTAGGGGCACAACACCTTCCTTCTTACAATAAAAACATATTATTTTTGATTTTTCCATACCTTTATGGATCTCTTTCTTCTTTGCATGCAAAGTGGTCTTGGGAGCAAAAAGTTTTCTTTCTTTATTGGTTCTTGTCGTGAGGGAAATATTCTCCTCCTTAGTGCTCACCATCTTGTTCTGGATGTGTCCTTATTACTGGATGCAATCATGCCAAAGTATTTAAAAATTGGATTGCTCTTCTCTTCCACTTACCACAACAAGAAAGGTCTCCCATGAGGAGGGGAGTCCGTCAATGGAGGTTTGTTGAAGATCAACCTCATCAGTCTCTACACCGATGATTACTATTTGATCCTTCACTTGTGAAATTTTTATGAAGAATGATGCCACAGTCTCATACTTATCCATATTCATGTTTCTCAACGTGTTCTTCAAATCCCTATTTTTAATAGGGGCCTTCTTATCATAAAGATTTGTGAGTGTGTTGAAACACTCCTTTTCCATATTCAATGGTGTGATCACTAACACGAGGTTGTCCTTCACAGAGTCATATATGATACTATTTTCCTTTTCTCGATTCTTCTTGAAATTTGTCCTTCCTATATTTGTAGTGGGCTCTTTGATCACGGAGGTCACAAAAGAATCAAGATCATGCACTTCAAGAATTTTGATCGCCATCACCTTCCATGTATTGAAGTTGGATGTTCCTTTGAGTCAATCTTCTGGTTGGATGGATATTTATGCCATTTCTTCTAGATCTTGATCAATTATTTAAGATCTATGGATGCTTAGCGTGATTGCAAAAAACTAAGCTCTTGAACGCCCTTGATTTCATACCATGTTAGTGATTGAGAAAAAATATGAAGAAAATTGAACTTTATAAAATTTAATCCATAATAATCGTGCATATAAATATCATCAATATTCCAAATACATAAATCAAACCATAGAACACATGATATATCGTGGGAAAACCATCCATTGATTCGGAGAATAAAAAACCCAACAAACAACCTTAGAGTATCATTAATAATTTGCAAAGAAGGATTACGACACAATAGAATATTTCCTTCTCTGAGAGCACCAGAGAGTAGAGATCAAATGGAACACTATGATGATCTTTCCAAGTGCTTAACACTTTAACAACAAGTTAAACTAGGTCATACAAGGAAGGTAGTGAATATTTCATGCTTCAGTAAGTAGTTAACAATGAAAACACTGTTTTATCTTCAACCATGATCCCTCATTGACTTGGTGTCAATTTGGCACTCCATAATTATCTCCCACAAAGAATACATATAGACTCCATTAATTCATTGAGTTTAATTGTCTCGGACTAATTTGTTAACTGAATGAACTAAATGGAATTGAATGGAACTGCATGCAGTTGAATGGAACTGGGTGCAATTGAATGGAACTACATGCAACTGAACATAACTGAATGTAACTGAACATAACTGAATGTAACTGAACAAAATTGAATGTAACTGAACATAACTGAATGTAGCTAGTGTTTGTCCATCAGTGTCATCTTCAAAAACCACTTGCATAAATTAAGGAGTTGATTCCTTAAT
This sequence comes from Pseudotsuga menziesii, assembly GCA_001517045.1. Taxonomy (NCBI): domain Eukaryota; kingdom Viridiplantae; phylum Streptophyta; class Pinopsida; order Pinales; family Pinaceae; genus Pseudotsuga; species Pseudotsuga menziesii. The sequence goes on along the minus strand of LPNX010015194.1, from coordinate 325,314 downwards.
TAACTGAATTTGTTTTATCACAGCTAAGACTCAATTGATGTCTTATTAATTTGAGTTCACTTGGAGGCATGCAAGGGAAATTCTAATTCTCACTCTATCTCTGTGCTGATATTTTTTTTCTCTGCATGGTCCATATTTGTTTTCATTAATTCTACATCATATCATACTCATAAGAATTGTTTCGAACCTATGATCATATGTATTACCCCAGGTGTTATGGAGAAAACTTCCTATGGCTTGGGGTACCACAATAGACAGAGTAACTGTATAAATCAATCCTTTCCCATATGCAAGAGAAACAAAACATCTAACACTAAAGGATCTCAAAACATACATGATTCTCGATGGTTGATGTAGATCCCCATTGAGGTTTTCCACTCTTGCTTGTATTAGCAATTTGCTCTCTCAACATTCAACAAACAGGACAAGCATGCTATATAATGGTGTTAGACCTAATCTAGCATATATAATCAATAACATATAAGCATTTTGAAACATCCATGGATTCAATATTCATTTAAATACACATTATTAGACAGGAAAAGATATTTCTATTAATATAAATTAGAGATTACAATGGTGACAACCTCTGTCGGCACACTTGCAAACCAGATAAACTGAGTCCTCCACCTGGGCCTCCACCACTTCAATCCTCCATCTCTCTATAGAAAGCTCACAAGCAAAGGAAATCTTGGGAAGAACACAAAGTGCTCCAAGGGACAAATGGATGCAGACTCAAGTATAAGCTCCGACAACAACAGACTATAGTTTTTTTGCTCTTCAATTCCTCCCCTTTCAATGTATCCAAAGGGTACCTTATATAGTGCTTCAATGGGGTAATGGAAGGTCAAATCCGAGCGATCTCAAGGCATATAGAATGCCAAGAGACAAGTGACTTGGATCCACATCAAGGAAAACTCCAAAACTATTTTCCCTTTTGCACACATCCTAATGTATGCAGGTTTAAGGGTCATATCCGCGTATATACGCGAGAATCGGTTTAAAAGTCGCGTATGAAAAATAATGCATGTTTTTAGGGATGATCTTGGAAACATCAAAGGTACAAAAATGGTCCATGGGGTCTAATGAGTCTGCAGAGGGACAGGGAAGGCCATAAATATGTGATCCACAATGTGTGGTAAAATCAGCTATAACGGATGCCCCCTAATGTGTGAGGTCAAAGGGGTGATACGATGGCCGAAATACATTATAAGTCCATCCCAGAAGTGGAGTGATGAAGAACCAGGTGGAAGAACCAACCATCCAACAATATAATACAATAATCAAATTTTGCACATGATTGCAAGTACATACAACAGTCCTGGATACATAAGAGTACAATGGCCATGAAGAGGCATGATACAACATATGACATGTGTGGTCATCACCACATACAATATATATAGATCAGAATCTCCATGATGAAGTTATACAAAGGATCATGATCTCCATAAAAGCTGAAGATATACGATGGATCAAGATCTCCTAATGGCTGAAGATATTTGACATACACTGGAATTAAGTCACGAGAGCTAAAATATCATGAACACTGGCACGATTAAGGAGGTACCATATATGAAATGCCACCAATCTAGAAGTTATTATACACAATCCTCTAAGATTACATGTCCTACTATGTGAATAGAGGTGTCAAGGTCGAACATAGTAGTCCATCGTCTGATTACCGGTCATTGATGTTTACCGTTAACAGACGCAAGATCACCCACCGATAATGAAAATGGGAATCAAGGTACTAGAGTGAAAACTAACAAGTGTGAATAAATGTGTTGAAGTTGAACACTTGAAAGGATCCATATATCAGGGGACATTGATGTATTCCCAAAACTATCGATGGTGAGAGAACTTGCCACCGATGACTGCAAGTCTCAAGGCACTCAAAATGACTCTAGATTCCTATCCCAGAATAAATGATCTGAAGTCAATGGGATGAAATCTTCTAGAAGGAGGGAATTAAGGCATCCGTCATCATCCAACATGAGGTACTCAGCAAAACTGTATAATGTGTAAGGACTCGATCATAATGTGCACAAACCAGTAACAGTACTGGGAATGGCCGACATGCAAGGTCAAAAGAACTGAGCAATGGTCAACTCAGGTTTCAACTTCCTTCAAACAAGAGCATAAAGGTGAATGGTGACTGAATGTAGGAAGCATAGACTCAATATACAAAACTGGGACATCTCCATGACACATCAGGCATCGACAAAGGATCCATAGGGACTGGAAGCTTAACCAGTCGATGGAGATAAACTCAGAGAAACGAGTACAACTCCTAAAGTCAAACTATTAACCCAACCAATGGATGTGATATATAGTGCTCTGTTTGAAGGTGACACGACTCAACAGCAGCCAAAGATAACATCTTTTCCTATCTTGATTTTTGGTTTTTTTATTTTTTTGGACTTTTTCAAATATTTTGAAAATCTTGAAAAGGAATAAAAGTGCTTTACAGTTACAAACTAGGAGGAGACGAGTGTCAAGGGGAAAACAAACTAGTTCCAAGTAGCAGAACATACCTATGCTCAATGCAAGGACACATGTGTAGGATAACAACACTCAGGGGAAATTCCCCTCCCAGTAAAAAATGAGGATACACACTTGATCCACAGATTAAAGAATATCAAAAACACCAAAGTCCAGGAGGGTCCATGGCAGAAAGTCTGGGCCGAGATTCAAGAATGGGATTTCATCGACAAGAAGATGACCCAAGCGGCCAAAAAAGTCCGACGGAGCATCATCTTTAACTATGCCAATGCACCCCTGATGGCAAGCTTTGGTGGGACAAAAGAAGCTGCCGTAAAATTCATCATTAGTTGATACCACAACGGTCGGTTATACTTAGATGAGCCGATCGACATTACCGGAGATGTCATCTCCAAACTCACTGGCCTATCTAACCAAGGGAACCATGTGCCAATTGGAATCAAGGAAGGGTTGGTCCAAGAGCTTACGTGATCGCCGTCCAGAAAAAATTACAAAGGGTTGATGATCGGGCAGATTGCAACTCGAACACCACATATTGTGGCTAAAATAATCGCAATCACACTTACAATGGTCGGTTGAGGAAGCGACCTCAAATTGGAAATACTAGAGGCCGTCGACACAATTGCAACCGACGGTCGAATCTCCAGATGGGGAGATTATGTCCCCGACATGATCAAAACCATCTATGAACGATGCCAAGAGATGGGAGGAATCATCAAGTTCCCCTCCCTCATCCTCTGGATCGTTATGTATCACATCTGTCCATAAGAAATTCCAGTCTTCTGGGAACCGACAAAGTTTGACATGAACAGGTTTAAACCCTTCTCCTAGAAAGGAACTCCGCATGAGCTAGGACAGGGGAAAGTGTTCTTGGAAAATTGGTTCCAACAGTTGAAGGTTCGCACGACTAGATGGAGGGTGCATCAGAACATCCGATGCAATCTCCCAGCGAACTCCCACATATAGTTGGAGCTTGACCATATGTCGGTCTAGTATATGTAGGGTGAGAACCCCAAGGTCAAAGCCCTCGATTACTACCCGACTGTCGATCAAATATTCCAGGAATTGACTCGACAGGTGAAGAAAAGAATACCAGTACCAGAGGCAGCAAAATAGGTTGAATTCTCAATCGAGGAGCCACTCACCAACCAAGAGAAAGAGGAATACTATGAGCTCAATCTCTACATCAGTACATTTGTGTCGAAGGACATCCCAGTCGAGCCCACTGGTCGGATACAAATAACTATCAAGCCTCTGGTTGTAAAGACAACTGACTCACAGCTGACAGAACCATAGCGACAACCACAACAGCAATTAACTCCTATAGCTCCAGTAAGTGTCGCCCCAACTCAAGTACCAACGGGTGAAGTCGAGCCCGATAACCCTGAGTATGCTTTATCACAAGGCATCATCAAGAAATTGGCCGCTGAGATAGCCGCCGCCAAAAAGAAAATCAAAGCCCAACAAGTACAACAAGGCAAAGGTAAGCGCAAGCTTATCATTGTTGAGTCGTCTAACGATGAAGAAGAGCTAGTAGCTATGTCCCTTGACATAATAGAGGATGCAGTCGCAAACAAAGTACCAATGGAGACTCAGTTCCAACGGTTTCTTGAAGCAGGATCCCCTGAAGGTTGACCAAAGAAGGCCAAAACAATGACGACGCCTGAAGTCATCGTCGATCTTGTGTCGACCCCTCCAAGTCCATCACCAACACAAGTAGTTGAGGAGAAAGAACCGACACAACAATCGGTCAGCCCCCTCGACTTATACAAAAGAGCGATACCGGAGTCGGTGAAAGAAAAGTTCGACAAGGACACCGAGCTCAAAGATTTCTTCGAGACACTGCCTGAGCTGTTTCAGTCGGCTCAGAAAATTCACACAAAGACTCCTCTCTATACAGGAAGTAGAAGCCACCCCACGGTCTTTGGAGACATGACATCGACCTTCACACAACAAACCAACCAAGAGGGCGACGTGATTGGACTAACGCAGTCTACCATGGAATACATCGACCCCGAAACCCAGGATGACCCACCCACCACTACACCACTGGAGACAGACATAACTCTCGACATAATTCCACAAGGCACTTTCGACAAACCCATTACCCCCGACCATTCCCCCACTCCGTCACCATCACCACCAACACCCCCACCACCCCCAACATCCCCACACCCAGACATATCACAACCAAATCCATCCACACAGTCGGAGGTGGTCATACCACCTCCCCAAACAGAAAACCCATCAACCTCTCTCCCGCAAAGCAAAGGCCCCCCCTCAACTGTTGCAAGTACCCAGGAGACCGAGCCAGAAAAGCACAAGAAGAAGAAAGAGCATCATGCAAAAAATTCCAGCCTACGGATCAGCTTAAGGGATGCAAGCTCCTTGACCGACACAGAGGTCAGCCAACTCGTCAAAACCCTGGCCAAAGAGGCAAAGATAAGGGCTGACAGAAAAACAAAGGAACTAATAAATAAAGATACAGAAAAGGTCAAGTTTCTCGGCAAATGCAGGACATTAGCTCAGTCCCTCATACCAGGCCCTATCAAAGTCGACACAGATATACCATTGGAAAGAGCATGGTGTCGACCATCCAGGCACATCTCCAGCAAACTAAGGAAGAACAGAAGGAAGAAACCGCCCGACTACTACTGGCACAGCACACTGCTTTCTCAGAGGCATACAAAGTGCTACAGGACCATATGGAGGAATCTGTCGTCATAGAAGAAGTCTTGAGGGACTGGCCTACTCACTATGGGAAGGTCTATCAGCAGACACGCTAGACTCGTCAAGGCATTCAGGATTCGAAGAGCAGGAAGATGACAAAGGCAGCACTTAGGCAGACAATAGAAGAATAGATAGTGCTGGAAACCAACAAACTGCAGAAGCTGGAATGGGAAGCACATCAGTGGGTACAACAAGCTCTTCCCAATCTAGATAAAGTCGACATCATCTGCCCACATATGAAAAGACTCATTGACACAGCAGAAGAGAAGAACCAGTTCCTGGGCCCCAACATGGAGAAGATTGCGGAAGTCCCCCTATTAGAGAAGATGTCGGTCCTGTCAAGCTTAACTACATTAAATATCAACATCCAGAAAGCTTTGCAGAGCAAGACATATTTTCAGCATCACCTTGCCATCACAGCGTCGGCCATTATCGACATCTGCGTCTAGAAAATACCAACCATCCATCTACACATTCCACCACAATAATATTTTGAAGAGCCCGACGCACATCTTTTTGTACCTCCCTGTTTCTTCGGGACGAAGAAACATTTTGTCCATGGGGGAGATGTAGAAGGAGCAAGTCGACAAGTCGATGGGCCGACTTAGTCGATCAACCGACTAAGTCGGTCGGCTGACTAAACTAGAAGATTAGGTCGGCTAACTAAAATTCGTGTCGGTTCACCGAACCGATAGGTAGTTATTTTGTAACTGTTTGTAAATTGTATATATTAGGCTGTTGAGCCAAACAAGAACTCAGTTCAGTTCTCTGCCTTGTATGAACTCATTGGAATAATATAATCTATTTATCTTACCTGTTCTTGTCTCTTGTCTCTGCTTTATATTTATGTATGTTTTAGTATGTATTATTGGTAACCTTATGTGATCTATGAGATTACAATAGGAATCAAGCTACAAACGATATGTAAAATGGATCTGCTTAGCTAGACATGAGACAAGCTCAGGCTATATAGCTAATAATCAAAGTCAAAGAATCTGGCATAAGGCTTAATAAGGAAAGAAAAACTCATGATAATGCAATTACAACTTGACATAAGGGAGTCCTGGGGAAAAATGCCAGTAAAAAGATCAAGAGGAGTATGACGCTCTTGCGGAAAGTCATGGTGATACTATACAAAGGACTCCCACACCCTAAAGGAAAAATGTCGACATGGGCACCAAATACAAAATAGGAGCTAACTAGGGCACCCATGTATGGTTAAGCTCTACCATTCACATCATGTCACTTCTAAAAGAAACAAGAAGGTTTTGTGACAAGATAGAATGGGTTCATACCTAAGGTTATAATGAAACGGTCATAAGGTCATGCAAAGTGCAAATGGATGTGAAACCTAACCTATATGTCAGTTTATACATAATACCTGAAATCGGCATGAGCGGGTCAAAACCACGGTCAAAACGACGCTCAAAACGGACTCACATCATCAAATTTGTCCAAAATAGTTTAAAATGGTCAGAAATGGTCCAAAACTATAGAAAGTGGGTTAAAATTTTCAAAAAATTCAAAAAATTTCTATAAATAGTAAAAAATTCAAAATTTCCATATCATTTGAAATTTTTACCCATTTGAGCTCAAAACTTCCAACGCAAATTTCGGGAGCTTCGTCCGACGAAATTCGACACCATTTGTTTTAGGTAACCCCTCATGTCCCCCTCTTCCCATTTCATGCAATTTTTTTCAATTTCCATGGTCAATTTTAATTTATAGGCCAATATAAAATAGGTGTTTCAGCCCACACAGATATCAGAGTTTTTTCCGTGTATAGGGTTGGCCATACGCATAAAAACCTCCCAAACCCGCGTACATACACAGCTGTTTTGCAAACAGTAGCGTATGCGGCCGCGCATAAGGATTTTTAAGGTAAATAGTGACCAAAAATCATTTTTTATGTGTAGGATGGTTCTAGAATGGAGGGAGAGGGAAATGAAGATGTAGAAGAGGTTGTTCAAGGTGACTTCATGGCCCAACAAGCTCTACATGCATGCGGTTTGTATAAGTTTTGTTGTCTTGGCAGCCTGAGGGCCAAACCAAGACTCCTGTAGATGCTAGTGGATTACTGGGATCCAGACTCAGTCTTTTCATATTGACGAGATTTCTCTCACTATAGAAATTGAGGAAATATATTTTATTACTGGATTATCCTGATGGGGAGAGGTGGTAAACCTACGCTCTCGTGGGCCCGGAGGTGGCCTTACTATTGAAGAGTATATTGCAGTATATTGCTTTTCGAACATGAAAAATGTTGGGATTCGAATCCTGACAAACTCGATCCAGGTACTGGGACTAAAGGCCATACTATTGGCACTCGAAAGGATAGTCGTTCTAGCTTCACTCCACCAGGCCTTGTGACCACTGATGTTCTATGCGGTGGAGTGTATGATACCCACAGTGTATGACTGGAGCACTATGTTGTTGAGTAACATGAAGCAGCAACTCAGTGACTGGAAGATGGGCAAGGTGAGAAGCTTCAGTTTCGACAGCATACTGAGCACGTTCTTCTTTGAGCGTGTACCGAGGCTAAGCCCTAGAGTGGACATTCCTCCACACAGAGTTCGAGATCCGACCCAACAATGTTGGAAAAATTTTACGCGCAGACTGCGTGGAGGTAGGGTGGCTAACCCCTACCCAATAGACTTCTTTCCATGGTGGAGGTGGCAGATCATTGCCATCAATGACTATCCCTATGCAGGGATGGATTTCTGGGGAGATACGGACATGCCTCTACCACCAGGAGCCGCATATGGTGAGATAGGTAATGAATCCCAAACCCTCTTTTTAAGTTTTTTGAATTAAATGTTTTTGTGTTTTTTGATATATTGACTCAAAAGACATGTTTTGGTGTGATGACACATAGTCACAACCTGTCATGTGTCTGCAGATGTTGGACCATAGTGACTTGACAGTTTCCCTCGTCATAGACGGAGGGGAAGAGGATATGACATCATGGATGTGGATGCAGAGCGGATGCGCCAAAGCATCCACACAAACTTTGTATGCTTGGCACACAGGGTACCCATGGCATAAGTCAAGGACTTGCCTCAGGCCATGCAACACCAGGTGGGTGGTGTACCACATGCATAGGTTCAATTATTTCGACATCTAGCCAGAGCCGTGGTGTGCTACCACGATCAGAACCCCCCTCCTCCTCCTCAGGCTTAGAGATCCAAGAGAGTTTGATTTTTGTACTACCATGTATTATATTTTGGTGGCTCGGAAGCCCCAATTTGGTATTATGACACTTATGTATTATGCCATCACATTTTGGATGTTTAATGAAAAACTTTTATGATGATTGATTTTATTTATTTACATGGGTGTAAAAATGTATGTTTTTGATATACTTATGGTCTATGAAACAAATTCCAATTTAACACATAGTTAGCATATGAGTCAGCAACTTGATTAAAAATTCTTGAAACATGTATGTATGTTATGTTCTCAAATTGTCATTCTACCAATCTCACATGTAAGAATCTTTGTAATAATGTCAGATCCCTAATACGATACAAGCCATTAAGCTATGAAACCACTAACTGTGAATCAAGATGTACCTCAAGAGAGGGAACACCATGTGAAATGGCATCCCACAATAACTTGAAAACGACACTATATTCAACAACATTGTTAAAAAAAGGCTATAAACATATGCCTCCTGAAGACAATACCTAACCTGTAGGAGTATAAATCACCCAAACAATAGAAGCTGATTTTTTAGTGTGGCAGCTAGCACCGTCAGCGAATCCTATGTAAGCAGAAGACTCCATCAACATTTTCCATAAGAAACGAAAGCTAATCAACAAACCCGATCACCATAAGAAAACCTAACTATGCAAAAAACTGTATAATAATATACAATAATCAACCCTCGCTGAAGATCATGCATAGTATTTTTTAAGATAGAGCCCATTTCTAGGCTTTGCCAAGGCTGTCCCTTAATAATCTACCAGCTCATAGACGCCCTTCTCTAACACACGTTTGACTACGTATGGACCATGCCACATGGGATTAAACTTCACTATCCCCAAGGGTTCTTTATCTTGATCCCATAAAAGGACCAAATCACCTTCACTAAACCTCCTCGGATGAACAGATTTATCATATTGGACCTTAACGCAATGCTTATTTACTTCTAAAGCCACTAAGGCATCCCAATGCTACTCATCAAGCTGCTCTAAGTGAACCAAACGTTCCTCCAGTGCAAAAGTGTCTGGTAAAATCTCTATAGCTAGCTTCAACGAAGGGATTTCTCATTCAACCGGTAAGACAGACTCCACCCCATGTACAAGCTAATATGGAGAGGAACCGGTGGCAGTCTTAACCGTGGTTCTATAGGCCCACAAAGCAGGATATAACATGATATTCCAATTCATCTTGCTTTGCGTGATGGTTCATTGGAGAATGGACTTAAGTGACTTATTCACTGCTTCAACCTGTCCATTCGCCTAAGGGTAATAAGAATAGGAGTGCTCCTGCTTATACCCTAACTTCGAAGCCAACTCTTCCATCATTCTATTCTGAAAGTGCCTACCATGGTCAGTGACAAGTTCTTTCGGAATGCCGAACCAAGTAATAATTTGGTTGAAAACGAAATGTGTGGCTGTCTCACCATCATATTTAATCGTGGGCATAACCTTTTCCCATTTCGTAAAATAATCGACAGCGACTATAATGTGATGATGCCCCCTAGCTGAAGTTGGGTTGCAATCCATGAATTCAAGCCCCCACTTGGTGAAGAGACCAGCGGTGATAATCGGATGTAATAGGGCAGGATGCGAGCACATATTGTGTGCAAACACCTGGCAAGGGTGACACTTCTTGACTGCATTGACATAATATTTGAAGATCAATGGCCAAAAATATCTCGCTATTAAGATTTTTTGGGCTGTAGAAATCCCAGATAAATGACCACCACATGCCCCTCCCTGGCAATCATTCAGCACAACCTAAGCCTCATCATGGGTTAAGCAATGACGAAAAATGGAATCTACCCCATGGCAGTACAAAGTTTTATCCACTATAAGGTAGTTCTTAGATACATGACGTAATCGTCATCACTCATCTTGTGAAAGGTGAGTAGGGACCTTCAACATTTGTAAATATATAATGATATCCCCATACCATGGGTCCAAAGTTGAGATAAGGAAAATATGCTCATCGACAAACGTATCCTCATAAACTTTGTCCTCCTCCACACTTGGAAAATCAGAAATGAGCTCCGCAAAGATCAACGATTTCTTCGATTTCGCTGAAACAAATTCGATATCGAATTCTTGCAAAATAACAATCCACTTATTATATTTTCCCTCGATCATCCTTCTAGTGAGGGCGAACTGAAATGGATTGACATGAGCTACCACCAAGGTCTGGCGAAGGAGAATGTAATCTCTCAATCTCTGAACCGCATGAACGGTGGCCAAGGCAAGTTTCTCCACATGAGAATAACAGATTTCCACATCTATAAGGTTTCGGCTCAAATAATATATGACATGCTCATGGAGCTCCTCATCCTCCTGAACCAAAACCATACCAACCGTCTCCATGGTCGTGGCCACATAAATAAAAAAATAACAGCTATAGTCAGGTGGACTAAGCATGGGGGTCGATGCTAAGGCTTGCTTAAGAGCATCAAAGGACTCCTAGGCTCGCTCATCCCAACAAAAAGTAGTGTCCTTCTTTAAAAGACACATAAAGCCTTCCGTCAAATTGGAAAAATTAACTATGAATCTCCGCAAGAAATTTTCCATGCCTTGCAAACACTGAAGATGTCTAATATTACGCGGGGGAGACAATTGAAGTATTGCCTCAACCTTTAAGGGATCAACTCTTATACCCTCCTTGGATACAATGAATCCTAGCAAGTGACCAACAGTCACGCAAAAGATGCACTTATGAGGATTTAACCTAACCTGGTAATGGCGGCATCTTTCGAATACTAATCTCAAATGGTATGGATGACGCACTCTCAGACGAGAATGAGCAGCAAGATCATCCAAATACACTTCTATAATCATTTTAAGATCATGAAAAATTAGGTTCATGGCCCGCTGAAATGTGGCTTCGTCATTTTTAAGACGGAAAGGCATATTCTGATATGCAAACGTAACCCAAGGACAAATAAATGCAGTTTTATGTTGATCCTTGAGTTTGATCTAGATCTGATTATATCTGGAAAAACTGTCCATGAAGGAGAATGCCTCACTTCTTGCACACTCATCCAAAATCTGATCAAGAAATGGTGTGGGAAAATTATCCTTAGGATAAGCACGATTTAAATCATGGAAATTAATGCATATATGGATTGGTCCTTGCTTCTTTTCAACTGAAACGGGATTTGAAACCCATTTCATCAAGGGAATGGGATAGATAAAACCAGCTTTTAACAACTTCTCTACTTCATCCTTAATAGCGGGTTCTTTTCTAGGATTCATTGCACACAAATGTTGCCGAACAGGCTTCATATTCGGATAGGTATTAATTTCATGTTCGACAATACGAGGGTCAGTATCTGGCATTTCTTCATATGACCAAGAAAAGATGTCATGAAACTCTTTAAATAGCTTGGTATACTCCTTGATTTCATCAAGAGAACAATCCACCCCAATTTAGACGTTCTCAACTTTGCCAAGATCACGAGAAATATTGATAGGAATAGTAGGTGATAAATTCTCCATGTTCCCATCAGCCATCTGACCAGGAGAGCTCAATGGAACCACGAGACTACCAATCTTCTTGCTAATAATCTCCCTAAAGTCCTCACACTCCATACGGTTAATCTTGGGAAGAAAATATGATCTATGATGCAACTCTTCCGAAGGTGGCTCAACCCCAGACATGGCCTCAATAATGGCTTCATTTGATGGAAAAACATCATCAAGAAAATCATGTGTGTGAGAGGACTCAACTTCCCATGCAGGAAGCACATACAGGTCCTCCTCCTCCATCCGCAAAGAGGAAGGACTAGGCTCTATAACACAATCAAGATTCGCTTGATATGTTATCATTGTTGCAGGCAATGGCACATTCATTTCGATAGGTCCATTCGAAGGACTAGGTGAAGAAAGAATCCAAGGATCCTCCATATGGGTCGTGCGAAAAGACACCGAATTCAACAAAGACGAAGCCCCACCGAAACTAGATCCGATCATAAGAACAGGCATAGAACAGCTAAAGGTCCCCATAAGGGATGGATACATACCCACACCCACACTCCCAGTTGCCAGCTAAGAATGATCAATAATTGGGATAGAAGCTCCCGATGATGTACTAACACTCAGATTACAGAATGATTTCTGATCAATTGTAACAATCTTCCCATTAACTGGAAAGCATACTACTCGAAAGAGAGAAGAGGCTACAGCTTGCATACTATACATCCAATGCCAAACCAACAAAAGATTGTAGTCAAGGGGTGCATTAACCACCTCGACCTCGATCGCAATGGTCTTCCCTCCCAATTGGACTTTAAGAGAAGGAAGAATCCCGTGCGGCTGAAATCATCTAACATCAAAGGCAGTCAACATAGTGGCGGATTGAGACAACTCAGGAGAACCCAAACCCTTCCAACATGACAATGACATCATGGAAGCAGTAGCACCTTTGTCAATCACAATGCGTTTGATGGTCATATTAAGACACTCTACATGAATCAAAAGAGACACGTAGTAAGGCAAGCGATTTTTTAGTCCCATGGTTTCAAATTTGATGATGAAAGAAGAGTTATCATCATTAACCCCAAGAATAGAAAGCAAGGCTTTCCTTTGCGGAGGACAACTCTAAAGTACTTCAAGTGCGGACATTGCACAAGGAGTTTGGCCCAAATCCTCGACAACGGAATAGTTCTGGACAGCTCGGGAATTAGGATTGTGCCCCAAACGCTTTAGGACTCCCTTAGGAATGCGAGCTGCAATTTCAGGTTTATCCATAGGGTTTTCAATACGCAAAGGGATCTCGGTTGGAGCGGGTTCTTTTCCAAGGTCTGGTTGTGATGAACCATAATATTTTGCACAAGTCACAACCTTAGTAGCACGTACCATGTTGATGCAACCATGACCAGTATTGGATTTCAATGGATTTTGATCTCCGCCCGATGCATAATGAGGATCATTGGTCCTCGAGTTCATATTTTGATTATGGGGTAAAGGATTAGTTAGCACAGCTGGGACCTGTGCTATGAATCTTGAGGCATATTCCATATGAGGGCACAAGTGAGTGAGGTGGTCCTCCTTACACAATTTGCAAGGAAACTTTACCTTATGTTTAGAATTCTTGTCCCCCCCAGCATTGCGGGAGTTCTTTCCATTAGAATTAGCATTTTCGTTCTTGTTCCCACCCTTCCAATTATTTTTACCCTTTTTCTTATTCCTTTCGGGCTTCTAGTTTCCCTTCTGGTCTCACGATTACACAGAAAGTACGCTCCCTGTTTGGGTGGGTTGAGACGAAGCCATGGCTTGTCCCAAAGTAGATTGATTAATAGACAATTGGCTCACTTGTTTCACAACCGAATTCGCAAGTTTAGCACTTGTACAACCCACACTGCCATCGGCATGTGGTCCAGGCTTGATCTTGGGATCGAAACTAGAATGCCGAGCGTTAGGTATGATCTCATAGAAGAGTCTGGATTGAGCATATATCAAATCCAACTCATGTGCCCTAAAGATTGCTTGTTCCTCGTTTTGGACTCTGAATGTAGAAACATCCTTCGTGATGTAAGATAACAACGACTTGAGGAACCATTCAAGGAGAAACTCTAGTGGTATAAAGGATTTAATCAACCTCTTTCATCTACGCCACTCTTGAATATTATCCGAGATATGTGTGGCTTTGTCTTTTCAAAATGTCGACAAGATTTCTATACCAACGTCGTAACGCATGGGTAGTTGAAAGCGATTGAGGAAAGTCTTGGCAAGGTCATCGAACAAAATGAATGACCCTCTTGGTAACTCTATATACCATTTCACTGCAGGCCTGGTGAGGGTGCATTGAAATAGCCTTAAACAGATTGAGTTGTCATGTAAGGAATTGGAAGATCACCAAAGGTGAAAAGTAGTGACATGTTCACTAGGATCTTCTTCTGCTTTGCCCTCGAACTTGGGAATGTCCAAAGGAAGCTTGTTAGGGATAGTCGACCAAGCTGGGTCATGATATACCAGATCGTTCATAAGTCTCGATAAGTCATGTAATTCCAATGTTGTGAGGAAAGGGAGCCTAGGTTGAGCTAGTCTATGCCATGCTCCCTGATAGTTTTGGTTCATATAAGGCTGATTACTATAAATACCATGGCCTTGGCCATAATATCCTCCTCCCATTTGACCCATGTAGGGTTGCATGGAAGAATTATGATGTGGTGTTCCTTGACTATGTGGTGCTACAAATCCATAATTGGAACAGTAAGCAGGCTGTTGATACTCGTACCCATAGGGTTGATAGTTCTGTCCATACTGCGGTCCATAAGACTGTCCATGAGAAGCTCCATTAGGTGTCCCATGGGATGTCCCATGAAAATATCCATAGTTAGGGATATGGGGAACTCCTTGCGATGAACCATGAGACAATCCAGAAATAGGAATATGAACTCCCGAGACAACAGGAGGTACTTGAATATGAGATACTACCGTGTGAGCAGTTGCAGTATGAACATGGATAGTAGCGATATTCCAGCCTGAAGGACCACATGAATGAGGGGGAGGAAGGGTTGTAAAAAATGGATTTGAAGGAGTAGGATTTGAGGATGAAGGGACATTTGAAGGAATGTAAGTGGTGTTCCTTGTGGTCACTCGTCTCAGTTCTGGTATTGGCATATGACTACTAACACTAGGTCTAGGATGAACCTGTGAGGTAGCTTCCACCACCGGGATGGAAGGTGCAATGTGACTAGTGCTCCCAAATATCTCCACATGGAAAGGAATAGGAGTGCCCCTAGGCGTAGTGCTAGGTTCAATTTCTGACTCAGCATGATGTGTCAAATCGTGTGTAGGGATATCAGGCATGCCATAACAAATATAACTAGTGCTTGTGGGTTCATGATGAGTCTCGTCACCTGGTAACCAATACCGGTGACCTGTGAATGAGGGATCATAACCAGAATGTGAAGGTAGTTCTAGTGAAGGATCATATACATGAGTAGAATCTACATCCCCAACCTCATGAGGTGGAGAAGACATCTCAGGAATCTCATCCTCATTATCTCCCATCATGTGTGAATCAATGTGAGAAGTAGTCCACCCAGACTATCTATTTCTCTCTCCCAAAGGAGGAAGAGACATGGAAGGCGGAAGTCCTTCTAAATGACAATAACGGCGAAGTGCCATGCTCGAATCCGTAATGACTCAAAAAATAAAGAAGGCTCTATCTAATTACGCAAACCATGGGAAAACTAGCGTGCATAGAACATACACCTATAAAATGTAAAGCCAAATCATAAGCAAATAAGTGTAGGATATGTGAGCTCCCAAATGAAGCAGGTATGTCTCTCCTAGGAGAATCTTGAGACTCCCATACACAACAAGCAGAGGTTCGTAACCAATTATAGGGGCCCTCAGCTTCAACGCATATAGCGACTGTGTTTTCCGAACCCTACCTGGCCAGGACACTTGCAGAATAACCTCTGCAAAGTACCCCCTCGATAACCTAGGTAAGGAAACTAAGCTCACCTCTATATAATTAATGCTCAAGACAAAATTCGCAAGCAGGATTGACCGTATGGGCAGGGTAACAAAGCCCGAAACTCTCAAAAGAATCCCCAGATATGAATACAATCCTAGAAATATCTCCGGTGCTACTCAGTTATGACCAGGGGTCATCCCAATCAATAACCGCTCACACTTCCTTGTGCTTAACTCCCTTGTAAGAGGAGGATCCTGAGAAACACTAATTATATAAAGGAATTTCACACTCTCACCTGGATAGAAACGTAAATGTTTCGTTTAGTGGTCTTGGAGAATTTACTCACAATGAACTATTCCAAGACCCTAAAACCTATTCTTGTTGGTGCACCCTATAAAAGAAAAGAGTGTAATTCATTTTATTATGCGTTGATTTTAATTGGCTTATTACTCAAAAGGGAAAATGGTCTTGCAACTAATGATGTTATGACGCAACAAGAAGTAAAATCCACACCTAACAATCAATGCAAATGCACTGTGTCGAATGAAAAACAGGGTATGCTACTACGTGGATTGCAAAATTTTCCTTCAAATGAAGATGCAATCATTCCTATATGAAAATATGAGTAATACTTCTCCAACCAAACCTAATGCAAGTACCATGCAAAATGAAAAATGCAACAATGCATAATGATGCAAAAAGAAAATGTTTTTGTATTTTTTGGATTAAAATGAGATCATAAAGAAAAAGTATGACTCTACAACCCCCAGACTCTACAAGCCCTAGTAGACAACACCCAAGCAAAGAACTAAGGTAAAAGAGACCTAATGCACTAATCCCAAAACAAAAAATGGAAAATGAAATGACAATAACATTTTCAAAAAATTCAAACTAAAAAGCGTCTCTGGTCAGAAACAGGGGTGTATACAGAATCTAGAAGCATCTAAGAAGACTCAGCAATTATCCAAACTCATCCAGCAACACTTAATATTCCCCCCAAAGGAAAAACTTAGGGCATACACGACTATGTGCAGAAAACCCACGTATATACGCAGATATACCAGTAAAAACCGCATGTACACACGTCTGTGAAGAAAAAACTCGCGCATAGGAAGAAAAAGAGATAAAAAAGAAGGTAAATAGACAAGTTGAGACAATATTTACTCCTATCAGACACTACTAGGAAAACATGCCCCCAAATCCGACTCAGAAATAGAGAAATCAGAGAAATTCAAGAACATTGAATGCTGATAAAACCCCCAAAGGAAATGACTAGGAACTCCCTAGTATGGTAACCAATTCTGTTACGGAGAAAACTTCCTATGGCTTGGGGTACCACAACAGACAGAGTAACCACATAAATCAATCATTTCCCATATGCAGGAGAAACAAAACATCTAACATTAAAGGATCTCGAAGCATACCTGATTCCCGATGGTTGATGTAGATCCCCGTTGAGATTTTCCACTCTCACTTGTATTAGAAATTTGCTCTCTCAACATCCAGCAAACAAGACAAGCATGCTATATAATGGTGTTATATCTACTCTAGAATATATAATCAATAACATATAAGCATTTAAAAACATCCATGGATTCAATATTCATTTAAATACACATTATTGGATAGGAAAAGATATTTCTATTAATATACATCAGAGATTACAATGGTGACAACCTCTATCGACACGTCTGTAAACCGGAGAAACTAATTCCTCCACATGGGCCTCCACCACTTCAATCCTCCATCTCTCAATAGAAAGCTCACAAGCAAAGGAAATCTTGGGAATAACACAAAGTGCTCCAAGGGACAAAGGGATGCAGACTCAAGTATAAGCTCCGGCAACAATGGACTATAGTTTTCTTGCTCTTCAATTCCTCCCCTTTCAATGTATCCAAAGGGTTCCTTATATACTGCTTCAATGGGGTAATGGAACGTCAAATCCGAGCGATCTCAAGGCATATAAAGGCCAAGAGACAAGTGACTCGGATCCACATCAAGGAAAACTCCAAAACTATTTGGCCTTTTTCCCACATCTCGATGTACGTGGGTTTAAGGGTCATATCCGCGTATATATGCGAGAATGGGTTTAAAAGTTGTGTATGGAAAATAATGCATA
Organism: Pseudotsuga menziesii; assembly: GCA_001517045.1. Lineage (NCBI taxonomy): Eukaryota > Viridiplantae > Streptophyta > Pinopsida > Pinales > Pinaceae > Pseudotsuga > Pseudotsuga menziesii. Next base: position 307,337 of record LPNX010015194.1, on the reverse strand, counting down.
TTTTTAGGGATGATCTTGGAAACATCAAAGGTACAACAAAGGTCCATGGGGTCCAAAGAGTCTACAGAGGGACGGGGAAGGCCATAAATGTGTGATCCACCATGTGTGGTAAAATCAGCTGTAACACCAAGTCATATAGTCACATGCTAAATTAAATCACTCTAGGGGTAGATAATCCCTAAAGGAGACTTGTAGCACCACCTGACCATGACTAGCCATACATCACATAGTATATCCTTGAGACTTAATACAACATAAGTCATGTGAACTTAATACACCATAAGTTACAGAGTTTATACAACACAAGTCTCAGACCTTAACATAAGGTCATGATATCAGCCATAAGATCCTAGTATAATAATATCTCCTGAATATGACAATGTCATGTGAAATTAATACACTATAAGTTATGTACTTGATACGACACAAGTCTCGGACCTTGATACAACATAAGGTCATGGAGAAGAGCTTAACCTAATTACAACATAGATTCCAGACTTGATTACAACACAAGTCTCAGACCTTAATATAACATAACGTCATGGAGAATAACTCTCGAAAGTGTACTCTCAACACTTTTATGGGTTTTGCAAGATAGTATAAAAGGTTCATTCTAGGATTCTCCAAGATCGCTCATTTGATTACATCGTTGCAAAGGAAGAATGCAATGTTTGTATGGTTTGAAAAATGTAAAGAAAACTTTTAGAAGTTGAATAAGTTACTTACCAGTTCTCATATTTTGAAGATTGCAGTTCCAAAGAAGGATTTTGTAGTGTGAAAAGATGCTTTCAATGAAGGATTGGGTGGAATGCTCATGCAAGAAGGATTTCTGATTTTCTATGAGTCAATAAAATTAAAAGAGCATGGGAATAATTATGCAATTCATGATTTAGAATTAGTAGCCATAGTACATGCTCTCAAGATGTGGATACATTACTTGTTAGGAAGAAGATTTAAACTTAGGAAAAGCCACATGAGATTAAAGTATTTGTTTGACCAACCAATCTTGAATGCTACATAATATAGATGGATAAAATTTCTACGCGAATTTAATTTTGAAATTAAGCATGTAAAAGGGAAAGAGAATAAGGTTGCAAGAACCCTAAGTAGAAAATTTCATGTAGCAGCATTAAGTAAATGCAAATCATATTTGAGAACAAGAGTTCTCAAAGCCCAAAACAATGTTGAAACTTACCTTCAAGTTAAACGAAAATTGCAGCAAGGAAATGTAGATGAAAAGTGTGAAGGATACTAGCTTGGAGAATATCATATTCTTGTTTATAACGGGAGACTGTATATTCCAAATTGTGCAAATTTAAAGAAGTTAGTAATGGATGAAATTCATCAAATTCCATACCCCAGACATCCAAGATATCAAAAGACAATAACAAAAACAAGAAATCATTACATTTGGAATGGAATGAAGAAGGAATATAGAATAATACATTTCTAAGTGTCGAAAATGCCAACAAGTCAAGGAAAAACATCAACACCCAGTAGGACTACTGCATCTCTTTCCCATTTTGGAGTGGAAGTGGGAAATAATATCTATGGACTTTATAACATGTTTTCCAACAACAATGAAGAAGCATGATTCAATTACGGTTGTGGTGGACAAGCTATCAAACGAAATTCATTTTATTCCAGTCAAGTCCACTCATAAATAAAGTGACATAGCGAATATCTTCATGAAGGAAGTATTCATATTGCATGGATTTCCCAAGGAATTAGTTTTAGATAAAGATGCAAAGTTCACATCTAATTTCTGGAAAGGGTTATTTCAAGCATTGGGAACCCAATTGAATTTTAGTACATTATATCATCCGCAGAGAGATGGTCAAACCGAGAGGGTGAACCAAGTTCTTGAGGACATGCTGAGAATGTATGTGATACATAAACCATCCAAGTGGGAGGATTACCTACACTTGGTAGAATTTACATACAATAATGGAAATCAGGCACCATTAGGAATGATTCTATCTAAAGCATTGTATCGAAAATGATGCAGAACTCCAGTGAATTTGGACATTTTGGTGTATAGGATAGTACTTGGGCCAAAAATGCTCAAGGAAATGGAAGAATAAATTGCTAATATCAGGCATACTTTAAATGCAACCTAGTACATGTAGAAGAGTTGCGCATATTTGAAAAGTGTGCACAAGGAATTTAAAATTGGGGATCTTGTTTATTTAAGAGTAAAGCCAAGGAAAAGTTCCCTAAAGTTGGGAAGTTGTGCCAAGATCGAACCAAGATACTGTGGTCCATTCAAATTCATTTATAGGATAAGACTAGTTGCATTTAGGATTGAATTTCTTGCTAACATTAGATCTCATAATGTTTTCCATGTTTCTTTGCTTAAGAAATATGTACTTGACCCTAATCAAATAATTGATTGGAATGTGATATAGGTGGGACATGAGGGATAGTTCTAAGTAGAACCTATGCACATATTCGATAAGAAGGTAATTTTGCTCCAGAACCAAGCCATCAAATAGGTAAAAGTACAATGAAATAACCTTGGCCCCAATGAGGATACATGACATTTGGAGGATGCAATGAAATAGGCATACCCATTTGTTTTCAAGTTTTGAGAACACCGAGTGTTAGCACTCACATTTTCCTTTGGTTGTGTCAAGGAAACCCCAAGGTAACCACATAACCACTTTAGATTGTATTCTGACCTAATACAATTAGAGAGGGATCTCTCAGAACATTGTCAAAACCTTCTTACGTGGGATGTTCAATCAAAACTATCATAAGGTAATATTTTTGATAGGACATGTTTGTTTTGTAAAATTTTGGCAGGACAATCATGGAGGAGACCATTGGGCAATTGAGTAAAATATCAGATCTGAGTTAGGTTGCAAGCGGTAGGGGATTGAAAGGTTCATGGAAAAAGACATGGCAGAAACCATTTCCTCAGTCTTGAGGCATTTGCAGGTTGATTATAATACAAGGAAGACATTCCATCAAACATAGAAACTAACTAGGGTAAGTTCTGTAAAACTTTAGCAAAAAATTATTTAAAAATGTTTGAAACAATGGACCTAGAGCATGCAGGATGAATTCTAGTCCATAAACTACTGCTCAAACATGAAAGAAAAGAAAAAATGGAATGATAGATAGGAAAAACAATTACACAAGAATATAACTTACTGAATAAAAAGATGGCACAAGAATCTCTGCCATGAAAAATTTCAACATTCCTCCTCTGCAATTTTATTCATCTCTAGAAAATTGAAACCTATTAAAATGAAGAGACCCTTCGCTCTTGAAAATACAACCCTAGATCTATCAAATACATCTGAATATATAGAAAAAATACCTCTACCTAGTCTTAAATTTGAAATCTAAGTACATTCTTAAAATAGAAACAATTACAACTAATTTCCTTTATTTTAGGAGGGGAACTGCTGAAAAATAGGCTTCAACACCCCACCTACATATATCAGATGGTCATAGTTGTTGAAATATGAGAGAGAATCTTGTAATTCCATATATCCCCAACAAAACCCATGTATGCATTTTTGTGGAGTCCCCTCCAGCTCCTCGGAATCTACTTTTCAAGTTAATGGCTCAGACAACAAACTTAAATTTCTGGAACATTTCCCTATGAAGATGACTTCAATTTTCCCAAACTGTGATACCTGTGTAAAACCTAAAAGATTTTTTTGAATATTGGAATGTGTTGAAGAAACACCTCTCTCGGTTTCTCAAAATTCATCTTCATTCGGTGGAAAAAACTCTTTGAAGTTGATGACTAATACAATCATTTTCAGGAAAAACTTGCGTGGCTGCTACAATTGATATTTGATATTGTGTTTGTACATTCTGAATTTAAATTTTATTATCTAAAATTTATGATATGTCCATATCTTATGTATCTTTATCATCAACTGCATTTACATTGTGACAAAATTAACAACGACCTTCAAAATTCCTTGCTCCAAGATGAAACAAAGTACCATTGGAATGACAATAGAATATACCAATTTGGAAAAATTTGTGTGTTTAAAGTAGCATTCAGATATACCTTTGGAACTATTTCCTGAGGATGTGATAATCGGTTAGCAAACACCTCTGCTAAGACAAACTACATGGTGTATATTGATAAATTACCTTCATAGCTATGTTTGACAAAACTGACCAACATTTTACACCTCAAAACCATCAAGTACCAATGTGATATTCCTGAAGAACATCAGGATGATCCACACAAAAAATATCTGGAATTATATTCAGAATAGACCAGCTCTCATTTACTGATTTCTCCCTTAGTCAACATCTTACCAATATACTCTAGAACAAATTTTACACTTGGGATATGTTCAAAAGTTCTAAATAACCATCCAAAGTGCACTTTGGAATAACTGACTAAGAATATTATTGGAAACCATTTTCAGAAAGAAAAAAAATAACCCCAAGGATCCTATCATTTCCAAAGACTGATTCTGATCAAGTTCCCTTATAACAATATCTGGTAGTTTTTTTTTCACCAATTTGTATACAAAGTTGTTTAGAAATTTTTGGATTAACAATTCATAACCTCGACATCTCAATTTCATTTAAAGGATAAAAACTAAAAGGATCATCATAGACACAAACTCCATCATGCACTAGTCTCCATCGATCTGAGAAAGCCTATTTTGCTCCTTTTGCCTCTTTTGTCTTTACTGATGGAAATTTTCGGAGCTGGAACCATTGATTTGTTTGGAAAACACTCAGATGCTTAATACATGTATTAAATTGTCTACTTGTTAAAAAAATTCGCTCAGCTTCTTGGATATTAACCCACCTTCACATTCACTCAGCGAAAAACTATTGAATCATTGATTTGTTTAATCAAACTATGTTGCACCTACACGTGTTTTTCATTTATGCATGGACATAATATTTCACTGAGTTCTGGAAAAATAAACAAAAAACACTTTGAACCATGCGGTATATGCACGTGGTTTGGAATTCATCACGGACATCTATATTTCGAAAATATGGAAATGTTGTTTTCCCATGCAAGTTGTTGGTGCGAAATCCATGTGTTCCATCGATGTCCACCATATGTAGATCTGACTATCCATCCCATCTACGGTTTAACACCATTTCATAGACAACCAGAAAATTAACTTACCCACTATTTTCCTTAGCGAAAATCGTTGCACACCGTTAGATGATGTCAATATTTGATCTGAATCATTAATATTGGAATTTCACATAGTCTTCTATACAATTCATGTCCCCCATTTTGAGTGCCACACTCTTCAAGAGACTCATGATACTCCATCACTGCACCTCCCAAACTTTGTATTTTTTTCTTGTGTTCTTCATTCATTCCAATGTCGAGGACTGCAGGAAATCTAGTCTCCATAGCCATTTCTTATTCCTCACCTTTTCCCTTACCACAAAGAGTATCCTCACTTGAGGAAGAATAACTCAAACCAATACCTCAATCATCCTGCTTTCCTTCAACATCACTTCCATCATCCTCACGAGCCCATTTATAAACTAGTAAAATAAAATGTGTTCTCCCAGCCTTTCTAGTAAAAGGTTTTAAATGTGCCCGTGGAATTGTCAATTTATAGCGAATGTAAGATCAAACTAGTGTACAACCCCACTGTGAGTGGCTTCGACCCTATTATCTGTAGCCCCATTTCTTTATTGGATTTACAACACACTTATTTCTCCGGCAAAAATGGTGTAGTGGAGAATGACCACAATGATCACATTTGCGCCAACACTTCCCAAAACAAAATATCGATCTTCATGCTGGTATGAAATTACTAAAGAACTATTTTTGCTAAAATACTTGAGCGTTTATATCCATTGATCATGTTTGTGGTCCCCTAGTTATTTGCATTCCTTCTCCTAGTCAAATCAATTGTGAGAGGTTTTAAACAAGATGGGCATGAATACTATCCATAAATTGAAATATATTCTTGTATACAACCATGCAGAAAATGTGTCCATGTGACGCACTAACTGGATCATCGCATAATGCATTTGGATGTCAAGGGAAAGCAATATCACAGACCAAAGCATCATCCGGAATGCATTTTTCATATAGCTTCATATCACTCTTTTGTTTGAATCTACCTCCATTTGAAAGAACCTATCACATTGAACGATGTATACCCGTACAGCAGGTAAAAACCATCTTGAAGTGTCTCTCGGCTTTGATAAAGCATAAAGTAGAGTTTCTTGTATAACAATGGGATTTGAAACAAAATCATTCTCCAGATTGTATTTGGTTTTAAGAATTTGAACAAGAACGAGCTCATTGGGCACACATCAATCCACACCACATGTATAACAATCACTTCAAAATTCAACTTCCACCGGTGGTGCAAGAGAAAAAAGCAGCTTGCTACCATGATTTCCTAGATTAATATACACATTGCCTTTTGCATGATATTTGTGGCTTTGTAATTTTTGATAAGTCATGTATTTTCGAAAAATATTGTGGGAATATCCCACATATACCAAATGAAACTATATCCACCTGTTTATACACACACACACAGTTTCAAATGATATCAAGGAACATGGTGATATAATACTTCTTGGGAACTCGACGCTTGGAATATGTTGGTTGGCTTTAGGAAATGTGTAGTGTTGTGGTAAGTGTGTTTCCTCCATATGACCGTTGGCTCTTGATGTTGGAGTGGCCTTGTGCCAAAATCTTTTATAAAAACCTCTTTTTCCATATTTTATAAAAAATAAACATTGGTAAAAATAAACACTTGGCTATAAAGCCAAAATTTACATATAAAAAACCAATGTTTATAAGTTTTATTAAAAAATGAATAAAATCCTTTCCAATCATCAAAATTCTTCTCTTTTTTCTCAAAACCTCTAATCTCTTTTCTTTTCCAACTTGGAATTTTTTAATAAATTTTTCAATGAGAAAATATTGAAAACCACTTGATCACCAATGAAAACTTGAAATTTTTAAGGAAATAAGACCAATTTCGGCAGAAATAAATTAGTGCTAACAGCTGGCTCCAATTGGGGATGCTATCCTCCATGTGAGGTAGCAAATAATCCCGTAGACCAAGTGCCTGATCCAATGGGCTGCTCCCAAAAATTTTCCTCAAACCCTCAACCTATTCTGACATGTAACCATCCTGCAAACAAATCCCAAACTGTAACTTGTAACCTGTCACCTGTCCTCTGAAGACTGAAACCAATTGTACATTGCAAACCTTAACTTATAATTGAACTGAACTTGAAACTAAAAACAAATTGAAAAAATTCTAAAATAAATGCTTGCTATGTCGAGCTTATTCACACACCCATACATACTCTAATTTACAGAACACTAATGCCCAATCAAGTAAACTCTGACTTCCAATGAATCCAACCAAGCATTTGATCTAATGATTGAGCTTCTTCATCATGCTTGATCAAAATCAGAACATAAGAATGTAATGGTAACACATTATGATAAAATATTTGTCCTTTATTGTAAACACATAACCAACCTTTCCTACTGCAATTTTTCTCCATATAATCAACCACTGGAACATAAAATACATGACAACCCTCGAAATTTTCTTTCATTTTCTTGCCATGACAAGGATGCTCCAACTATAACTCCACTTGCAAACTATCAAACTGTTTTTCAAAAGATCCTTGACAATAATGATCATGATCATTTTTAAATGAGATGTCAACAACCTCATTCAAAATTTCTGAATTTATAACTTCATTCTTTTTATGCATTTCAAAGGAAATATCATTCTTTTCTTCCATAAAATCAAGAGAACAAAATCCTTCTTGACACAAAAATTTTCAATTTAAAAGATATGAAGAAAATTTTGATTGAGAACCCCCTTTTTCTTCTTTGTGATTTAACTCCTCATCATAAACTGCTAGTTTTTCCACATTTTGTGATTGATTACATGATTTCTCTTCTTGCTTATCATCCATTTCAATAAATTTTATGAAATTCTCCATTACCTCACATTTCTGTTTTTGAATAGAAACTTTAAATCTTTGTTTCAGAATTTCGAATGAAGAAAAACATAATGGAAAACAATCACCTTCAACATGCTTACTTTCATAATTTTGATCATAGATTGCAATTGAATTTTCTTCACTAATTGTCCCAGAATTTGCAAAATTTTCCGCTGGTTGTTTAGGTCCATTATCCAAGTATCCATCCTCATATTTTTCATATATAGGTAGGCTGAAATATTTTTTAAAACCATCACTAACATAATTTATGATAGGTTGATTGCATTCTTCATAAAACAAACCCTTATAACCCTCTTCTTGTACATCACTGGGATGATATGCTTCTTTCTCACAAAAACAGATTTGGAAGGCAAGGCAAGTTCTTTTTTTTCATATTGCTCTGTTAGGATTATTAATCCTCCCTTGTCCATTTTGGTAATATGTCTAAATCGGGATTCATGTCTAAATCGAGAGTCCATTCAGTCTATTTTTAGTCACTAACACCATTGGGTCCACTTGGCCTAATTGGGGCACATGTTTCATTTACTAAAGTGTGGGGAACACTAATTGAGGCCTACTTCCACTAATTGCACTTGATTGCATCAGTTTAGGAGCCTCCTAGACCAATCCCTACAATTTAGGAGCCACTGGGAATGTCGAAACCAACCAAGGTCAGTTCAGTTTAGTTGATGACTAGTCAAGCTAAGTTAGAAGTCAGATACATTCAGTTCTAGTCCTCTACATTCAGTTAGCGCTAGGTTTACATGGCTGGACTCAGGAGGGGCGCATTTCTCACCTACCACAGTCAGTTAGCCTTAGTCAACATTTAATGTAACACTTGAATTGTGTTTTAGAACTCCGATGAACTCCAGTTATGGTTTAGACAAGGTCAGTTAACTATTGAGTCCTCCAATAGTGATTTAGACAAGGTCTTAGTTACCTATAGTCAAGTAGAGTCTAATCAATTCGAATTTCCTCATGTGGATCCAAATTGCATGTGGCTATTTAAGCCATTGTACTTCATTGTAAGTATTATCTAATTACTCTTTGATTAATAAAAAGCATTCATAGCTCCAAATCATTTTTGCACTGTTTCATTCTTCAATAACTGAGTAAATTGTGTGATCTATCTTGTGAGTTTTGTGTTTGTCCATAGATCTATGTGTTCAATTTAATATGCTCAACCAATTCTAATTCTTTTTCCATTTCATTGCCACTATCTTGGTCTGAATTGTTTTTGGAAATTATAATATTGTCTTCAACCTCCAATGAATTATTAAATATTCTGCGAAGTAACTGAATTTCTCTCCAAAAGAAGAAAGGACAATTCGGGAGGAAAGATAGATGCATAATATAATTTAGCATCATTTTCAAGAGGTTGAATTTCTTTTGGCATGTTATGATAAAAAGCTTACAAACCTCTTGTTGAAACTTGACAGGGTTTCATCTTCTTGTTTCTTCATGGAATAAAACTCTGAAAGAACTTGGTCCACTGACCTCCTCTTACTCCAAACCCTAAAAAATATATCGAAAAATTCTTCCCATGTATTGATGGATTCAGGTTGCAAATGCTTAAACCATTCTTAACACCTCCTTGCAAAGATTGGGAAAAAACCCTTATGCAAACATCATCATGCTCTACTTCAAAGAGGTCAAGGAAATGATCAAAGGCTTGTAGATGTTTCTTAGTTGTAAGGTTCTTGTATTATCCATCAAATCTAGGAAGGTATTTGTAGTGTTTTGTAGGAAAATCATGAAGGACATGAGGTAGGTGAAGTGGCATATGTCTATTTTGGATATTGGAAGAAACATGGCTATGTGGAAAGGATGTAACATCACCTTTAGTATCACAAGGTTCATAAGGATGATCATTATTCTTATGTGGCTCAAATGGAAGGTCTTGATCAGAATCATATGTAGAAAATGAAGACATATTTTCAGTTTGTAAAGAAGGATATACATGAGTAAATCTATGGTCCTGTTTTGAATGCAATAGGCAATGAAAAATTATTTTGAAATCCTTAGGAAAGGATAGGAACAAATTTACAAGAAAGGATAATATGTTTAGGAGAAAATTGAAACTTGAATACCTTATCTCTTCATCATGCATTTCCATTTCTTGACAATGAGCTCATTTTCCCAGTAGATTCTACTGATTATCTTTGAAAACTTAATTCTAGATCATGATGCCAGTGGAGTCACTGAAATTTGGATTCTTGAATATGGAGTCACTAGGTGAAATATGCACAACCTTAGTGATGTTTTACCGTTGTTCACCATCAATAATCAAATATAAAACGCTGTCGTTCATACCCAAGGACTATTTTAACCCTCGTTTCCAGGAAACGACGCCAATATGTTAGCACTGAGATTTTCCTTGGGTTGTGTCAAGGAAACCTCAAGGTAACCACATAACCACTTTAGATTGTATTCTGACATAATACAATCAGAGAGGTATTTCTCAATATTTTAAAAACTTCTTACTCAGGATTTTCAATCAAAACTCTTAGAAGGTCATATTTTTGATAGGACATGTTTGGCAGGACAATCATGGAGGAGACCATTGGGTAATGGAGTCAAAAATCAGATCTGAGTTAGGTTGCAAGATGTAGGGGTTTTAAAGGTTCATAGACAAAGGCAGGGTAGACACCATTTCCTCAGTCTTGAGGCATTTGTAGGTGTTATGATTTATAATCCTCCCTTAACCAAACTATTTATTAGATTATTTTAACCTAACTTAGGAGTTTTATTTAATTATTGGGTCCACTAGTACCATTGGGTCCACTTGGCATAATGGGGCCACATATACCAGTTAATATAGTGTGGGGAACACCAATAGAGGATAAATTCCACTGACTGCACTTGCATGCATTAGTTTAGGTGCCTCCTAGGCCAATCCCTACATTTTAGGAGCCGCTAGGAGTCCTGGCACCAACCTCCTTTAGTCAGTTTGAGTTGGAACTAGTTAAGATTAGTTATTCTTTAGTTACTTTCAGTTCATTTAGCAATAGTTATAAATGGCTGCATGTGGATAAGGCACATTTTCTCACCTACCACTTCAGTTAGACTGAGTTAACTGATTATAACTGATTGTGTGACTTAGTTAAAAATTTGGGGTTAACCACTTGGACTTCAATAGTGATTTAGACAGACTGATTTATCCCTGTAGTCAGATACAACCACAACTAGTTGGTAGATTCAAATTCATCCCTAATGATTCAAATTCTTTCCTATGTAACACTATTGTAACAACGGATTATGTAATGAAGATATTATTGTAATTCTCTAAGCAATACTTGTCTATTTCCTATGAGATTTGATTTGTTCAGTTTGTATAATTCATCCCTATACAATGCATCAATAATTTGGACTCATTTCTTGATGATATAAATGGCACAACAATTCTAACATGGTATCAGATCCATCTCAAGCAAGCTTCAAGTCTGTCTACTCTCCATTAAACACTAGAAGCAACTGGGTTTCCATATAACTCCTGTAAAGAGTTCCTTGCTCCCTCTGAATTTATTCAGAGTGGTGGTGTAGGGGTGATGAAAACTGAGAAAGTGTTCATGTCGAGAGGGAAGGCTTGATTCTAACATATTTTGAATTATTTTGGTTTTGTAGTGAAATTTATACAAGTGCTATGTAGCTTGTGTGAAGATATTGTCTTTTCCAACAGGAGAATTATGGATTCTTAACCTTCTACACCTCAGATCCTAACACCCTTAAATTATGTTGATTCGAGGGCAGATATGTAAGTTTCCATATGCAACAAAGGATACTTTAGGATAATACTTGGAAGGGAGGTCAAGCCCCATCATCCAGCAGAGAAAAACAATTTTTTGAACCGCTTAGATGAAGCTTTTGGTTATCTATGTACTCACATATCCAGAGATCTCCTCTTTCACCTTGAAGGTTTGAGGACTCCCAGGGAATCTTGGGAGAAGATTGAAGTCTTGTTTGGAAATCAAGATGAGCTTTGGGGACACATTTCAGAGAATGAGTTGATAGCCTTGTATCCCAACAGTTTCAAGACTATGCAACAATTCTTTACTAAATTCAAGTCTCTTGCACTTTAATGCAGACAGTACGAAATAGAAAGAAAGGATGAGTAGCATGTGATATCCATAGTCAACAAAATAGGTCCTGAGTATTCTGTATTTGTATCAATCTTCCATTCTAGGAGAGCTTCCATTCCTAATTGGAAGATGCCATCACTTAATTCCTTTTATGAGTTCTTAATACAGGAGTAAGTGAAGTTGATCCAGATGGGAGTCATCGAGACTTCCAAAGATGAAGCCCTCCTAGTGACAGAATCTAAAAAAGCACAAGATAAAGGGAATTTTAAAGGGAAGGATCATAAAACCACTATTTTGAAGCCTAAATAGAATCAGAGAACTTTTGAAGGAGCTTCGGGGTCTAAGAAGAAGAAAAAGTTTGAAAAGAAGATGTGTCCCTATTGTATGAGGGGTTTTCATCCAGAAGACTCTTGTATGAAGATGCAAGTAGACCATATGAATGCTCTCCTCAAGCAGAATAACATCAATCTCCCACAAAGAGAAAATAAGTATGATGATGGACATGAGAGGTGCCATGCTTTGAAAGATGGCCTCCCTAGGTCAACAACCTATTTGATTGATTCTGGAGCATCCAACCACATGGTTTCCTCCAAGGATTTATTCTCTACTCTCAACCTCACAGAAGCACCTACTATTCATATGGGTGATGACTCCAAAATTCCAGCAGCGGGAAGAGAAACCATCAAAATCCGGCATAGTGAGTTCAGAAATGTCCTCTATGTGCCCTCCCTTGAAGCTAATATGTTGTCTATATACCAGATGACTCATACTGGCTCACCGAAGCAAGTGGTGTTTGGACCTAACTCAGTAGAGATCACAAATATGTCAACTAGGGATATTGTAGTGAAAGAAATTGATGATCATGCCTCCAAGGAATATACTTTCTCTCACTTCATTCCATACACAGTTCCAACACAACCACAACTTCTATTCGAAGCAGATAAAGGTATAAATATTCCTTTAATTCATATTGCAGATACAATTTTATTGCACGACATTTCATATTCATATTCAAAAGAGGAGGAACACCAGCATGGTCTAGATATTGAGCTTAAACCTCAAAGAGATATATATCCAGATCCAACATCTACCTCATTTCAACATCCTAAATGGGCTTAACAGCTCATAGAAGTAGCTGGAAATGGTGTTGGGGATCGAGATGAAAAGAGAATAATGAGCTCCTAGTATCAGGAAGAGAATGTTTCACTGTCCCATATAGATCCACTTCTCCCTGAGAGGTGTTTCATGATGTTGGGGTCAGATCCTCAAACATTCAAGGAATATCTCCATGCTCCTAGATAGAAAGTAGCTATGGATGGGGAATTCAATTCGCTACATGACAATAAAAACTGGGAACTTGTCTCCTTACCTCTAGGGAGGAAGCTTGTTTAGTGAAAATGGATCTATAAGACAAACATAGCCTCTGATGGAAGCACAACCAAGTACAAGGATCAGTTGGTGGCCAAATGATACTCTCAAGTTAAAGGTTTGGACTACAATGAGACATTTGCTCCAGTAGCTAGAATGGATTCCATCATGCTTGTCTTAGCAGTTGCATCTTCCAAAATATGGGAGGTACATCACATGGATGTGAAAATTTCCTTCCTCCATAGTGATTTGAAGGAAGAGATATACGTGAAACAACCCGAGGGTTTTATTAATGATCCTTCCTTAGTTTGCAGACTGAGGAAATCACTGTATGGACTCAAACAAGCCCCAAGGGCATGATACTCCAATATGGATGCCTTCCTCCTATCTCATAAATGTGAAATATGCAAATCAGACTGCAATGTCTACATGCAGAAGAAATATGATCTCTTTCTTTTGATTGTATTATATGTGGATGACTTGCTCATTACTATCAGCTCTGTTTCTGGATTGAGAAGCATCAAGTATGCTCTAAACAAAGCATTCACTATGACTAGCCTATGACTATTAAGATAGTTCATTGGACTCGAATTAAGTCAAAAGAATTCTAAAATCATGATCTCACGGTCTAGATATTCATTAGACATGCTTAGGATATTTCACATGGAATATTGCAAGGAAACACCTTCTCTCTTTCTATTTTGGCATCAGGCTTGAAGTAGGTGGCTCCACACCTTTGGTAGATAGCACTCTCTACAGATAGCTCATTGAGAGCCTTCTGTATTTCACACATTCGAGATTAGACATATCATATACCATGAGTGTTGCTGCCAAGTGCATGCATGAGCCACATGAGTTGCACTGGAAGGAAGAAAAAAGGATCTTTCACTATGTGCAGGGTACTATAGATTATGTGATTCACTATGTAGCTGGAGCACAACTTGATCTCATAGGATTCACAGACTCAGACTAGGAAGGACAGGGAAATGATAGGAAATCCACCTTGGGTTTTGTATTCATGATTGAATATGGGCCAATTTGTTTGTCCAGCAAGAAGCAAGTGGCACTTGCACTCTCTTCAGCAGAAGCAGAGTATCAGGGAGTTGTAAATGCAACTATTAGGGAAGTTTGGCCTCATGGAATCTTGAAAATTTTTGGGATTCAAAATTAATCTACAGTGGATATTTACTGTGACAACCAGAGTACTATCAAAATTTCTAGTGATCCAATTCAGAAGAAAAGGACAAAACACATAGAAGTTTACATGCACTACATTCAAGAACTGGTGCATGACAGAACCATCACACTACACTACTGTCTGATAGAGGATCAGATTGCAAAAATTTTCACCAAGTCTTTCACAAAAAAGAGATTTTCCTTTCTCATGTCTCTTTTGGGTGTTAAGGATTGACTCTCAGTTCCTATTTCTGCTTATTTTGAGGGGGGGTGGGGGAGGTTTCCATGAGGTTTTCCCCTATTTCCTCGGTTTATTAAGCAACATTTTTTTTATCTTTCAGATTGTATATGGGTGACTTATGGCCTTGTTTCCAAGTCCCATAGTTGTCCAAGTTAGGATTCAATGGGTTTGTTAGGATTTTTAATCCTCTCTTGACCAAAATGTCTATTAGATTATTTTATCCTAACTTAGGATTTTTATTTAATTATTGGGTCCACTAGTACCATTGGGTCCACTTTGCCTAATGGGGCCACATGTACCAGTTATTAGAGTGTGGGGGACATTGATAGAGGATAAATTCCACTAAATTCACTTGCATGCAATAGTTTATGCACCTCCTAGTCCAACCCCTACATTTTAGGATCCATTGGGAGTCTCAGCATGAACCTCCTTGAGTCAGTTGGAGTTGGAACTAGTTAAGCTTAGTTATTCTTTAGTTACTTTCAATTAGCTCACTTTAAGTTTAGTTAGTTCTAGTTATGCATGGTTGCATGTGGATAAGATGCATTTTCTCACCTACCACTTCAGTTATACTGAGTTAACTGATTATAAACGATTGTGTGACTTAGTTAGACATTTGGAGTTAACCACTTGGACTTCGATAGCGATTTAGACATATTTAGTTAGCCATGTAGTCATATGCATTCACATCTTGTTGGTAGATTGGAATTCATCCCTAATGATTTGAATTATTTCCTATGTAACACTATTGTAACACTAGAATATGTAATGAAGATAATAGTGTAATTCTCTGAGCAATACTTGTCTATTTCCTGTGAGATGTGATTTGTTCAGTTTGTATAATTCAATCCTATTCATTGCATCAATAATTTAGACTCATTACTTGATGATCTAAATAGAACAACAATTCTAACATCAGGTTGATTAGAATACAAGGAGGATATTCCATCAAACAGAGAAACTAACTAGGATGAGTTCTGTAAAACTTTAGCAGAAAATTATTTTAAAATGTTTGAAACAATGGACCTAGAGCATGCACGATGAATTATATCCCATAAAAATACTGCTCAAACATGAAAAAAAGACAAAATGGAGTGATAGACAGGAAAAACAATTACACAAGAATATCACTTACTGAAGAAAAAGATGGTGCAAGAATCTCTTCCATGAAAAAGTTCAACATTCCTCCTCTGCAATTTTATTCATCTTTGGAAAACTGAAACCTATTACAATGAAGAGCCTCTCTGCTCTTGAAAATACAACCCTAGATCTATCAAATAAATCTGAATATATACCAAAAATACATCTACCTAGTCTTAAATTCAAAATCTAACTACATTCTTAAAATATAAACAATTACAACTAATTTCCTTTCTTTCGGTAGGTAGAGTGCTGAAAAATATGCTTCAAAGCCCCACCTTCATATCTCAAATGGTGACATATATATGAAATATGAGAGATGTTTTTTTAATTCCATCTGCCCCCAACAAAACCCATGTATTCATGTTTCTATATTCCCATCTATCACCTCGAAATCGGCTTTGAAGTTAACGACTCAGACAAAAAAATTAAATTTATGGAAAATTTCCTTGTGAAGATGACTTCAATTATCCCAAACTTTGATACTTGTGTAAAAACCAAAGGATTTTTTTAAATATTGGCCCGTGCTAAAGAAACTCCTCTCTCGGTTTCTCACAATTCATCTTGATTCCATAGAAACATCTCTTTTCAGTTGATGACTAAAATGATCATTTTCAGGAAACACTTGCCTGGCTGCTACAATTGATATTTGATACTGTGTTTGTACACTCTGAAGTTGAATTTGATTATCTAAAATCTCTAAAATGTCCATATATTATGTATCTTTATCATCAATTGCATTTACATTGTGACAAAACTAACAACGACCTTCAAAAATCCTTGCTCCAAGATGAAACCCAATACCATTGGCACAACAATAGAATATACCAATTTGGAAAAAATTGTGTACTTTTTAAAGCAGCATTCAGATATACCTTTGGAACTATTTCCTAAGGTTGTGATAATCAGTTAGAGAACACTTATGCTAAGACAAAGTATATGTTGTATATTGATAAATTACCTTCATACTCGGGTTTGACAAAAATGACCAACATTTTACACCTGAAAACAATCAAGTACGTCCAATGTGATATTCTTGAAGAACATCAGGATGATCCAGACAAAAAATAGCTGGAATTATATTCAGAATAAACCAGCTCTCATTTACTTATTTCTCCCTTAGTCAACATCTTACAAATATACTCCATAACAAATTTTCCACTTGGGATATGTTCAAAAGTTCTAAATAACCATCCAATCTGCACTTTCAAATAACTGACTGAGAATATTACTGGAAACCATTTTCAGAAAAAACAACCCCATATATCCTATCATTTCCAAAGACTGATTTTGATCAAGTTCCCTTATAACAATATCTACTAGTTTTTCTTTCTTTTTTTACACCAATTTGTATACAAAGCTATTTAGAATTTTCTGGATTAACAAATCATAACCTAGAAGTCTCAATTTCATTTAAAGGATAAAAACTACAAGGATCATCATAGACACAAACTCTGGCATGCACTAGTCTGCATCGATCCGAGAAAGCCTATTTTGCTCCTTTTCCTCTTTTGTCTTTGCTGATGGAAATTTCCAGAGATGGAACCATTGATCTGTTTGGAAAACAATTGGATTCTTAATACATGTATTAACTTGTCATCTTGTTCAAAAAATTCGCTCAACTTCTTGGATATTAAGCCGCCTTCACATTCACTCAGCCGAAAACTTTTGAATCGTTGATTTGTTTAATCAAACTATGTTGCACCAACACGTGTTTTTCATTTATGCATAGACACAAGATTTCCCTGAGTTTTGGAAAACTAAATAAACAACACTTTGAACTTGAGAAATGTTTCTGTGCAGTTGATCTACTTGGTCAAACCATGCGAAATGAACACTTGGTTTGGAATTCATCACGGGCATCTATATTTCGCAAATCTGGAAATGTTGTTTTCCTGTGTAAGTTGTTGGTGCTAAATTCATGGGCATTGTCGAGCTCTTATCTGAATCGTTAATCCTAGAATTTCACATAATCTTCTGTACAATTCATGTCCTGTATTTTTATTGCCACGCTCTTCAAGAGACTCACGATACTCCATCACTGTAACTCCCAAACTTCATAACTTTTGCTTGTGTTCTTCATTCATTCTAGTGTCGATGACTGCAGGAAAGCTAGTCTCCACAACCATTTCTTGTTCCTCACATTTTCCGTTTCCACAAAGAGTATCTTCACTTGAGGAAGAATAACTCAAACCAATACCTAGAGCATCCTGCTTGTATTCAACATCACTTCCATCATTCTCACGAGCCTATTTAGAAACTGGTAAAATAAAAAAAATTGTCCCAGCCTTTCTAGTAAAAGGTTTTAAATATGCCCGTGGAATTGTCAATTTAGTAGCGAATGTAACATCAAACTGGTGTACAACCCCACTGTGAGTGGTTTCGACCCTATTATATGTAGCCCCATTTCTTTATTGTATTTGCAACACACTTATTTCTCCATCAAAAATGGTGTAATGGAAAATGACCACAACGATCACATTTGCGCTAACGCTTCCCAAAACAAAATATCGACCTTCATGCTAGTCTGAAATTCCTGAAGATCTATTTTTGCCAAAATACTTGAGCGTTTATATCCATTGATCATGTTTTTGGTCTCCTAGTTATTTGAATTTCTTCTCCCAGTCAAATCAATTGTGAGAGGTTTTAAACAATACGTGCATGAAGACTGTCTAGAAATTGAAATATATTCTTGTATACAACCCTGCAGAAAATATGTCCAAATGATGTGCTAACTGGATCATCGCATGATGCATATGAACGTCAAGGGAAAGAAATCTCACAGACCAAAGGATCCTCCAAAATGCGTTTGTCAGATAGATTCATATCGCTCTTTTGTTGGAATCCACCTCCATTTTAAAGAACCTAGCACATTGAACGATGAATGCATGTACAATAGGTAAAACCCTTCTTGAAGTGTCTCTTAACATCAATAAAGCATTAAGAATATTTTATTGTATAACAATGGGATCTAAAATAGAATCATTCTCCAGATTATATTTGGATTTAAGAATTTGAACAAGATCGAGCTCATCAGACACGCATCAATCCACACCACATGTATAATAATCACTTCAACAGTCAACTTACACCTACGGTGCAAGAGAAAACAACAACTTGCTACCACGATTTCCTGGACTAATATACACATGGCCTTTTGCATGATATTCATGGCTTTGTAAGTTTTGATAAATCATGTATATTCTCAAAATTTCTTGGGAATATCCCACATCTACCGAATGAAACTATATCCACCTTATTATATACACACGCAGTTTTAAATGATATCAAAGAGCAAAGTGATATAACACTTTATGGGAACTTGTCTCTCGGAAGCTTCTGGTGGGATTTGGGTATACCAAAATATTTTATGAAAATCTCTTTTTTCCATATTGTTTTATAAAAAATAACATTGGTAAACATAAACACCTATAAATCCAAAATTTACATATAAAAAACCAATGTTTATAAGTTTTATTAAAAAATGAATAAAATCCTTTCCAATCATAAAAACTCTTCTCTTTTTGCTCAAACTTCTAACCTCTTTTCTTTGCCAACTTGGAATTTTTTATAAATTGTTTAATGAGAAAAGCATTAAGACCACCCGATCACCAATGAAAACGCGGGCTATGGATCTACACCTGGGTCGATCACTATGGAACTTCCGGGTTTTGCGGCCACAATCCTCTAGTAGGTATAAACTTTTATCACTTCTACTTTGACTAGGATCACAGGGGCTGCTACCTAAACTCCTATAGTTTTCACTACTACTTTTATAGCCTCTCATTGGGACTCATTATCCAAGTCTGTTGACTCTTTTATCTTATGTTAAGGTACCTCCCTCGCTCTATAGGCAATAAATACTTAATTGAAGTCGATCAATATTAAGAAATATGCCCTAAAAATAACATTGGTAAACATAAACACTTGGCTATAAATCCAAAATTTACATATAAAAAACCAATGTTTATAAGTTTTATTAAAAAATGAATAAAATCCTTTCCAATCATAAAAACTCTTCTCTTTTTGCTCAAAACTTCTAACCTCTTTTCTTTGCCAACTTGGAATTTTTTATAAATTGTTTAATGAGAAAAGCATTAAAACCACCCGATCACCAATGAAAACACGAAATTTTTAAGGCAATAAGACCGATTTCGGTAGAAATAAATTAGTGCTAACACTGATGACGGTGTTGTTCTAAGACGGAGGGGAATGTAATACCCCCATTCTCACCCTTAGAATGTATTTGATTTATATGTATGTATTATGTATATGCCATGTATGGTTCCTAGTATAGATCTCAAGACCAGGGACCCTCCAGTGGATACTCGGTTTTTAAAAGAAAAGTATTTTATAATTTGTGAGCCATGTGCTAGCAAGCCATGGGAAATTGTAAAAGCTTGTAAATATTTTTAATGCAAATAGAATACCAAGAGATGACTATGGAAGTAATTAAAAATGAGGGGTTTGTGTGTATCCACTAAGGAGAGGTGAGGGGTTTGCAGGATTGAACCCATTGTTTCCAAGTGTCATCTTGAGAACCCATCTTGACTATCCATGCTGACATTTATTTATGTTGTAAGATGGTAGCTGAGAAATCAAATCATGCATTAATGGAGAATGGAAAAACTCATAAATTAATATGGTTGAGTATGGACATGGTTTACTTAAACCATAAGTCATTTTTCCTCATGGGAATTCAGTTTCCATCATCCCCATACCATTGTTGAATAACTAGACTTCAATTTCCATCTTGTTATACATTCCCAACAGTGAAAATTGCAAAAATCACAACTTGGAAAGAAACCATATTTTAATGTGCCCAAAACACCCAGAAATTCCCGTGAGAAGTAAGACCCACTGGGGAATCCATTGATACAAACCTTGGGTTGAATCTGAGAGTTCCAAAAACCCAAAAATCCATGGAAAGACCCAGATTTGGAAGCCTAAAAGTGGAATTTCGTGTTTGGTAGTCATGTGGCCAAAATTTGGAAAACTCCAAGAGTGAATTGAAGCGAGAGTAAGATTAGAGGTTGGAATCGTTTGATAAACCCAACAAAGGAAAGAATATCTAGAGGTTTAGAATATTGGACCTCTCTATGCCAACCTTGAAGAGCATTGGAAGGAAGGGGTGCCTAAGGGACTATGTAGCAGAGAAGAGGACCTTCCTTGTGTTGGGTGTGGTAGGAATTATGGGTTCCAAAGATGTTTGAAAAAAGATTGAGATGCTTGCATCTCTATGGTTGATATCGATTAGCTATCTCTTTCCCTGCATCCCTACATGCTTGGAAAACCTAGCTGTGTTCTGTCGTAGCATGAATGCTTTTTCCTATGGTTGTGAGTGAGCCTAAGTAGTTCCTCCTTAGTTGAAACATACCCCAACTTGGGGGTGGTTTTTCAACTGAACTAATATATCATGGAAATAGAATTATGGTTGGGTGGAACATTTCTCTTCCATAGCCAGTTGTTTAAGCGATTTCAATTAAAAGATAAGTTTTTATTGTTGTCTCTAATTATGCCAAATTTATGTGTTGGGAATGACTATTCATCATGTTACATTGAATGAGATGACCCAACATGAATTGTTCAATTAAATTCCTATGACTAGCATGAAAATGAAATTATTATTGTGCATGGTTTTATTGTTAGTCCCGTGATGAGTATGCTGGTATAAGCATGTTGTATGTGTACATTGATAGAATTTAATTCTACTGTGTATGTTTAATATGAGTTTTCACACGGATTTAGATGTTAATAAATTTGTAATATGGCCATGGAGTGAAATTCATCACCCCACATGTCATTTGTGTCCCCTTATATTGGTTAGATATATGGGAGGGGACATGACAATTATTTTGTGAGTATTTTGATTCAGTTAATGTATGAGCCAAGACTTAAACATGTTAATGTTTTGAGAAATAATGGAGATTCTTGAACTTTATAACTTTATCAATGATATGTTGAGGAACTGTAACAATTAAGAATTCAATTACAAACAATAATTCATCCACAACATAAGATGTATCGTGGGGAAAATCCTCATAATAGAGAGGATGAAAAACCCGAGCAATTCTTTAGAGTATAATAGATAGATTGTAGAGAATGACTTTTATAACATAGGAAGATTTCCTGATAAGAGAGAATACAGAGAAATATAGAAGAGAGATCCACTGTTACAACTGTTATGAACTTTCCATATGCATATCATATTAATAATAAGTCATAATTACTTCCATGCAAACCCTAGTGATGGTGCATGATCATTCGCCACACATGCATTAAAATTTCAAATTCCTTTTTTTCGAATAATCAATTCATGCATTGAATCTTCATCATGCATAACTAATGTTACATACCTTCAATCATGTATATTAATTAATAGTTTTTTTTCATTGAGTGAAATCAATCTCTAACTAAATATTGAACAATGTGATAGTCCAATAACTCAAGTGTTGCATGAAACACACTTTCTTAATTGAAGTTTCATCCTTTGATTAACTTAAGTGTATTATGTTAGTCTAACTAAAGTGTAAAAACACTTTAGTTAACTATCCCATATTTCTGTAATCACGTAGTTAATCATTATTAAATGAATGTTGTTGATTGATGAAGACTGAGTTCTTCTTTACTTAATTGAATGTTGGTCATTAATAGTTCAACTAATGCTTTAACTAAAGCACTGATTGAGGCATTCATATTTAACTAAATATTTATAACTTGAGTTAACTTTGAATTATATTTCTCTCATAATCTCTTTATTACTTATCTATTTATCTTAGTTCATGGTTTATTTTTTTATCATCTATCATATCATATTAAACTCAGAATAATTGTTCCTTACCTATGATCATGTGTACTACCCCCGATCATATAGTCATATGCTAAAGTAAATCACTCTAGGGGTGGATAATCCCTAAAGGAGACTTGTATCACCTAGTGACCATGACTAGCCATACATCACATAGTATATCCTCATGAGTTGATACAATACAAGTCATATGGTCTTAATAAAACAAAAGACTTGTGAACTTAATACAATATAAGTTCTAGACTTGATACAACAAAAGTATTTGACTTTGATACAACACAAGGTACTAATCTTAATATTACATAAGATCCTGATCTTAATACAACATAAGATCATAGTACATGAATCTCTCATGACCTCAACATCCTATATTGATACAATGCAATATCTTAACTTAATACAAAATAAGTTGACGAACTTAATATAACATAAGTTCCAGACTTGATACAACACAAGTCTCATGGAGAATGACTCCTGATGTTGTACAATTATCACTCCCTTGGGTTGCTTCCAAGCACGTGCTTAGATAAATTTAAGGTACTATTGATTATGGACTCATATATGCTTCTAGTGGTGGAGTGATGATACTTAGCTATGCCGACTTTGACTAGGGTGTCAATATTATGGACCAAAAGAGCACATATGGATATTGTTTTAGCTTCGGATCAACTATGATCTCTTGGTGCAACAAAGAAGTAGGGCTCAATATCCTTGAGTACTACAAAAGCAAAGCACATTGCAGTTAGTACTTCCTACTGAGAAGTTGTGTGGATTAGGAAGCTACTTGTTGGGTTGTTTGGTGAGAAGCTTGAGACTGTTGTCATTCACTTTGGCAATTGTAGTTGCATTAAGATCTCAGAAAACCATGTGTTTCATGAGAAATCGAAACACATTGAGATAAAATACCACTACATCAGAGACATGGTCAAGATAGGTGTTGTAATACTTTAGTACATTTATATTGATGAGAAGATGGTAGATATGTTGAATAAGCCTATATCCTTGACGAAGTATAGGTACTTCTGAGACAAGCTTGACATGGAAAAGAATGCCTCCCTCATTGAGAGGGAGTGTTGAATTTACAACATCATGGGTCATTCTCAAAGTCAATATTGTTCGCTAGGATCGAGCCTCATGTGTTGAGGTAGTGCCTTAGGGAGTCTATGTTGCACTTATGAAACTTCTGGTATAATATTGAGTTGCAATCAAGAATGACTAAGAATTATGTTTAAATGTTAAGCCTCATGTGTTGAGGAAAGTGCTTTGTATGTAAGTGATGGTGTTGTATAGTGTTTCTTGTTAAGATAGATCCTCATGTGTTGAGGTAATTATTTGCATGTCTAAGCATGAATGGTGTAATAAGTACTATTAACCATGGTCTTAGAGACCGATAAGCCATTAAGTTTCCTTTAGAGACTAACCACCTCAAGAGTGAATTACTTTAGCATATGACCACGTGGAATGATAGTAGAGCAAGATGATCACATATTGGAAAAATATCCTTAGTATATTTGATATGAGAAATAAATTTAAGTTGGAACATGTGGACCATGTAGATAAGACAAGATAATAAGGATAAGATGTGATATGAGGGATAGAACTCAAATTAATCACTTCAGTGATGATAAATACTTCAATTAAATAAGAGAGAACTCAAATCGCTAACTTCATTGAGGTTAACAAGGAAGACTTCAGTTAATTAAAAAAGAATTAAAATTGTTTAGTTCAGTGATGATAACAAGAAGGAAAAGTTCAGTTAAAAGAGTTAACTAAATGATAATAAAGAAGATCTCATTAACTAAGAGTTTACATGTCACCACTTGATTTAAACTAAAATATGACACTTGAGTTAAACTAGAATACAATACTTAAGTTACGACACTTAAGTTATAAACCTAAATAGGTGATATAGCATGTAGTGAGTTCATCCTAAAGTTAGAAGACAAAGGATTGTGCAGTTGTTAAGCATGATTGATGAGATAAATTTGTAGAAAAAATTAAGACTTGATGGCATTCACTATTTTGTGCATTTCACCAAAACGTGTGAATTGGTTGTGTGTTGGATCTACTATTGGGTTATTCTATTATTCTCTCTTCTATATTTCTCTAATATTTCACTATGAGTGCTTGGTATTTCTCTCTGATAATGAACCAAGGGTGCTTGGTATTTCTCTCCTATAATGTACCAAGGGTGCTTGATGTCATATGTTCAGTATAAATACATTCTTTGTTATCTATCAATATACTAAGGAATATTTTGTTGGGGTTTTATCCCTCAAGTTATAAATGGTTTCACTAGGGTAAATTATATGCCATTCGTGAATTATTATTCTCTTGATTATTCATTGTTTTCAAGTACTACTATAATTCCACAATTAAGATAAAAAAATCAACAAAAAATACTTGATTCTTGAGGAAGAAGCTAAGTCATATTAGAATGCCAATAGATGATGATAATGAAGATGAAAAATGATTATGCCAAACTAATTCTTATAAAATAACCTTGATCTTTATTTATCCTTATGAAATGTAGCTCATGGATTCCTTTTATAGGCCAAGCATATGAAGAAGTCCAAATTGAACTCCTTGTGGATAGTGTTTTCACACACACCCATGTAAAAGAGCACACACTAAGGGTTTTGCATACCATAGGAGAGTTTTAAGGAAAAAAGACAAATAAACAAAATACAAAGATAAAAAATAATCCAACATGTAGGAAAAGTTAAATTAAAAAATATCAAAACAAATCTAATCTAACATTTTAAACACATTATTTGATGACTAGTGTTCATATGATAACAACATTTTAAAGAATCAAAGAATTGTGTATTGAATTTCAAGGAGTCGAATCACCTAGTAGCCACAATAAAAGTGGCCCTATAAGTGTCTGAGGGAGGGTTTGTTTGGTATCCTAGCAGTACATGATCCTCTGGCCATGTGTCATGACAGAGATATCTTGAAATGTGATACATGAAAAAAAGAGGTAGAAGATGGATATTGTGTCGGAGGTAACTTTCCCTCCCATGGGACTACAGGGGCCCTTACCCACAAATAAAATACTCAACATAAATGAGGTGCATAAAATCTCAAATGTATGGATGAGGTGGGAATTCCCAGGCCCATATCAAAGTCAATGTATTGATTAGGTCTATAGGGGACCTAATCAATACATGGATAACTAATGTGCACATAATAAGTGTCTAGGATGGACTCAAATTTGTAATGTAATCATGGTCCAACCATGGATGATCTAAAGAAATGATACTAGGACAATGTAATTTCCATGTAATGTTGAATCACAATAACCAATGAACTACTGGATATAAAGGGGTCCAACATCTTTCATGTCTCACACAACAAATATTTTGAATCTAACGAATTTGGGAAACTACATATGAACTAGATACAATATGAACCAAGTAACTCGAGGGATTCCAAACACTCTCACCAAAACAAAACAAATATCTATAGAAACATAATGTTAGGTGGGTTCCACATATTTTCACCAAGGGGATAGAGTCAGGTATATTCGAGGCATTCTACCAAATAATGAGAGAACCATCAACTTGCATGAATCTCCTAAGTGTGATTATTAATTTGAGGTCAAGCACATGAGAAAAAAACATACTAAGGGGAACTTAGGTATCCTCTTAGTGAGTACATGGGGCACATCAATGATGGTTATGAGGCCAAGGTACTTGGTACATTTGGGTATATCCTTTGGAATGGATTTGTTGATGTTGATAGAGGGAGACCTGCAATTGGCAAGGAAATGGTGTTTCCTTGTTGAAAGAAGAAGGGATACAACCAATAAATGAATGGAACTAGATGGGTGACTAAGGAATTGTTTGGGGATATGAGGGTAACTAAGTGAAGGACTCAAAATTATTTTGTTTAGAGTATGAAGGAATGGTCAATCTAGAAGCATGTGTAAAATTGATCTCAAGGAGGGATGCAACTTGGGATATCAAGGATTATGACAACAATGGGGGAAACTCAAAGAGGGGGGTACTAATACTTGATCGTGGAGATAGCATTATGTCGATATTAATGAAAGGGTGACTCAGCTAAGATTACTCTGAAAAAAGGTGATGATGGATGTTGTTGTAAAATTAGACTATACTTGATCTGCATGTTGATTAATTTGTCATTGATTCCAACAATGTATAGTCATTGATGCCAACATTTCTTGGTGCCCCTTGAGGATCCCCTAAGGGTTAAGTAAATGTCAATGTATAAGGATACCTTTTTATCTTCTCCAATCACAATATTGAATCCCTTGGATCCCTTGGGACAATTGAAAAATCCCTAAACACCCTGTAGAGTGTTTAAGTACCCCAAATATGTTTTACGCATCCCTAGTTGTTTCTATGGTTCCCCGGTACCACAACCTATTCCCTAGTACCCTACAAAAGTGACCTTGGTGGGTTGAAGAAGTTGCAAGATTTAAAATGACCCTTTTAGTGGCCATTTGTGTTTATTGAGGTCATGGTACCCAGGAGAAGGTCTAGCAACCCCACCGGTGATGTCATGATGGATATTGACCCTTGGAGGTCTCCTGGTGTGGTTGAGGTGGTTGAAGAATCCTATGAAGACCCTTTCTAGATGAAGAAGCCATGAGGAAGCCCTTGGACCCACATTTGATGGCTTAATGGTCCTTGTCCCCTTAAAGGTGATGATGTGGTCATTAATGACTTGATGAAGACTTGGAATCCTTAATGAAGATATTGATTCCCGCGTATCCCTTGTTGGGGTCATGGAACCCTTGGATATGGTAATTTTACATGAGAAGGTCTCTCAACCACATAAATGAAATCATGATGACCTTTGTACACTATATGATCATTGATGGTGCATTTGGAAATGATTTGGGTCTTGGAATCCATACATACCATGGTTTGTAAGCCCGTGATTGTTGGAGCCTTTGATATGATGGAATATTTTTTCATGATTCCCTCATCACTTAACAATGGAGTCCTATGTGATGGGCTTGAATTCCATGGAAAGTATCTTGTTTAAATATTATATGATATCTTTTGAAAGAGTCCTTGAAACCCTTGCATGTGGTGCTTTGGGTCTTAAAAAATGGTGATGTATGGTCCTATTTGTGGTTATATGGCTATTGGGATGTAGATGGAGGTAGAGATCACAAAGGTGCCTTGATATGTTTAAGAAGACTTTAAAGAAGACTTTGAAACTCTTGTAGTTGGTGTTATGGTCTTTGACACCCTCATGTGTGGGGTCTTTGACATCTTGGACATATTGAACAGTTTAAGGGTATTAGACCAATAATTTTCAAATAAAACCATAAGAGGGAGATATTCTTTGTTAATCTATTTCCATTGATATGTGGAGCATGTTCTAAATCCTTACGGTTGAAGAGATGTGAATTTTTGAAGTTGGTGTACCCCACCTTTTTAGTTGAGCCGACCAAACAAAAAAAATTTAATTATTTGTAATTTTGAATTTCATGTCGGCCCAAGGTAATAACTTTCCTCCACAACCTATATAAATAGAATATCAAACATTTCATTTGTTCATCATCAATTTTCTTAGGAATTTTGCAACTCTTGGAGAAAAGTTTGAAATTTTCTAAAGGCAAAATTTCTTGGCATCTTCACTAAAATTGGCATAACTTTCTCATACTGAATCAGAATTACAAAATTATTGGCTCGTTGGAAATATTGTTAAGAGGGATATGTGGTGACATGATATAGAGATTGTTTTAGTTTTTCTACTGTTTCTTCATCTTGTGATCTTCAAAAAGGTATGGTCATGCTTCTGGGTTTCTCTTGTGATGGCACATGTCTCTCATGGATAGAGTTCATCTTTGATCTTAGAATGTGAGCCTATATATTGATATGTATCTTTGAATTCATTGAATATGTTATGGAGCCTATGTTGATGGTTATCTTGTAATATATATTTATGTGATCTTGATATAGATCTTGATGATTATCTTGGATATTGTTGGCATAGATCTTGGTGTTTATCTTGATGGTTGTATAGTGTAGTATTGAATTAGAAGTTGACATGTAAGTAACAGATATTATGAGTGATTTATTTGATCAACATAAATGTTTTCTTTGAAAACTAGTTTGGCAAGTGTTGATCATTGTGTATTTGACCTATGTGGAGATGGATTGTTATTGATTGTTAATGACAACCTTTAACATTATTGTAAGTGATTATTTGCTTGACATCTATTTGATTTGTTGACTTGAATTGAGTGGAGTGAAAAATCCTTTTGTGTCTAAGAGTTTATGAGATTGACCGAGTTTGACATAGTTGGTTAAGTCTTTTATCTTCTTAGCTGAGGTTAGTTGGTTGAGGTTTGACATGTTTAACTGTCAAGTCTTCCTTAACTATGATTGAGGTTGGTTGTGGCATCATTGAGTTGAGTGTGATTGGAAAAAGTTTGGTTGACCATATGTGAAGTATCTTTGTTGATCAAATGTGTCTCTTGATTAAATTATTGATTAAATACGCCAATTAAGAAGAGTTGGTTGACTGTCAGAGCACTTGATTAGATTAACAAAACTATATGATTGATTTGGAACAGGTACACAAGCATCTTGGTACAGGTTGGTTCAGTTGATCAAGATTGGCGCAAGTTTCCTTATGGGCAGTTGGTCTGACTCATACTGGTTGAGTTGTATGAGTAGTTGGTTTGACTCAAGTGGAATGAGTTTTGTGTGTAGTTGGTTAGACTCATATTTACCGAGTCAGATGATGTGAGCAACAAATTGATTGGTAGAACTTGATTGGACATGTTGATTGTGCAGGTTGATGAGCAGTGTGATACAGTGGAAAGTGATCAGTTGATGAGTAGTGATATGGTGATGAGCAGTGGTTAGTAGTGGCAGTGGTTGTGTAGTGTGGTACAGATTATGCAGTGTAGTACAGGTGTTGATTAGTAGGTCCACTAAATCAGTGTGGTTTTGGTTTAACATTTTCTATATTCATATCAGGGTGGAAGGACAGGGAAAGGAAAGGGGTTGTAGACTTCTTTCGGTTGTAGTCGAAGAACTAGGGAGTTGTAGCTTACTTTAGGTTGTATCCTGTAAATCAAGGGGTTGTAGCCTCCTTCCCATTGTAGCTGGAGAATTGAATTCATTGTAATAAGGGGGTTTCTTCCTCCTTCCATTTATTTCTGGAAATTTATTATAAATGCTTCTGTGGTTTTTTCCCCATGACTTGGGGGTTTCCACGTAAAATCTGGTGTTATGTGTTTCATGTTATGATTATGATGTGACGATGATATGATGATGATAATAATTCTGATGAAGATATAATGATAATATGATAATGCATAATATTGAATAAGTTGTTGATTGTTAATGAAAGTGAAAAATTAATAGAAGTTGTGCACACTAATTCAACCCCCCCTCTCAGTGTAACTAGTTTGACCAACAATTGGTATCAGAGCGGGTCTTCACCATAAATACTTACCAGTATGAAGTAGATCCTTGACACACCACGGGGTTCTCAATGAATGGAGTACCATTGACTTGTGAGTCAAATTATTACTTGATCTAGAAAATGAGAATGAAGGATTATCTTGAGCCAATTGGTGTGTGGAAGTCAGTTGTTACTGGATATACACCTCCAAAGAAAGTGAAAACAACATCTTAGAAGGAAGCAAAGAAAAATAATTATGTGTCTATGGAAGCCATCCTTGAAGGCCTATCAGATATCCAAAAGAAGAAGATAGGTAAGTGCATATCAGCTAAGGAACTATGGCTCAGATTAGAACAACACTACTCCAATAAAGAAGAATAAGTAAAGGTTATGGAATTAATGCTTGAATATCTAACAAATATCCAAAGGAGAAAATAGGAAAGTGCAACTTAGTTGAAGAATTGTCCTTCAAAATAAATCATCTAAACTTAGAAGAAGCATAAGAAAAACCCATCAAAAGGTCAGTACAAGATCCAGCTAGATATGAAGGTAAGTCCCCTGAACACTCTGTTTGTAATGCTTTTAAAGAGATATGTTTATCAAGTATAGAAAATAAGAGCTATTCTGAATTCATTGAATGCAATACTTCAGATTATGATGAAAATCCTTGCTCTCCGATAAGTGATGTTATGATAGATAATGAAATTAGTAATGTTTCACAAGAAGTGAAAAATATTGTGAACAAAACGAGGTATTGCAAGAGAAATTGGACAAAGCCGAGAAGAGGAATCAAGAAGAATATGAGAAGGCCACACGTACCATAATTAATATGAAACTCCAAGTCGGAGAAGCTACCAGAATCAAAGAATCCATATCCAAATTTTTGAAAGACAAACTTGAGAAGTCAGCCACAGAAATTGAAAAGAAACCAGAAGAAATTGTCCATCTCAGAAGACTGCTAGAAGATAAAGAAAACGAGTTAATATGCTAGCTACAAGACAAAGATAGTGATATAAGTTCCTATAAGACTAAATAAATATTGGAAGAGAAGTTAAGAATAAAAAAAGAACTTGAAATCAAATCCTTGAAGGAAGATATACATAAGGTATGCCTGATAAACTTTGAATTTGAAAAGGACCTCTCAAAACTCAAAAAGGAGAATCATGCACTCAAAGGTCAACTGCAACAATCCCATGAGGATGATCAGAATTCAAAAGGACAGATGGAATACAATATCCTTGATTTGAACAAACAGGTAGAAAAAATAAAGAAAATAGAAGAAGATCTAATGATACAACTCCAAGAAAAGATAGAAATCTGTCAAAAACAAGAATTGAAGATCTTCTCTCTGAAGGAATACCTACACAAAAGAATTTCTCAATTAAAGACAAATTCGAAGATCAAGAATAACAATGAAGACTCTATGGAGGAGGAAGAAAAGACTAACAGTTATACACGTATTCTTAAAAGATTCCATGATCAACAAGAATCAAGAGAAATTACAGCTCAAAGATATCCTATGATGCTCAATGGCTATGATTACAAATGCAATAACTATGGTAAGAAAGCCATCCATTGCGGAGATAATGAAAATATAACACCAAGAAGAAATCAAGATGGGTTTTTCATTCAGTATTACAATTTCTATTGTTATGATCATTTCACAAAACATTGTAGGATGAAGGACCAATTAAATTTTGGAGAAGAAAGCAAGTTCAATCGAATGATATGAACAACCATAAACCTATGAAAGTATGGAGAAAGAAGTTAGTAGATTGCACCATTGATCAAAACAAAAATGATGAAAATCTTGGGAAAAATCAATTACTATTTTGAAGACTATAGACCCGTGATATGAAGAATGTGTAAAAGGATATATGTACCTAATTATCATATTTGAGTATAGTAGTTGGTTCTAGCAGTATTCATGTGACATAATACAAGTCCTCGAAAGTAGCATCAATGATAAGAGAAACAATATTGGTAAAATAAGGTCTTGCTTCCATTGATGCAAACAGGAAGAGAAAGTTGATGACAGGGGGAGCATTCCCTGAGGGAGAGCATGCCTCAAGGGGGAGCAGTATGGTCAAATAATGTTCCCTTTTCCATTGATTCCAAAAGGGGAGATATGTTGTGAATAAAGGTAGCATGTTCTGAAGAAGAGTTATGGTGTTTTCATTGATGAAAAAGGAGGAGATTGTCGATTAAGTTGTCATTGATGCCGACAATGTATAGTCACTGATTCCAACATTTCTTGGTGCCCCTGAGGGTTAAGTATGTGTCAGTGTCTAAGGAGACCTTTTAATCTTGTCCAAGCCCAAGGTTGAATCCCTTGGTGCCCTTGGTATAATGGAAAAAGTCCTAAACACCTTGTAGAGTTTTTAAGTACCCCAAATATGTTTTACAGTTCCCTAGTTGTTTCTATGGTTCCCCAGTACCGTAACTTATGCCCAAACACCCTAAAAAAGTGTCCTTGGTGGGTTGAATAAGTTTCAAGAGTCCAAATGACCCTTTCAATAGTCATTTGTGTTTATTGAGGTCATGGTACCCCAAGAGAAGGTCTAGAAACCCTACAGGTGATGTCATGATGGATCTTGCTGGCAGACGGTTTTGGGATAAGGTAGTTGTGCAGCATCGCGGATGTTGTGCAAGCTCAAAGACACCGCGCAAGTGGAAGATGGCACACAAGGTGGAGACTACAATATTTTATGTCATCTTTTGTAGTTTTGGATGATATTTTGTGGATATTGGTCATTATTTTGTAGAATCAGTTAAGAGTTAGTTAGGAATTTGTCTAAGTGGACCTTGAATGTAAAGGTGCAAGCCTATAAGTAGATGTTGAATTTGTAAGTGTTAAGATATTTTTTTTCATCCTTTTTGAAAGTACTTTTGGAGAGAACTTGTTGATCTCTGAACTGTTTTGGAGAATCTGTGGTTTTGTGCAGAAGTAATATGACAAGACGAAAGTTGAGTTGAATCATTGTGTTCTTTTCTATTTTCATGTTGTATTGTATTTTGTAACTCAATTATGATTGCAATTTGTATATGGGAAATGGATATATAAATTATGCGATGTTTCCCTACTTTAAATGATGTTATTTTGTTGGGTCTGTTTGCACATTGATGTGGTTATTGCAGTTCTGATATAACGATGCAATCTGTTGAATGATAATGAATGGTTATGTTAAAACATAAGTTGAATGATCAAATATGGTAATGTTGCACTAAGTTGATAAGTAGATGCACATTGTCCTTTCTCATTCTGCAGAAACTTGGTTCCATCAGTGCTCCCTCGAACAGCTCAGGTGAGACTTCATCCGCTTTGTGGGTGTTGTCGGACGGGGTAAAACCTGTCTAGGCTGGTGCTCAGGGAGATCGTGGTGGTTTGGGTGTCGACATAGTGGGAATCCCTGTCGAATGTTTATGTTGACTGAGTTTGCATCAATATATCTTTACCCTTGGAGGTATCCCAGTGTGGTTGAGGTGGTTGAAGAAGCTTATCAATCCCCTTTCTTGATGAAGAATCCCTTGGACCCACATTTGATGGATTAATGGTCTTTATCCCCTTAAAGGTGATGATGTGGTCATTAACGACTTGATGGATACTTGGAACCCTTGATGAAGATCTTGATGCCCATGTAGCCCTTGTTGGGGTCATGAATCTCTTGGAGATAGTCATTATATATGAGAAGTTCTGACACCCACATAAATGGAAGCATCACGACCCTTGGAAACTATATGACCATTGATGGTTCATTTGGAAATGTTTTGGGTCTTGGAATCCATACATATGGTGGTTTGTAAGCCCATTATTGTTGGAGTCTTTGATATGATGGAATATTTGGTCATGATTCCCTCATCACTTGCCGATGGAGTCCTATGTGATGGGATTTAAGTCCATGGAAAGTATCTTGTTTACATATTATATGATATCTTTGATAAAGTCCTTGAAACCCTTGCATGTGGTGCATTGAGTATTGAACCATGGTGATGCATGGTCCTATTTGTGGTTATATGGATATTGGGATGTAGATGGAGGTATATACCATGGAGGTTCCTTGATATGTTGAATAAGACTTTGAAACTCTTGTAGTTGGTGGTATGGTATTTGGCACCCTCATGTGTGGGGTCTTTGATGTCCTGGATATATTGAATAATTTAAGGGTATTAGACGAAGAGTTTTCAAATAAAACCATCATATGGAGATAGTACTCTTCAATCAATTTCTGTTGATATGTGGATCATCTTCTAACTCCTTAGGGTTGAAGACATATGAATTTTTGAAGTTGGTGTACCCCACCTTTTTGGGTGATCTGACCAAACAAAAGAGAATTTAATTATTTGTAATTTTGAATTGGATTTCGACCAAAGGTAATAAATTTCCTCCACAACCTATATAAATATAATATCAAACATTTCATTTTTTCATAATCAATTCTCTCAGGAATTTCACAACTCTTGGAGAAAAGTGCGAAATTTTGTGAAGGAGAAATTTCTGGGCATCTTCACTAAAATTGGCATAACTTTCTCATACGGAATCAGAATTAAAAAAATTCCTGGCTCATTGGAAATATTGTTACAAGGGATATGTGGTGATATGATATAGATATTAATCTAGTTTTTCTATTGTTTCGTAATATTATGATCTTAAAAAATGTATGGTTCATGCTTCTAGGTTTCTCTTGTGATGGCACATCACTCTCATGGATAGAGTTCATCTTTGATCTTAGTATGTGAGCCTATATATTGATATATATATTTGAAGTCAATGAATATGTTAGGGAGGATATGGTGATGGTTATCTTGGAATATATCTTAATGTGATCTTGATATAGATTTTGGTGATTATCTTGGATATTGTTGTCATAGATCTTGGTGTTTATATTGACTGTTGTATAGTGTAGTGTTGAACGAGAAGTTGACATGTAATAATAAATATTGTGAGTGATTTCTTTGATCAACGTAAATGTTTTCTTTGAAAACTAGTTTGACAAGTTTTGATCATTGTGTCTTTGACCTAAGTGGAGTTGGACTATTATTGATTGTTAATGAAAACCTTTGATAGTATTGTAAGTGATTCTTTGCTTAACATTTGTTTTATGATATTTACTGAGTTTGACATAGTTGGTTAATTATTTTATCTTCTTGGTTGAGGTTAGTTGGTTGAGGTTTTACATGTTTAATTTCCAGGTATTCCTTGAATATTATTGAGGTTGGTTGTGGTGTCATTGAGTTGAGTGTGATTGTATAGAGTTTGGTTGACCGTATGTGAAGTCTCTTGGTTACTCAAATGTGTCCCTTGATGAACTAGGAAAAGTAAGAAGGGTTGGTTGACTGTCAGAGCACTTGATTAGATTAACACAAGTATATGATCGATTTGGAATAGGTACACAAGCATATTGATATAGGTTGGTTCAGTTGAGCAAGATTGGCATAGGTTTCATGATGTGTAGTTGGTCTCACTTGGACTAGCTGAGTTGTATGAGCAATTGGTTTGATTCGGGTGGACTAAGTTTGGTGTGAAGTTGGTTAGACTCAGATTGACTGAGTCGGATGATGTGAGAAATAGATTGACTGGTAAATCTTGATTGGACATGTTGATTGTACAAGTTGATGAGTAGTGTGATACAGTGAAGAGTGATCAGTTGATGAGTAGTGATAAGATGATGAGTAGTGGTTAGTAGTGGCAATGGTTGTGCAGTGTTGTAAAGATCGTGTAGTGTAGTACATG
Organism: Pseudotsuga menziesii; assembly: GCA_001517045.1. Classification (NCBI taxonomy): domain Eukaryota; kingdom Viridiplantae; phylum Streptophyta; class Pinopsida; order Pinales; family Pinaceae; genus Pseudotsuga; species Pseudotsuga menziesii. Next base: position 271,440 of record LPNX010015194.1, on the reverse strand, counting down.
TGTTTATTAGTAGTTCCATAGGATCAGTGCAGTTGTTGTTTAACAGTTTCTATCTTCATATCAAGGTGGCATGATGGGCCAATGGAAGGGGGTTGTAGCTTACTTTCGGTTATAGCCAAAGATCCAGGGAGTTGTAGCTTCCTTCACATTGTAGTCTGTAAATTAGGGGGTTGTATCTTATTTCCAGTTGTAGATGTAGAATTGAAGTCATTGTAATAAGGGGGTTTTTGCCTCTTTCAAGTTATTTCTAGAAAACTATTATAAAGGCTTTCACATTTTTTCCCTCAGGACTTGGGTTTCCACGTAAAATATGGTGTTCTTTGTTTCATGCTATGCTTCTGATGTGATGGTGATAATAATGTTGATGATGATATAATGATAATGTGATAATGCATAATATTGAATAAGTTGTTGAATGTTAATAAAACTAAAAAAGTAATATAAGTTGTGCACACTAATTCACCCCCCTCTTAGTGTAACTAGTGTGTCCAACACTGCAGGGGTACTAAGGAACCCTATTTGGTTTCTTCGATACCTTCTTAGCAAAGAGAGGTTGTGGATTAGTACTTCAAAATTGTGGCTTCCCAAATTCCTGAACATTTGGAAAAAGGGTGTGCTTAAAATCACCTTTGCATAAAGGTTTCCGAGGTGGGAGGCTAGTTTAGCGAGATAATGTCATGTCCCAAATTTTTCATTGGGTCACAATGGCCTAATCACATTTTCCATATTCATGAGATTTTTTCAAATTGATGCTAAGGGTCAAATAATTGCCAAAGAGGAAAATTACTAGTTTCCTAGGTTGGGGGTGGAAGCTTTGGGATTTGGAATAGAGGGGAAAATAAATGATGTTTGAACATGAGAATGACATAAATATTTAATAAATGATATAAATAAATAAATACAAGGAAAAATAAAAGAGGAAATCGATCATGAAGACACATGAAGGGCGTGGGACCCACACAAGCTATATATTCTATGCCATGTGGCATCCTCCTCTTGCAATTTTGAATCCATGGGAAGCCTAAATGTTCTTGGATGATTTAGAAGGCTAATACACTTGTCCATATGCATCGTAGGTTGAATTTGGAAGGAAATGTAACTTACATGGGAGAGGAAGAGTCATTTTGGAGCTAGTGAGACACTTGGAATAGATTCCCTAGATCTATGACAACAATGATGAAGATGCTATGACACCTATGAAAAAAAATCAGATATGAAGGATGAAATATGACATATCTAAAATGTTAGGTCAAATAGAGCATCCAATATGGTGCTCATGTGATTTGGGGAAGTTCAATGGGTTCCTACTCAAATTGGGGGAAGATGGAAGGCTAGGAAAGGGAGGACACATGGAAAATATTGAGCACACACCCTAATTCGAATTGGCATGAGTTTTTGGATGGATTGGTAACCTTAGAAATATAATTATTTTTATAAAATATAGGGATAAACCAAGAGAGGGGCTTTTGATCATTTGATAAATTTGCATTTGTGAATTGAGAGAGCTAGTGGATGAATAGTTTCTTTCCTTAGCCAATTTCGAGGGTGAAAGATTCCCATCCAAGTTGGTGTTTGGAGAGGCCACTCAGGTATTTCATGGAGCTTTAATGAAGTTTGTATTTGCAGGTGCAAGCTACAGGGAAGCTCTTGGTTCCTTCTAGTGCAACACTTTCTCCCAACCATTTCCAGTTTTTCTTACATATTCTTGCTCATGAAGGGATTGCGCTTTAGGTGAGCTATTGTGCTCTTTTGGAGAGCTTATAATGGTAAAATTATAATTTTAATAAACTTAATATACTCGGTTATTCATATCCAGAAAGTCTTAGGTCAAAATACCCAATGGTTGTATGTGAAAATGATTTTTAATGAGCAAACAATGACCATTTCCCCACTATATTGGTGTATGCCATTGAATTCTGTTGATTTCGAGCTTCTCATGGTACATTTATTGTTGATGTATTTGTAAATTCAGAATGTATTCAATTGTATATCCTATAGTATACCCTGATGTTCCTAGTAGGAGAGTATTAATATAATAAAGGCATGTAAAGTCAATGAGGTTAAACCTTCATTGTAAGTCATGGAAATAGTCCCCACAATTGAGTTGAGATTAACCCTCCTTGTTGATCAGGGGGGTAAAGTCCCCATAGTTGTGGGGCACTAGGGTTATTAGACTCTCCTAGAGAAGTTGACCCTAGTAAGTAATTGTTAAGTGAGGCTGACTTGTTGGAGTGGAAATAAAGTGAAAGAAAGAATATAAATAGAAGTGAGGCTCTCCTCATTTCTACACACACACACTCACTCAACTGGGGTGCATGAGTGAGAGAGGAAGTGCTGGAACAAGTGAGAGAGATCAGCTATCGGAGATCATCTTTATGTTTCCAGGTTTTACTTTTTCTATTGGTGCTCATTCTATCTCTGAGGAAGTTGCGAGGTTTTCTCCTTTATGGTTTCCCCGAGGAAAATTATTTGTGTCTATTGTCTCTTGTGATTATTGATGTGCATTTTATTCTCTCAGATAACATCCTAAGATCATATTGCTTAAATGATAAAAATATAACATGGTATCACAGCTAACCTGAGAACAATACACTATGCAGCAGCTGAAGCTAGGGATTCTTACTTTTTTGGGTCTCTCTCCACAATCCATCAGAAAATGGAGGCTAGGATGAACCTCCATTGAAGGGTGCATCTTTCTATTGAAGCAGAATTTGATTCCGGGCATTTTTTAGTTTTTGGTGCGGGAAATTAGGGATTTTTGAGTGATCCCAGCATAGGATTGATATCCTTGTGAAAATAAAATTTTAGAGACCAAGGATGAAGCTTTTGGTTGAGTGAAACTCCAAGAAATTCAAACCCTAGTTTGACCCCGGGCCTAAAAAACCCTAAAATACTAAAACTGATAAGTTTTGGCACATTCGCTTTATATCAGCATTGAATAAGTATTAGGGAATGAAATTTTCACAGGCCGAATACAAAATCCTAATGTACTATGTATAAAAAATTCAGCATCTGATTCGCTATATTCTATGAGATATGATTCCTCCAAATCAGGGTTCCATCCTCTTCCATGATTGATCCCTAAACAAAACACCTAGGGAGAATTGCTATATCTTGGGCTACGAAGGTCCAAATGATATTTAGAAATATATTCCAGATATGGAATGGACTTTAATTTCTATGGTAAATGTTTCAGACCATGATGATGAAACAAGGACACGTGGAAGTCCGTACAAGTTCCCTATGCTGAACAGTCCTGAATTAAGTCACCGCGGGAAAAATATCATAAGTCCCAATTGGTGAAATCAATTCTGCTCAAACCTATAGTTTTGGAAAAATGATAAATGAGGATACCTCAGTACAAAATTTTAGACATAGAGGATCTGTAATTTCGTAGATACCGCAGAAACAGTATCAGGAATTTATGTAGAAGAAATTGGAAAACTAGGGCTTCCTATTCCGGGAGTTTCCCTCCACTGTTTTTAGAAAAGGAGTACATTGGAAAACTTGCCTTGAAGAGGTCTATCTTTCTATCCAATCAGATCAGAAAGATTCCAAGTTTTTAAAATTAGGGGTTCTCTAATAAACCCTAGATGAACCAACTCTAGATCCAGGAAGGACACCTCAAGTCGGCAAGATCTAATCTTTTGCTATTTACATTTGAGTTTTTCATTTCAAAATGACCTATCACACCAGCTTGATGATAAGCTTGGTGAAGCTGAAAATTTTTGAGCATGGAAGTATAGGATTTCACTGGTTCTTAAAGAAAATGAATTAGACACTTACATAAGTGGAGAGGTTCCAATTCCAGAGGGAGATGAGGCTAAAGCCTTACACAAGAAGAACTTGGTCAAGAGGATAATTGATGATTCAATAAAGGATCACCTTATACCACAAGTGTCTTCCCTAAAGACACATAAAGAGATGTTTGATTCCTTGACCAATATATTTGAAGGGAAGAACATAAAATGAAAGATGAATTTGAGAAACCAGTTGAAGAATGTAAATATCTAGAATGCTGAGACCATATAGTCATACTTTACAAGGGTCTCTCAAATCAAAGAACAACTTGAAGCAATGGGTGAAGAAGTAGAGAATGCAGAAGTTGTGATAACCACCTTAAATGGACTCCCAGGATCATGGGATTCATTCATTCGAGGAGTGTGTGCCAAAAGGAAGTGATTAACTTCAACAGACTCTGGGAAGAGTGCACACAAGAAGAAGCTCGAATCAAGAGAAGATGGGAACAACTGAAGATCAAGCCCTCATGATTCAAAGAAGATCCCTCAAGTGATGAGGAATATGAAGAAATCAATTCTTGAAGAACCTATTATCCATCAGATCACTTGGATAAGAAATGATGATGTTATGAATGAAGAAGATGATGAAGCTAAAGGATCAAGAAGGAGTCTATCTAAGAAACAAATAAAGATAAGTATTCAATTGTCATTTTATGATATTGTTTGGTTATGCATTTGTTTATATTCAGTTGATATGATTTTGCATTATAGAATGTTTGCATTAATGACAGTATACTACTAACATGCATGTGATGGGTAAGTATCCCATGGTGCTATACAACTCTCCATTGCTACTTGTTTAGAATGAAACCTCTTTGCTGACATATTGGATTAGTGTACAATCTCAATGTTTTCCTGGTACAGATAGAAGGCATCTATAAAGTTTCTATAAGATATGGATGAATGTTGTATTCGCTAAAATAGTTGCATAATTATATCTTGATGCAAAAGAAATTTTCATTATGAATATACCTTATGAAATGTTTCTAACAATACAACTAATGCATTTGATTGGTAGGAAAGATCGTGTACAATCACTTGCAAGAAAAGAAGGACGAGACTTGTTCTGAAGAACAAGTGATGACAATTCGAGAAATAATCCAAGAATGAAGAATAATATGATGAATGCAGTTACATGACACTATTGATGCAGAACCTTCCAGCTATGAAGAAGTAGCCAAGAAGAAAGGGAAGGAGAATAAAAGTTCAAGAAGAATGATGTCTAGGATGCAGTATCGAGACCTGAAGGGAATTTCGTAGTTCCATCATGCAGTAGATGGAAACATTGTGGGATACAAGGCAAGATTCATAGCACGAGGTTTCTCATATAAAGAAGGAATATACTACGAAGAGACATTTGCAGCCACTAGAAATACACATGTCAGGAATAATCATGTGTGCAAATGAAAGAATGCCTTATACAAGCTCAGAAGGCACCCATGGGATAACACATACATGAGGAGCTTGAAGATCACCTATAGTGATGAAGATATTAACCTTTGCTACAAGGCTGAAGATGAAAGCCTATAGGGGATGACAAGCTCATAGATGGGTGCAAGAAGAACTTTTGAAATTTTTTAAGATAGAGGATCTTGGTATCCAGTGATCCTAGATGGATACATAGAATATTAATAGAAGAGGAAGCTACTTGCCACTCCAGTATAGAATGTTTCAATACATAGAGTACGAAAGGCAGAGGGAGAATGATGCTCCACTTCAGAGGGAGTGACTATAGAATATCCTGAGATTCGACATGATATGACATGATGGACAACTTACTGATGGATCTAGGAATTACTGAAAGTAAAGCGGATTCCAACCTTTACTTCAACGTTGAAGGTGAAAGACCAGTTATGCTCTTGCTATATGTCAATGACATGTTCTTGACAGAAAAGAGGAACTCATTAAAATTTCAAGAAGGAGACTTGCTGTCGAGTTCGAGATGAAGGACTTAGATATGATGCACTACTTTCTAGGCATGGAGGTGTGGTAGAATGCAGAAGGAATATACCTAGGACAATGGAAGTATGCAGTAGAGATCCTGAAGAGGTTTAGGATGATAGGCTGCAAGGCCATGACCACACCTATAATCGAACATGAAGCTATTGAGTGATGGTTCATCAGAGTCAGTTGATTCCATGATGTATCATCATATGATTAGGTAATTTATGTACCTGATGAATACGAGACCAGATATTTGCTTTGCTGTGAACACATTGAGACATGTTCACCTGATGGTTGCAAAGCATGCAGTGAAGTACCTAAAGGGCACAGTTGAGTATGGGATCAAGTATGATACAAATCAGAAGATTAACCTGGAAGGTTATGTGGATTCAGAATGGGTAGGAAGTGCCATTGATAAGAAGAGCACTTTGGGGTGTTGCTTCAGTATGGGATTAGGTGTGATCTCTTGGTTTGGCAGGATGGAGTCCTGTATGGCACTGAGTACTGCCAAGGAAAAATATGTTGCCACTTGCATTTTTTGTATGATGCAGAGAGGAGTAGTGAAGCTCCAATATGTGATCCAGATCGAGATCTCTCGAAAGAGGGAGTTCTAGCATAGTCGTTTAGATAGGTTGTCTCAGCATAAAATCCTAGTGAAGCTCGTAGGTTTCTCAGACGTAAACAGTCTTGTAGGTTGTCCTTGGATGTAATCTGTCCTGGAGAAGCTCACAGGTTATCCTTGGACGTAATCAATCATGATGTGATTCTATGCTAGAAATGGCCAGAGTGAAGTTTAAGTACTTTAGGGAGAAGCTTGGTGTTCTCCAGATCGAGGTTCCTTCCAAGGGGAAGTGATGAGTCTGAGAGCCCTTCTGACATGGTTATAGGATTGGTTCCTTCCATGATCAGATGTAAGTGTAGAGCCATTCTGATATGACTATGGGATTGTCTCCCACATGATCCGATGTAAGTGCAGAGCCATTCTAATATGACTATGGGATTGGATCCCAAATGATCAGTTGTAAGTGTTGGACCTTTCCACAGATGATAGTAGGTGTGTCCTATCATGCTAGTGGTTGTAAGTGTTGTGCCTTTCTACAGATGCTAGTAGGTGTGTCCTACCATGATGGTGGTTGTAATTGCTGGGAATTTCCATAGATGATAGTAGGTGTGTCCTATCATGTTGTTGGTTGTAAGTGTTGTTCCTTTGCACAAATGGTAGTAGGTGTGTCCTACCATGCTGGTGGTTGTAAGTGATGGGCCTTTTCACGGATGGTAGTAGGTGTGTCCTACCATGCTGGTGATTGTAAGTGTTGGGCCTTTTAACAGATGATAGTAGGTGTGTCCTATCATGTTGGTGAATGTAGGTGCTGGGCCTTTCTGACATGGTTCTTGGATGTGTTCCTCCCATGGTCAGATGTAAGTGCTGGGAATTTCTAACATGGTGGTGGATGTGTTCCTCCCATGGTCAAATGTGAGTGTTGGGTGTGCCTTTTCGACATGGTGGTGGATGTGTTCCTCTCATGGTTATATTTAAGTGCTAGGAGTGCCTTTCTGACCATGTCAGATATAAGTGCTAAAGAAGATGAAGACCTACATGGAGGCTAGGCCTACAACCAGCATGAAAAAGGGCTGGCTCTGTAGAACTTCCTATGACGAGAATAATGAAGAGATAGCACCATTTGATTGAGATAGCGGAAGTAGTGATGATGATGATGATCTAGTGATGATCCAGCTTTGATGATGATCCAGTGATGGTCCAGCTTTGATGATGATCCAGAATTGATGATAATCCAATGATGATCCAAACTTGATGATGATCCAGTGATGATTCATACTTAATGATGATCTAGTGATGATCCAGATTTGATGATGATCCAAAGAAGAAGACTTATGCCGATGAATTGTGTCGAGAGAATAACTTCCTAGTTAAGAGGGAGTGTTGATGTATTTGTAATTTAGGAATGTATTCACTTGTATATCCTATATTATACCTCAATGTTCCTATTGGGAGAGTCATTAATATAATAAATTCATGTAAATTCAATGAGGTTAAACCTCCATTGAAAGTCAGGGAAATAGTCCCCACAATTGAGTTGAGGTTAACCCTCCTTGTTGATCAGGGAGGTAAAGTCCCCATAGTTGTGGGGCACTAGGGTTATTAGACTCTCCTAGAGAATTCAACCCTGGTAAGTAATTGTTAAGTGAGGTCAAATTGTTGGAGTGTAAATAAAGTGAACGAAATAATGTAAATAGAAGTAAGGCTCTCCTCATTTCTACACACACACACTCACTCAACTAGGGCACATGAGTGAGAGAGAAGTGTTGGCATAAGTGAGAGAGATCAGCTGTTGGAGATCATCTTTATGTTTTCAGGTTTTACTTTTGCTATTGGTGCTCATTATATCTCTGAGGAAGTTGCATGGTTTTCTCCATTATGGTTTCCTTGAGGAAATTTTTTTGTGTCTCTTGTCTCTTGTGATTATTGTTGTGCATGTTATTCTCTCATATAATATCCTAAGATCATATTTCTTAATATATAAAAATCTAACATCTATGATTGTAATAAGTTTAATATGATATTTTATTCATCTTCATAAATGTTTAGGTCCAAATACCAAAGGTTTGTATGTAAAAGTGAATATTAATGAGCAAGTAATGACCATTTCCCCGCTATATTGATGTATTCCTTCGTAATGATGATTATTTCGAATGGGACAATGTCTCTTTGATGTATTTATGATTAATGGACTATAATTTATGAGTATTACAAGTTTTAGTCTCAGAAATTAAGCATTTGAAGTCATATTACGCAATTTAATTGCATTTGGAGAATATTTGATGCCATTTCCCCAAGGGTCGAATTAGTGATTTTGTAGTTGTTTGGGAGAGAGTTATAACAGCATATATAAATTGAATAATGATGTGTATGATACCTTAACAATGTAACTTAAAAATCCTCTACCTCTATTCATAAATTGGAGTGGGATTGGGATCATTTGAGAAGCCATTTTCAGCATTTACCCAGGGGGAATTGGAACCCCAATTTGCTAGTAAAGACTCCTAATTTGACCATAATATTAAAAATGTTTGTAGAAGTAATTGGAGGGTCATAATCCACAAGATGTAGAGTAGTTGGTGGCAGGGTATGATTAAGACTCCCTTTAAGCTGAAAGGTCACTGGTTCTAATCATGTCGGATACCAAAAAATCCAACCATGTTAAGGGTTGGTGTGGTCTAGGCCAGGTGCGATTCTCAGGTGATTTTGATGGCTTATATGCCTTTGGTTCATGGTTACTTAGCCAATGGAAACCATACTAGTCAAGGGGGTTCCACCACTTTTCCAACAAAAAAAAATTTGGAGGGTCATAAATCATCCCTGAACATAATATTCAAGTCTTAATATCATTCATACACCTTCTCATAATATTTGGGATCATTTGGGTCAATTTGGAGACCTAGACATCAAAACTAGTCAAAGGTCAAAATAGGAAAAAAAGTGAAAAATTGGTCACTTTAATAAAATTTCAAAAAAGGGACATTATAGTGGTATCAAAGCATGATAGTGGCATTGATGTGGTATTATATTTATGAAGACAATAATTCAGGGACCACCATTATATATTTAAACCCAAAAGTTCTTTTGTTGAAGAGGAAACTATGACTAGGGATGAAAATGGAACCTCATATCATGGTGAGGAGCATATAAAAATCATGGAACCTATATTTGAAGAAAATACCAAGACTATTATGAAATGATTTGAATTGTTGGATATCCATAGTTGGATAAAGTATATTGATCTTAAGAAAACCAAGGGGAAAAATGCATCAACTTGCTTGAAGGAGCAAAAGGAGGAGACCCATGAACCACCTAGTTCTAAAATAGGTGAAGTAGAAGAAGTAGTACATGAATAGGATAAAAATTCACTCTCAAGTGACTCTAAAAAAGATGAAGAGACATCACATGAGTATTAAGAAGTTTATATTGAAAATATTGAAGATCATTTCGAGACACATTCTACCTTGGAAATGAAACAAAGAGCATCTATTGATGGATGCTTGAACTATGAAGGAGTACCTACTGATGGGTGCTCACAAATCTATGTTGGTGACATAGAGATCAGATTTAAAAAAATTTTTGCAAGCCAAATTTATACTAAACATGGAAATGAAGACCTTGTAGCAGTTGAAGAAGAAACAATATCAACTTCCCCATCACCACTTGAGCTTCATGAAGTTGTTCCAAGCAAGAAGGAAGAAGATGAGGAGGCTCATTTACAAGATCCTCATTTTCTTGAAGGGTCCTTAAAGATGAATTAAAATAATATCCAAGAGGCCCTTAGAACACTACACGACACTAAATAATTGGTGTCAAATTCTTGTTGGAAAATTTCTTCATTGGAGGATCCATCCTTCCTTGAAGACATGGAGAGTATTCAAAGACCAATGTGCAACATTGAAGCTAATTTCATGTCTTTTAATTTTTATAGAAACAATTTGGTTGAGCTTAATGAATGCTTACATGAAGCATACTTGAATAATAATGAGGATATTCATAATATCCAAATTTAAAATGAGCTACTTCTAGAGAGGTTGATGGATACTTGTTCTTCCTCCCATGTTTCAGATTGTCATATGGTAGATTGCTTGGAGGATTCTCATGACATGGTGGATCAGGAGAAATGTAGAAATTTGAATGTGCTTGATGTGTTTGAAGATGAACTTGAAGAGATCCAAACACTTGATGTGGTGGAAAAGGAACTTGAATCATCTCTTGATGAAGGTTATGAAATTTTTAAAGAAGAGCATGATTCCTCTACATTGGAACCAATCTATGACAAAGGTTTCACACTTTTGAAGGATCTGCATTATAATACCCATATGGATCCTTCCCATGATGAAACTTCTGCACTTTTTTATCATTTGGGTCAGTTAGTTCATTCTCCTACATCCTACAATTTTATGTTTTAAAACATTAGTCCCAATGAAGTATGGGTGGAAGGGTTCATTTTTATGGTGCCACATGAGGAGTATGGAACTCCTAGATTTAATTTTTATAAGGACATGGTTAGAGAAAATTATTATTCACATTTGTAGTAGAATCCTTTATTGCTTTATGATGATGCACATCTACATGGATGCACCTATGATATGCATTTGAGTCACTTGAATACTCATGATTTTTGTTACTCAAAACTTGGTTCATTTGATGTTGGAGGAACTTCATCCAACACTTGGGTGAATATATTTATGATTGGAGAAATATTTTGTTTCCAACCACATACTTTGTTATATATTTATGATTCTCTTAGTCATTTGATATATGGGTGAGACTTCTTTGAGTCATTTGAAGTATCCTTGTTTTGTTTGCTCATTATTTGGTTCATATTTTAGTGGAGATTCTTCATTCACTTCTTGGATGAAAGAATACATGGATGAATATTTTGATGCATATCACATCATTTTGGAGCAGCATTATGGGACATGGGATCCTCACCTATGTCATTGGACTGGATTTGATTTGTCACTTTAAGCTTGTACGCACTTAGCAAATGGTGGTCTACTTACTTGAAGGTATAAGCATTTTCATGATTTTTTGATGAGGCACCTCCTTGATGTAATTTTTTATTATGTTTTTATGTACTTTGATTATATATATTATGTACTCATGATGTTTGGAAGAATGCATACAAGAAAATGGGATCCCAGAACTCTCTTTCCTAATGGTATGGGTTGGAGAGAACTCTTAATTGTTGGAGTGCAATACAAGCAATGGGACCCTAGGATAGTTTTTAGTCCCATTGATTTCATTTTTTTTGGGAAACAAGAAGTATGGGAGATGGATTCCCCACTTGATAAAATGATTTTAATTGGATTAGTGCAGCCGCAAGCATGGTGGTTTCTCTCAAAAATATTCATGGAATATCAAAGACTCAAAGTTGGGAAACAAATTGGAAACTTCAAAGAATCATACAGAAAGAAGGTTCTTCAACACCCATGTTTGAAATTGCTTGAGGACAAGCAATATTGGGAAGGGAGTATTTTTCATGTTTCAAATTTTGCATTGGGTCACAATATCCTAATCACATTTTCCATATTCATGAGATTTTTTCAAATTGATGCTAAGGGTCAAATGATTTCCAAGGAGGAAAATTACTAGTTTCATAGGTTGAGGGTGGAAGCTTTGGGATTTGGAATAAGGACGAAAATAAATGATGTTTAAGCATTAGAATGGAATAAATATTTAATAAAGGATCTAAATAAATAAATATAAGGTAAAATAAAAGTGGCAATTGATTATGAAGACACATGGAGGGTGTGGGACCCACACACGCTAGATTTTCTATGCCACATGGCATCCTCCTGTTGCAATTTTGAATCCATGGGAAGCCTATATTTTATT
>LPNX010015194.1:228050-259083 GCA_001517045.1 Pseudotsuga menziesii | reverse complement strand
CTTCCTCATGTGGATTCGAATTGCTTGTGGCTATTAAAGCCATTTTACATCATTGTAATTATTATTTGGATTACTTTTTTTATTAATGAAAGCATTCACAGTTGCAAGCCTTTTGCACTGTTTCATTCTTCAATGGCTGAGTAAATTATGAGATCTTCTTTGTGAGTTGTGTGTTTGTCTACATATCTATATGCTCAAATTTAACATGGTATCGGAGCCTCGACGGAAAAGGCACTTCTCCTCCTCAAATCTTCTACTGGATCATTTTTTTGTTTTGCAGGTACAACTTCGAAATAAATTCATTAGTTCCTCTTCTCACTCGATCCTCAGACTATTTTGAATGGAAGGTGAAGATGATTGGATTTCTGCATAGACGAAAACTCTTTTGGGTGTCTGATGGATTAGGTAGAAATTCCTTTGAGAGTGAAAATGACTGGCTAAATGCAAAGGATGCAGCTTTTGAAATAATGGAACTGGCTCTTTCTCGTAGCATGCGCTACCACAGTAGATCTATTAAAGATCCACATGAACTCTGGGCAAGATTGGACAGAACCTTTGGAAGCACATGGAGCACATCCAGCACCACAAGCATCCTTGATCCAAAAATCTTGGCCTCCACTCTCTCTGATGAATTTGTTCAAGATGAAGAAGAAGCAGAAACTTCTACACAGTCAATTCGAATTGAAGACAGTCTCCATGCAGTGACTCCTTCCCCTGATGCTCCAGAAGTTCATGAGATCTCTGATATCTCATCTTCTCATATTGCTGAAATAGAAGAAGACATTCGAATCTCTGATATTGAAGAAAAATTCTGCTGCACTTCCATGCAAACATTCACCGGTGATTTTCCTTTAAATTCTGTGCAAAATTTACTAGTAATTGCTTCCGAAAGTGAAGAGAAATTTGATTTTTCTTCCTCTAATGTTGCTGCTGGTGTGCAAATATGTGATACCTTGGATATTTTGGAAGAAATATCAGATTACCAGAGTGATCCATTCGCTCCCCATGATCTATTTTTTCTAGCAAATTCCTGCAGGATTACATGCACCAAAATTAAGAATTTTGAAGAAGAAGAAAGCTGTGCATCCACCGTCTCGGTTAACCATTTATTTGAATCTGATATTAACCTTATTGGATCTGATATGATATTATTTAGATTTGATATGGTATTTATTGGTTAATATATCAAATTCATAATCTTTCAGTATCGCTTGTAGCTGTTCTCATCAACGGTGTGAAGAAACAAGTACCGCAAGTCTCCTACAAAACTGTTGCTGGGGATTTGATTCCATTTCACAGTTTTGGATCTGTTTTGAACCTGTTTAGATCTGATTTACTTTCTGATCTGATTTTATTTGGTTCATATTTTAAATTCAAAATCATTCAGTCATGCTTGTATCTTCTCTCACCAATTCCGGTGTGAAAAATCAAGTACCGCACCTTCTCTTCAAAACTGTTGATGGGGATTTGGTGTTAGTTTCCTCATATGAGGTTGCTGATATTTTATTATGTGATTCATTATATATTTCAGAAGATATATCAGACTATGGAGCTCCAGCATTCACTCTCAACAGTCCCAGTGCTTCTCTACCATTGATCACATGCTCATCTTCTCACAGAACTAGTAAAGAGGAAGATTTTCTGCATCCGCCTGGACACCTGCTCCTAACACTTGGGGCTGTTCTTACCACTCATGGTTTGCTGTTCATGGCTGCAACATATCAGTTTCTTGAGTTTTCTTCACATTCTCTGAATTCTCAAGAACCGTTCCTCACTTTTCAGTTTACTTCAGTTGATCTACATGGGTCCAGTCTTCATCCGGCAGCTGTCTATATTTCTGATTTAGTTGAGCATATCATTCTTCTTCCAAAGAGGAAGATTCCTCCAGACATATGATGGAGAGTTTCACATGCCAGGCCCCAGGATACCTATGCACAGAAGAACCAGATTGATCCTGATTCTACCTGCTTAATTAGAAGGGGGGGTTTTTTTCCCATGTGGTTTTTCCCAAGCACCTTATTTTTGAGTAGTTACTTTATTTTACTTGATGTAATGGGTGACCTATGGTATTAGTTACCAGGGCCAACATTTTGTCCAAGTTAGCATTTAGGGGGGGTGTCAGGATTATTAATCCTCCCTTGTCCAAATTTGGTCATATGTCTAAATCGGGAGTCATGTCTAAATCGGGAGTCCATCCAGTGTATTTATAGTCATTAGCACCATTGGTTAAACTTGACCTAATTGGGGCACATGTTTCAGTTACCTAAGTGTGGGGAACACAAATTGAGGCTCACTGCCACTTATTGCACTTGATTTCATCAGTTTAGGAGTCTCCTAGATCAATCCCTACAATTTAGGAAGCAACTGGGAGTGTCGAAACCAACCAAGGTCAGTTCACTTCCATTAATGACTAGTCAAGCCAAGTCCGGAGTCGGTTACATTCAGTTCTAGTTCTCTACATTCAGTTAAATAATGGTTTAATTAATTGCACACATGTGGGGCATTTTTCTCACCTACCACAGTCATTTAACCATTATTTAATACTAAATGTAACAGTTGGTTGTGTTTTAGAACTCCGGTTATGATTTAGACAAGGACAGTTAACTACTGGGTCCTTAACTTCAGTTGATGACTATTCAAGCCAAGTTAGGAGTCAGTTACATTCAGTTAAATAATGGTTTAATTAATTGCACACATGTGGGGCACTTTTCTCACCTACCACAGTCAGTTAACCATTATTTAATACTAAATGTAACAGTTGGTTGTGTTTTTAGAACTCCAATTGTGATTTATAAATGTCTTGGTTACCTACAGTCAAGTAGAGTCATCAATTCGAACTTCCTCATGTGGATTCAAATTGCTTGTGGCTATTAAAGCCATTTTACATCATTGTAATTATTATCTGGATTACTTTTTTGATTAATGAAAGCATTCACAGTTGCAAGCCTTTTGCACTGTTTCATTCTTCAATGGCTGAGTAAATTGTGAGATCTTCTTTGTGAGTTGTGTGTTTGTCTACAGATCTATATGCTCAAATTTAACACTTGGATGAGTTAGAAGGATAAAAAAATTGGACATATGCATCATAGTTTGAATTTGGAAGGAAATGTAACTTACATGGGAGAGGAGGAGTCATTTTGGAACTAGTGAGACACTTGGACTAGATTCCCTAGCTCTATGAGAACAATGACGAAGATGATATGCCACCTATAACAAAAATCAGATATGAAGGCTGAAATTTGACATATCTGACATTTCAGGTCGAATAGATCATCCAATAGGGTGCTCATGTGATTTGTGGAAGCTCAATGGATTCCTACTCAAATTGGGGGAAGATGGAAGGCTAGGAAAGGGAGGACACCTGGAAAATCTTGAGCACACACCCTAATTCTAATTGGATTGATTTTGTGGATGGATTGGTAACCTTATAAGGATAAGTATTTTTATAAAATATAGGTATCAACCAAGAGAGGGTATTTTGATCATTTGAGAAATTTGTATTTGTGAATAGAGAGAGCTAGTGGATGACTAGTTTCTTTCCTTAGTCAATTTCGAGGGTGAAAGATTCCCATCCAAGTTGGTGTTTGGAGAGGCCAATCAGGTATTTCATGTAGATTTAATGGAATTTGTATTTGCAGGTGTAATCTATAGGGAATATCGTGGTTCCTTCTAGTACAACACTTTCTCTCGACCATTTCGAGTTTTTCTTGCATATTCTTGCTCATGGAGGGATTGCAGTTTGGGTGAGATATTGTGCTCTTTTGGAGATATTCTCATGGTAAATTTGTGATTATAATAAGAATAATATATTATTTTATTCATATTCAGAAATTATCAGGAATAAATACCCAATGGTTGTATGTGAAAGTGATTTTTAATGAACAAACAATGACCATTTCCCCACTATATTGGTGTATGCCATTGAATTCTGATGATTTCAAGCTTCTCATGGAACAATTGTGATTGTAATAAGTTTAATATTATATTTTATTCATAGTCATAAATTATCATGTCAAAATACCAAAGGGTTGTACGTAAAAGTGAATATTAATGAGCAAGCAATGACCATTTCCCCACTATATTGATGTATGCCATGGTAATGATGATTATTTTGAATGGGAGAATGTATCTCTTATATATTTATGACGAATAGACTATAATTTATGAGTATTAAAATTTTAATTCTTAGAACTTAAACATTTGAATTCATCTTACTCAGTTTAATTCCATTTGGAGAAGATTTGATGCCATTTCCCCAAGGGTCGAATTAGTGATTTTGTAGTTGTTTGGGAGAGGGTTAAAATAGACTGTATAAACTGAATAATGATGCATATGATAACTTAAAAATGTAACTTAAACATACTATTCATATTTTCATAAATTCTAGTGGGTTTTGGAGCATTTGAGAAGCCATTTTCAGCATTTACCCACGGGGAATTGGAATGCCAATTTGCTAGTAAAGACTCCTACTTTGACCAGAATATTAAACAAGTTTTTCATAAGTAATTGGAGGGTAATAAATCATCCCTAAAAGTCATATTAAATTATTAATATCATTCATACATCTTCTCAGAATATTTGGGAGCATTTAGGTCAATTTGGAGACGTAGACACCAAAACTAGTCAAAGGTCGAAATAGGAGAAAAAGTGAAAAATTGGTCATTTTAATAAAATTTTGAAAAAGGGACATTACAGATAAAATTAAAGGCAAGGAGGTAAGTTTCCATTGAAATTATCATATGATTTAAATGGATAGTAAATAATATATGAAGGTTTAATGGTGGGGTAGGAAACTGATGCTAACCTCATTGCGAGGAATGAAATGTCAAAAAAATAAGTTTAACTTTTGTTGTATGGACAGAAAGATGGTATCGTGACTATGCAATATGTAACACCAAATTTTTTTAATGGCCATAAGTATGGGATTCCATGGGTTAGGCCTAATTAATAATGGTAATAAAATAACATGCAGCTTTGCGGAAAATTAGAGACTAAAAAGGCTCCCATTCCTATGGAATATTATCAGCATGGGTGCCAAATGGAAAGGGGTACTAAAAGGTCACCCATGTAAGGTAGGATCTATTGTCGAGTAAGGGAGAATGCAAGAGTGGATATGCTAGGACACTTACTTGGAAGAGAGGGGTCCTACAAGGATAAAAGGGGATGAAAAGGTTGATGCATATTATACTATACAAATGGGAGTACTTATATGCTAGTTTGAATTGTTATACCTGTAAGGACTGGTCCTCAGATGAAAGTAATAATTGTCATCATGACCTAGACTTGTACACATACAAAAAATACCCAAGTGTAAATGAGATTCTAGAAATCAACTTTGCGATTTATATGGTGACACACAAAATGAAGTGGGATACAAAATAGTCCATTTTTTTTTGGATAATGGAAAATGGTTCTCATATACAATAACAATGCAAAATACACATTCCAACAACAAAAATGATGCATGGAACAAATGTCGTATGAGGATGTAAAAACCAGAAGAAAATTGGGGTCCAAAAAACTTAAATAGGGTGGCACTCACCATTCCATGTGTCATTTTCATTGTTCATTGCTAGATTTTCAGACATTGATTTCTTTTGATCCCGACTGTTGGTTTCTGATTCTATGAGCTTCATGTTAGTGTCCATGACCATCTTGTCAATTTTTCCATTTATTTTTTTCATGTGGGAATCTAAGAGATAATGTTGGTCGTATGAAAATTTAAGCAGAATTCATCCATAATTTTGTTTGGAAAGATAAAGATTCTGGTCACAAGAATAGCTACAAGGAAAGAAGAGTCTACGACGGAAGAGAAGCTATGAAAAAAGAAGATGCGATGGAAATACTAATGACGAGAGTATTCATGACAAAAGGAACCATGACAAAAGAAGAGAAGAACACCTGAAAAGGATAATTCGACTGATTGTGGGTAAGGGGTTAGTTAGAATAAAGCATGATTTTCGTAATAAAGCATAATTGTATCTTTGGGATGACAGTGCCTATTGTCAGTTGTAATTGAATGTACAAAAATAAATATGACATGTTGTCAGCTAACATAAAAGAGTCGGTTGATTAACATGGGTATAAGCTTATAAAAGGAAAACTCAAGTTGTGTGTGGGCTTGATGTTGGTTGTCAATTATTTTGTTACATGAGTAGTAAATTGGTTGGTTAAGCCACTGTGTAGGTAGAGAATAGAAGAGGAGAGTTGTTTATCTATATGATCGATCCAAGATGTATGCAGATCGACAGAGGAGGGAAGGAGAGAAGAACTACATAGTCCCAAAACCTGAGAGCAAGAGAGGAGAGAATTATGTATGAGTTGTAAATAATACCCAGAGAAGAGTTTGCAAGATGAGTGCGTAGACAAAAGGTGCTAACATATTTATCATTTTAGATGAAGCGCGCCTTTGTGGTTTTTCCCAAATGGGTTTCCACGTTAACTGTTGTATCTGTGTGCAATTGATTAATGTGTTTATACTTATTACATATATATTGTGAATAAGTATACTTGAATAGGTCACACTGTATATTTTTATTAATAATCCCATATATGTATGTGTCACACTGCTTATTGAATGAATCTATAATAAGGATTTTTCGTTGAATATTGTAATTTGTGTCAACGGTAAATAAATTGTTATCTTAAATGAATAGAAAAGGAATACCAAGCATAATCCCTAGCTTCAATTGAGTAATATGATAAAGTATTGTACAAGTATATATCCCCACAAGTATTGTACAAGTATATCTCGGGTGATACTACATCTGCATCACAGGTGCTGCCGATAGAGTCCTCCTTTGTTTGGCCTATATCTTGGGATTTTCCTGCCATCTAAGGATCTAAACTTTGGGTCGATGGGAAATAATGCCAACAAATGGTTTTGTTTCCAGGACCATGAATCATTTTGGTTGAGATATGTTTTTGCACTCGACGAATCTGGAAATTCAAGATTGGGTGGATTTTAAGGCACTAGAGTTTGCATGGGAATAAAGTGAAAGATCTTGGCTGAGCCTAACAGAGTGGTTGGAGTGATACCTCTATCTGTATATTCATGAGATTTTATTTTGCAAATTTCATATTTTGTTGCATGAGTGGTTGTTGAGGCTAGCAACTCAGTGGATAAACATTCAAGGGGAAGAACTCATAGAGTGGAGCCCATAATTGATTTAGAGACTAAAAAGTGTTAACAACCCTATATCTAGAGCTGTTGATTTTTGGTTGAACAATATTTTGGAAGAGTACATAAAAAAAATTGCATTCGACACCATAAAATTGTATAGTGAGACAGAAAGAGAACTTTTCCAAGGGCCTACAGGACAATACTTGACATCTTTAAATATTCGGATCAAGATGCTTGTATATGAGAAAGGGATCTTGAGAATGGAATATGGTGAATAGAGGTTTGAGCATAAAGACATGGGATATGTCCCTAGAAAAGTGTGAGAAAAATGGAGCAAAGTAAGCTGACATGTTTCCTGGTGATGGCGAGGCTTAGCTAGAAAGTGGGTGCTTGAGGAGTGGAAGAAAATTTCATTCGGGAAAGAGAAGAAGAACTATGATCATGAGAAGAATAAGTTGTAGTACGATCGGAGGGTAGGACTACCCATTGGAATCTCACTTCGATGAAGTTTCTTGTGATGAGAAAGAGGACTACTAGACTATATCTAAGAAATAAGAAGAAGAATTTCACTAGTAGAAAACGAGAAATTAATGACTAAAAAGATGACTAAAATCATGCTATAAATTATTATTTTTGAGTAGCTGACTAATAGTAGCAAATTTCCACTATCTTATAGTTAGTCGTATTTCACTAGTCATTAATAGCTTGACTTAGTAGTCACTGATTTAGTCATTGATATACAATGATTTAGTCATTGATAGACAATGCTTTAGTCATTGATAGTCAATGATTTAGTCATTGATAGCCAATGATTTAGTCATTGTTTTAGTCATTGATAGTTAATGATTTAGTAATTGATTTAGTCATGGATTTAGTCACTGAGTTAGTCACTGATTTAATCGTTGATTTAGTTGTTGATTTAGTCACCGATTGCAACCATTAATGACCAAATTTACGACTAAATAAATTACTAGATGTTAACATATTAATGACTAAGCTAAATACGACTAAGATATGGGAAATTAGATACTAATAGTCATATATATGTGAATTTAGTCGTTTTTGTAGTCACAAATTTATGATAGGGCACGGAGGAATCAAACCACCAACATCCTGCCTAATTATAGGCAGGTGCTCTACCATTGAGCTAGCACCCTTTAAGAAGTTGTGATTGCTTGACAATGATGATATTCAAACAAATTTATGATAGATATCAATCTACAAACTACATAATTATTGCTTTGAGGGACAAATATTGAAAAGATATCTTTAGAAATTCCAACATGGACAATACCAGATGACACTGAAGCGACATCTGTTCTTTCACTTCTTTCTGTTTAAATGTGCCCACTGCCCAGCTCAGATGAAACCTTGTGTGTGTCAGAGGATGAATTCTTCAATAGACTTTTAAAACATTCATGACTCCTACATTTCATAGTAGGATAAACTAAACTGGCATTCTTTCCATGGAAAGCTTCCCCAACGGTATTTACACGTGAATTTAATTTTATATATGTTCCATTCATTGCATTAGGTTTGGAATCAATATGTTTTTTAGATACAAATGTTGATGACTGCCCACCCTTATTGACCAACAGCTTGCCATGATCAAAACTCAACCTTGATGCCGCAGCTTCCACCACCAAGGCAAGGAGATTTAATGTTGGAGACACTAAAAGTGAATGAGATGAACTTGTTTTAGGATTAGAGGAGCCTTGAACAACTAGGATCCTCATACTAAATGATTTTTAAGAAACTTCTGGGTCATTGTGTTTGACCCAGGCTTGTAGATAAAACCTGGCACAGGCAAAAAATATGCATCGAGTTAAACTGGCATCAAGTCAAAGTTGTGGCAGACAAGTCTGACTCAACTGCTGCAAGTTTGAATCATAGCCAATTGTGCGTTAGCTGAATTTTTCCTTAGTCTGGGCCAATTCCTACTCTGGCCTCTCCAAGTTTTTCCCTAACCCAGGTTTGTAACACATATTCTAAGAGCAATGGCCCAAAGGTCATCCACTCTTGATTAACAACTTAGTAATGAAACCCAACATTTGGATTCTCTTTTATCACATTTAATTAAACACCTGTTGCATTTGTGTCTTGCATCTCATATTCATTTTTTTAAACTACTTTTGTATACTAAATAGATTAACTCAGAATGCAAAATCACAATAGTAGCTGCAATTTAAAATCATTCATTTTTGTCTCTGATTGATCATGATACAGACTACCATTGTATTAACACATATCCTAACACAGAAGCATGGGAATTCATTTTATATATGTATATTACTCAAATGAAGTGGGACAATGTCTCCATTGTATTAACATGAGAAATATCTAAACACAGGAGCATGGTAATTCATTTTATAAATGTATATTACTCGAATAAAGTGGGACAATGAGTGCAATATTGGTAATATAATATTTTGAATAGCTACAAAGAAGGCTTGTTTTGTAAAAGGTTTACTTCACAGCTATAGTTGACTGACATGATGGGACATCTTCATCACACATGGGTTTCGGAGTTCATTGTTTCTAGAGCTATACTGCATCGAGACAAGCATTCTTTTTTTCTAGTAAGAATGCATGTCTTGATGCAGATAGCTCTAGAATGCATGTTTTTTTTAGCTTCTAGGTGCTAGGGCCTAGAGCTTGAAATTCTCTCCTCTTGGGAAGAGATCCACATAAAAACTCTTCCCAAGTGGAGAACCTTTCAAGCTCTAGACCCTAGCACCTATCTAGTCAGTTTTTGGTACACTAGAGAAAGATGCACCCACTTTGACACACTATTAATTTTAATTCATTTTTGTCATCTTACATTGTTTCATGATCAATGATTGCTCAAAATATATTTACTTCACTTGATGTACTGTATTGTTGATCTTCCTTTCAGTCCCATTAAACACTTTGTCCACTCGAGGAAATCAATAACAATTCATATTTTGATAATACATAGAATCATAAGCATTGTACTTGAGAATCCACATAACAAAATGTCACATAGACAAAGAAATAACATTGAAAACCCACAAAATAGGTAGCAAAAGCACTCAACTAACATTGAGCATACCATCCATTATTTGTCAGATGCAATTCCTGGATGTTAATTTCCCACTTAAACCAATCCACCACAAATCCAAAGTAAAATAATCTAGAAATAGATTATTCACATTCAATGCACATGCATGAAAGAAAAATCTTGATAATGTGTTTCTACTAATTACATGGAAGCACACGAATTGCAATGTAATCTTAAATGATTTTGTTAATAGATGTTAACATCAGCCTCAATCTAGCTCTCTTTAACTAAGTAAGAAAAGCATCAGCATATAAACACATACTTACAAAATTTGTAAAAGTTGATAGAACCTCTACTCACTTGTACCTACAAAAGAGGTGACACCTGTAATCAGAGAATATGCCATAGAAAAACTTGGACTAAGTTCTATGAAGTATGTGTTTATGTCAAATATCTCAAGGAAAACATTGACCTTTAAATGAGAAATTAAACCAGTATTCATGATAGGCAGAGGACTTCAAACTTTATACTATGTAAAGTTTCCATAGTTACAACCATACTCTTTATGTTTTAAAATTTTAACTTGACTATTTGTCATTCCTGTGGACAATGCCACCTTGGATGTATCTTCTCATCAAGAGAGAAAAGATTTTAAACACACTCAGATTCAAGGGATGCCAATTTTTTTATTACATGAAAATAAGAAAGAAAATGTGGAGGAACAATTCATTGAGCCTTATGAGGATTGTGTTGCTGTGGAGGAATTTAGTGGAGTCTCAGGAAAATGTGCCCAGGATGCTATTATAGGAGCGACAATGAGAGGAACCTAGAATATTTGTTTGATATTTGATGTAAGCAAGGAATACAGTGTACAAAGTTCAAACAATCTGACTTGCAGGTAATTATTTTTTCTAATTTATAAGTTAGTGTTGAAGCTGGGAAAAAATCCCCTTGGGCAATTTACCTGTGCCTGTTTTGGTCCCATTAAACATCCATCCACTCTTCCAGCATGAGAAAACCTAACTGCATAATTCTCAACTAAATTTTGTACGTGGTGGCCAATTTCAAGGCTACAACATGCAGTTAATCCTTGTAATGTTGATATAGGATGAGTTTTCACAGTAATTTTACATTTATAATGTTCATTTTTTCAACGGTTTCATTTGTATTCCTTTTTATCATTGGTAAGAGATAAAAATATATATCCATAGAGATAAATATATACACAACCCATATTATGTGAGAATGGTATTTTTTTTTTACTTGTAATTGATTTTGTGATTGACAACAATGCATGCCTTTGAAGCATTTTCTATAGCAATATATGAATGCATGGTATCACCATGAAAACAAAATATGAGATTTTGTCTTTCCAGGAAATTCCTTATGATGGGTAAATATCCTTTCAAGGGCACAAAAGGTGCTTAAATTTGATTGATCATAATATCTATTAATATGGAGTCGCCAGATAGGGATACACTATACAATCAAGATATACATACACTTTTCCTCAGGACTTTTGTTGTTCCTTGTGACCTATTTCTTGGGGATATTATATATCCCATAGATTCTTGATACAAACTTAAACTATAACCTAATTCATCCAATAGTCTCGACCCTCTTCCCTATACTACTCCCTAGCCTACCCTAAGTGATTGCTTAACCTGCAGCCTAGCTACAAACCTTAGGACAGACCCTTACACAACCCTAGTTCCCAAAACTAAACCCTATCCTCTATCCTACCCTTAGGCATGTCGAGGAAATATTTATTTCCTGACATCCTTGAATAACCTAGATACTAAGCCCTAGTTACTAATTCATAAACTAAAATCCCTAGGACCCTTTTCTTTGTCCTTATCCATACCTCAGCCTATGAGAAGGGATCGCTAATAGTCCAAATCAGAGAAATAAAAGTCTCATTCAGACTTGAGGCCTTCCCCTTTTTCTATCTAGACTTGGACCTTTACCCAGACCTCATCCTAAATTTCTTGGCCCTCCTCTAAAAACACCCAACATTCCCTCAAGGTTAGGCTCTGTAATCAGAGCTGACAGTTGAATCCATTCACCATCCATGAATCGTGAGGTAGTACTCAGTGGGTTTTTCATAAGGTTATTCCTTGGAAAAAAACATAAGCAACACTTATCAAGGACAAATAAGAAAACTAGTTATGCCATAAAAGACAGCAAGACCTTAAGAGTGAAATAGAATTTCACAAATGTTCTGACATTATTATGATTTACTTCCATTGCAAAAACAAATGATATGAAATCTAGAATACATGAGATATCATAACCTTGTTCATTCTTTAAAATAACATTAGATCCCTTTATGACTTACCAATTGTCATGTTTGGTACAACCAAAGAATGTTAAAAATGTCATCCTAAACAATTGAGACATGCCTGAAGTTAATGGAGTTGCATCATATTCATTATTCATGAAATTTTGATAATCATCAGGGAGCTCCACTGTGTGCCACAGAAGACTTGAAGACCCGGCATACAATTATGGCAGATAAGTACACACTCAAACATAAATTCTTACAAGCAACATCAAGTAAGGAAATTGAATACTATTTAAGCAACCAAATTAGACTGTTGATTAGAACATCTGTACAAATCTCTGTAATAAACATAATTTTAGAGTATTATCTATAATAGTGATTAAATACCAAAGGGTTGGGTCCCTCAACATGAACACGTCTCTTGGGCTCCATACAAGCAGTCGTCTTGACTATCTTCCAATGATCATTGTATCAATAACTTTTATTAAATATTAATTCTGTTCTTTGGACATTATATTATGGCCTTTTTCCCTTTTCATATGATGGAACAGTTTGGTTCATTCCATTGGTATGAGAGCAGGTTTCAATCCCCATTTGACGGGTGCCAAGGTTTCTGGCTGGGGGCAATAAAAGAACAGGCTAAGAACCCATCACCCTACTCGTGCTAATAACCCTTTAATACTGATTTTTAGTTTCATTTACCTCAATTTGAAAACCAGTGGCAGGGAATTGAGAGCAAAGGATTTTCTCACCATCTTTCATTGAGCTAATGAGGGGGAATCGAGCATTTTTAACACCATTAGCATAGATATTGTGGAAAAGGGATTGATTCCAATCTACCATTGTTTCCATTTTGTTTGTTTTTTGATATTTATTATAAGGATTCCAATGTCATCTTTCCCTCTTCTTGTCGATTTTTAAGGAGATTCAATGCTAATGCAGAACAGATTTTTTATTTGCAGCAACCTTTTGTGTTGATTTCCATTTCTTTTTGTACCCTAGATTTACAACTATAAATGCAATATCAAGGTAATAAAGGAATATGCTATACATAATAAGAGTAAGAGAACAAAGAGGAAAACACCACAACTATCCCCTCAACCACCATGACAGAATGGAAAGCACCCTTGTAATGTACCCAACTGCTTATCCTTGGCTATTAGGGTACCAAAATTCCTCCTTTTCCAATTTGACCTCTATGAAAAGCTTCCCAAGCAATATAAAGGAATTATCCTAAATGACCAATGGAAATCATACACAAGTCAACTGAACATTCATGATCCAGATTATGCACTGAAACTTCTCCTCCACTGGACCATCATATCACATTTTATATAGGAACCATACAATGATTCCAATCAAATATTAATCTTTTGATTAGAATTCTCATATACAATGACATATCTCGTAATCAAATTGCAAAATCATAGGCAAATCTTTATAAAACAAGCTCAACATGATCACACTAGCATTTTGTGCTAGATTAAGAGCTTAACACTCAAAGAACCATGACTTACTTATCTTTAAACACACACATGGCAAGAACAATAAGAATGAATTAATAAACAATATAACAGAAGAAAAATTAAGAGAGCTTATCTTGTTTAAATTTTGTCAATGGAAACTAGTTGCTTTAGAGCTATTCACTACCCAACCATAGGCATCCAACACAAAAACCAACCTCAGGCCAGTCTATGAGGTAACAAGGGTTGAAGGGACTTTCTATTGGCCATTTATTTCTCACTCAATCCAACCCACGGTGCTCATGAATTAGCCAAACCTCTAATACCATAACCCAGCTAGTTTCAACCATCTGAATCAACCCTAGACCTCTTCCTCTCAGCACATTACTACACAAGAAAAGGCCAATCCCTTATCCACTGCACAGTCCCTTGGGATATCTGTCTCAACAAGTCTCTAATGCAAGCAAAAAGAGGTCACTTATTATGTGGCCTTTAGTAAAATCCTGGTGTGGTAGTCTTTGGCTTTCAAAGTCAAGATCAAACACAAGAAATATTAGGATTACAGCTCTATTCTCCATAAACAAGCTCATTAAAGCCATTCCTTTCAATTCAGCATTCCCTTACCATATTAACCCATTCCTTTCCCAGGTTATCCAAGCCAATGTTGCAAACAACGTTTCGAGAAATATATCATCGAGGCTCTACAAAGGAATTTATAGGGAATATTGGGGAAAATATCAGCAAGAAGAAACTTAGAACTAAAGAATTATAGAAATATGGGAAAAATTGGCAACTTGTATTTTCACTCTTAAGGTCTTGCTGTCTTTTATGGCATAACCAGTTTTCTTATTTGTCTTTGCTAAGTGTTGCTTATGTTTTTTTCCAAGGAATAACCTTGCGGAAAACTTACTGAGTACTACCTCACGATTCATGGATGGTGAATGGAGTCAACTGTCATCTCTTATTACAGAGCCTAACCCTGAGGGGATTCTTGGCCCTCCTCTAGAGTATAGATTTGTTCTTTTCCACATTTGGATTGCATTAGAAGGTGTCCTTAATAGATTTAATTGATAAATAATAATGATTGGATCGACACACATGACTGGAGATATACATCAACAGCACTAAAAGGGTCGTCGAGAAGATAGACATCTGCATCCTAGTAGGCAGAAAAGTTTATCCACAAAATTCCAGTCAAACCTAATGCTGCAGTGTGGGGATCTTTGCTCAGTTCCTGTATAACACATATGAATATAGAACTAGGAGAATGTGTTGCAGACCACATTCTCAAGTTGGAACCTGAAAATGCTGCACATTATGTGGCTCTGTCAAATATATATGCTGCAACTGGTAGGTGGTCTGATGTAGAAAAGGTGAGAAAAATGATGAAACAGAGGAGAATAGAAAGACGCCCAGGATGCAATTGGGTTGAGATCAATAAAAAGGTGTATGATTTTGTCGTAGGGGACAGTTCAAAGCCAGAAACACAAAAAAAGGATGAAAGAAGCAGTGAATGTTCCTAACAAGAATTTTATGGTTGATGCAATGTTTATGCTGCATGATGTGGAAGATGAATAGAATGAATTTATCTTTGCTAATGTGGCAGGAAGCTAGCAATTACATCTGCACTTATTGTAATCTCCCCTACAAACCCTATGAGAATAGTCAATGATTTGATTTTGATTTTAACCGGGTGAAACTCTAGGTGCCCAAACTCTCACCGTGACTTGGAAGCACACACCATCTGATTATGATATTTCAGCCATTGTAGTCTAGCTTCTCTTTTTCACTCATAACAGTCTTGTTTAAAAACCTTAAGTGGGTGGTGACTACATTTTTTCCACCAGGTGTATTTCCAAAATGGTATTCTTGTGAAGATGCTAAACCATTCCCTCATTTGAAGTAGGGATTTTGTTCTTGGACTTGGAGGTCCATTTCATTCACTTTTGGCCCAAGGGAGAGGGTGCATCATGTCAAGAAATGCTTCTGTGATCTAAAATTTGGAAAACACAGGTATATTACTGTATTGATAGGGCATATTCTTTTATTTTCATCTTTTCAAAACTAACTTCTATCTTAGGAATGAGACTCGGAAGTATCTAAGGGGAAAGTCCATAGGCTTGGTAAGCGATTCATATTATATCTATTAGGATGTCTATCTATTTAATTCAAAATACTGTCAAAATTTTGAAATCCCGAGGAAGGGTGCCTAAAGTCAATGTGCAAGGAGGAGTGCAATGATATGTAATTATGCTCTGCACAGTCATTCGCTCATGGAGTAAAACATTAGTCTTTCTTATAATGTTTTCTTTGCTGTGTAATGATTTGTGAATCTTTTTGTCTACTGATATATCCTGATTTTGCTTTAGTAAACATAGATCAAGACGCCTGTAAAACAAACTATTGTGCCCTATTTCTAGCCATCTTCACAACCTTGGTTCTTTGCTGTAATATGTACTAGCAGGTGCTTAAAAGACTGATCATTTATTGAGAGAAAACCAGCAGTGATAATTATATCTCACATATGAACTACATCAGTAGATATAGTCATATCTTACATATGAATTGCTTGTATTGTATAGCATAGCTGAAACATCTTATTCCTATAAAAATATGAAATACATGAAGGGTGGGAAGTACCTCAGTGTTGTGAAGATAGTCATAGATATCAGAGGCATAGAATGTGCACATTTGAGGATCTTTGTTATCTACATCGATGTCAACAATCTTAGATTATTGCACCCCTGCTGCCACTGGAGTCCTTTCTTCAAATAGGTGGACTATAATAAGTATCATTGTTATAACAGTTAGCATACAAAAAATTGCAGCTCACATTGAATAGTGCTTTTTTATAAAAAAACCCTTCAAATTGTGAGAACTATGTTTCCAGAAACGGGAAACAAGGAATGGAACAACAAATGGGTCTAACGGATTTGGGGAAATAAGAAGCATGAAATCCCCCCAACTCCCTCCATATTATGCATATAAATTTGATTGGTAATGCACTTTAATAGGGTCAGGATAGGAGCGGGAACAAGTATGGGACAGAAACAAGAAATGAACCCTGGATTTGGGGAATAAAAAACAACTCCCCTAACACCCTCTATATTATACATATAAATTTGATTAGTAATGGAAAAATATAGGGTTAGGAAAGGAGCAGGAACAACAATTGGAACAGAAACAAGAAATGATCCCCCGGGTTAGGTTTCTGGTCACATAACACACAAGCGATGAAGCAAAAAGAGTTTATTCATAAAATTACCTTCCAATGGTTTTGACTTTAAATGATGCTTTGATATGTACAGGTTCTGCAAGTTTTTCTGCTCCAACAAAGCAATATCTGAGGCATTGTCGTCGATGGGTAGAGCCTCTGTAATAATTGAAGAATGAGAAGCAATTGTATTTGAAATCTTCCCCCCTGTAGATGAAATCCTATTGTTTGTATTAGAGGAACCAGAGATGCTGTAGGCCACATTGTTTCCCAGAACCCTTAGACCAACATTATCAGGTTTTGCAGGGTGTCTGGGAATAGAGGATTTTGCAGGACCCTTATTAATTTCAGAGTCTCTTGTGCCACTGGGAGTGCCTCTAGTCTTGGATTTTGAAGATGTTGATTGGCTAATAGATCCCTTTAAGACAAAGTAATCATTTTTTTACAATTTCAGATAGAAATTTTCAAAATAAAACTACCCAATAAATACCTAAAAAAAACCTAAAACCCTTGCATTGTTTGAATACAAATGCCAAAACCAAGAAAACCCATTTGGACAGAAATTGGAAAATGCTTTCACCTGGCTATGGGGAACGCCACGCTTATGTTGGGTGAATGCCTGATTTGTCAAATTGGAAAGAGGAACGCGTTTCCTATATTGTGGAACAAGTGGAACAACGCGGCTCCGTGGTCCCCCATCTAGAGAGACTCTCTTCGGATTCACATTGTCCCTCCATGGGATTATCTGCCCTCTGTGGATTATCTACCCAACGACGAGCAATTGAGAATTGTAAGATTGATTGATATATATAAATTAGCACATCTGACCTTTCGCGTGGCAAGAATTGGATGAAGAAAAAACGATGGCAACAGAATTGGATTAGGAAAAAAATGATGACAATAGAATTGGATTAGCAATTGTCTTTTTGCCCAAATCATTTCAATTTTATTTTTCAAACTATTTTTTTTTATTCAATTTTATTTCTTTCCTCGTATAAAAAGTTACATTTTCAACCATTAAGGTAGAATTCTTTCATTAATAAATTTAAGATAAAATTCTTCATTAATAATTTTTTTATTAAAGAATTTAAGTAATGAAAAAATTAGTTTTTATTATATATTTAACAAAAATCTAAAAAATTACTTACCAAAAATAACATAAATCAATAATTAATACTCATTAACACTAACATTATGCAATATACACCTCCTAGCATTCACATTATTTGCAATTAAAATTTGAGTTTAGAAACAGGTATTAAAATTTTGTTTTTCTAAATAGTAAAAAATAGAAATAAAATGATAGCATATAAAATTGCATCAAAAATACATTTTGAAAAATTGCTTACGTATTTGATTTGAGGTTTTACCACACTGCTGCTCATTCACAATAAATCTTTGTCGTTCAATGTGTATGCTTGATGAATTTGGGGAATATACCGAAGACGTGTATCCTAGCCACCCATCCTTCATAATGAATTTAGAGGCTCCGGTCCCCTTGGGCCACAAATTTCATTATAGTTGCAACTGATGTCATTTCACGTAATTTTAATCTCCGACTTTGCTCTGCCATTTTTCTATCAAAAAATAAAATTATGCAAGGTGCTCGGGCCTGCCTGAAATAATCAACTCCCAGCAGCAAATGCAAAGGAGAAACGGAAAATTAAGCAATTAAATTGATATATAGGCAAAATTGATGAAATAGGCACCCGAAGATAAAAATGATCATGGAACCAAGGTTTGTAAGAATCACCCTCAATAAAAATATTCTAACGAATATTTCCTTTCATAAGAAGGCATCGACTCCTATATAAACTCTGGGATCAACTGCATGGAGTAGCATAATGAGAATCGACATCGAATCTTTACACATACTTGGATTGATTAACAACATCACCACCTGATCACATCGACTTATACATGAAGTACAAACATCGAGTGTATCAACTCTTGGGATAGACAAACACTTGTGAGCACTATTGAAAAATGGATGTAGGTTTCCTGATATAACACAAATCATAAATGACACCCTCTAACATTATGCAATATACACCCATCATATCTGTATTACTTGCAATTAAAATTTGGGTTTAGAAACCACTTTCATTAAAGTTCAACCTCTAGAAAAATTAAGAAAAAATTAACAGCGACTTATAGAAATAGCTAAACATAAAAAATACATCATTAATTTTTTACCAAAATTAAAACATCACTTCCTCTCACATATGGCAAATTAGTATGCATTTAGGAGGTACTCACACCTCTCACACTTGGCAAATTAGTACTAGCTCTTTCATTGACAATTGGGTTATGCTCCAAAGCACTACAGACCTCTCTTCTCCCAAAGTTGTAGTGTTGCTTACCAAGGTTACTCTAGATATTTTACTAAGGATAAATGATGCAGGGGAATCACTCTTAAATTGCAAAGTGGCCATTCAAAAATTAAGATTCTAAATTTTACAAAAGGGAGTGGGTTTCTCTTAATTGAATCTCCATATGTTTAGGTTAGTGGTAATCAATTTAGTGAACTAGTTCTGGAAAGAATCGAGTTAGATTTGCTATCAATGGAAGAGTTAAGTTAGAAATAGGATACAATGTAGTTGAATTCATTTAGGATATCTTGTGAAGCTGTCAAATTGTTAGCATAAATTTAGGAATTAACTTTCTAATTCTATATGTAGTTTACTTTTCCTTTTGTATATATTCTGAATTAGTTTGTTAAAAGGTTGGATTCTCTGAGTAATGGAAAGCTTATTTTCGTATGAGATTGTTGTAATCCCCAAAGTTAATCAATGAGTCTTAAAATTCCTGAGGGCTACTCATGAATCTTACAAATATAACAATATTAAGCAGATTACATAGTTTTAGCTGTATTTGGGAAAGCATTATTCTTTACTACAAAAAAAGAGGTGCAACAGCAGGTAAAGACTTGCACAACTCCTCTCGTAAGTGTTTTTGGAAGGGGTCCCACAAGGAAAGTAAAGAGTCCAGGTCCCTTTCTTGAACCTTGAAGCGAGGAAATTCTTAGATATTATAACCTTCGGTTTGAAATCCTGTACACAACATTTTTGGTCTACCAACCCTTGGAATTGCTAGTTCCTGAGTTTTATCTGTAAACATAGCAATATTATTATGTACCTGGGCAGGTCTGACCTATTTTCGGTGCTGCAACTTGTGAAAATCACAGGATATCCAATAATAGATTTGATCCTTATGGCCTATTCTAGTGCATTTGCAGGTGTATCAATCCTCTGTTATAGAGCTTATCATTGACGGGAGACGCTACTCATAGCAGCAGGTGTGGATGCAATCCATGTCCAAGAAAAAGCGTACCTAATACTTCTTTATTTTGTTTGATTTTTTATTAAGCCTAGTAACCAAACCTAAGGTCACCATGACTCCATGTAAATCATATGTTATAACACTATATTTAAACCATATGGTATAATATGGTATAATGTGGAGCCTAAACCATAAGCGCCAATGTTTAAAACATATCACAAAGGCATATGTTTATATCCATTAAAACCATACCAATATAATGTAAATCATATGTTATAAC
Organism: Pseudotsuga menziesii; assembly: GCA_001517045.1. NCBI lineage: Eukaryota > Viridiplantae > Streptophyta > Pinopsida > Pinales > Pinaceae > Pseudotsuga > Pseudotsuga menziesii. The sequence continues at coordinate 238,415 of LPNX010015194.1, read as the reverse complement.
ACTATATGTAAACCATATGGTATAATATGGTATAATGTGGAGCCTAAACCATAAGCGCCAATGTTTAAAACATATCACAAAGACATATGTTTATATCCATTAAAACCATACCAATATAATGTGGATTGTTATATTATTATATATTTCCACATCATAAATCTTAACCATATCTTTATCCAAGGTCATGCCATGAAGAGATTGTATGCAAGCGGTAATGTCAAACTTTGTGTGTTATAACCATATAACATAAAAAAATGCCATCGTTTGAACTATGGAATTATAACGTGGTAAGGTTTAAATATAGGTTATGTTGGTATAGACATAATTGTGTTTGGTTAGTTTTATTTATATTACTAAAAATGATTTTAAGTATTTTTTTAGTAATATTAATAATATATAGAAATATTAAACGATGTTAATTTTAACTTTTGATTATTTTTATTTTTTATTTTTGAAGGTATTTGGTTTTATAAAGAAAAATTGACTAGTCAACAAAAAAAAATTAAATTTTCAAAGATAACAAGAAAAATGGAAACAAATTTATACATAAAAATATATATTATATATTTGTCAAAATAGGTTATTTTAAATTCTGTTTTTTCCAAGGTGTAAATGAGAAAATTATGGAATCTCTATTTATTGAAATATAAATTATATATTTTGTTATAATTTATTGAAATTTAGATTATATATTTTGTTAAAATATAGCTTTTTAAATTGTTTTTCTAAATATAGAAAGAAACATGGTGGAATCTTTCTATATTAATGGTTTTTTTTCATTGTAAAAAAATATGTAATTTGTTATTCATAAGAATCAAAATTACATCATAGTTGTTCATGTAAAATACCCTTCAAAGTAGGATAGAAGACAATATTGAAGGCCTGGGAAAAACATTACAATATCCAAAAATAAACGAGAGGGATTCTACCCATCAACCTATAGAAAGGAAAAATGCAGAAAAGACAAAATAACCGTGAGACAAAAAATAGCAGAGCTCCGGAGAGTTGTCATGTAGATACAACCTAAAATAGTCCAAGGAAAAACCAGAATGGAGAAACTAGAAACAGGTAAAGCGACCTTCAGTAATCATGATTCTGTTAATTGAGTACTTACATAAGTGAAGAATGCCAGGGAAGTCTCCTATCGCAATATTTGATAGGTTTTCCGCGTCAGAATTGAACTCCCTGTATAGGTGCCTGAAGGATAAAGAAAGAAAACAATTATTTAGGAGACCAATCCTTTTCAACCAACAATCATAACTCAGTGACTGCAAATTGGTGAGACCTCTGGCCCAATCAATTATGACCTTTGATTCGCCAAAAATAGAAAGGTAGAGAATTTATTTTTTTTGCGAACCATAAAAGCCCCCATAAGGATAAAATTTCAGAAAAAGTATTAGTGTCACTCCCAACACCCATCCTTAGCTTAAAACTATGAGAGTCATATATACGGAGGATCATGCTAGTACCACAATTTCCATCCTGCTCGGCCCCATCAAAGAATCCATATATGGTATCAGATTCCAACACAGGGATGATTCGAATCTTTTAAACTTTTGGGTCACAATCTCTGTTCCATTATAGAAAACTTGCCACAATCTAAGAAACAAGTAAACCTCCTTGCAAAGTTTAATCACTTCTTCTAATGTATTCTTCATTTTTCCTTTGGAAAGTGTGAGGAATGTCGATGTGCAAAAACTAGTGACCTTTGCAAATAGTGGCATTGTATGAGGGTGCTCACGCTTTTCCCAGGTTGAAAGCTCAAAATGCATATGGTTATGTGCGCATAAGCTGGAGATGGTGATAATTGCAAATATAAAGTGGAAGTAGTAACTTCAGTAGCATTGAGACTTGTAAAAAACCAAAACAATTGGTTATTGATTGGAATGATGAACACAATCAGAGCGACAAGAACCATACCTTTGAAGCGCTCCGACTGGTCACTGCGAGATCCTGAACCGACTTATTGTTTGCAAAAATAGGGTATTGAGTGCAAAATCAGGGGAGCATGGGTCTAACGATAGCTTCAGCCCAGAAATACGAAGTTGACATGTTTTTTTGGCCATGCATTGGATGCATTTGGTAAGTCTACGTGGAGGAGGCGCATTCAAATGGCCAGTTCTCAAGGGGATGTAGGGATATGATGCTTCTATCTAGGTAACGATATATATGGTACTGGTTCTGGTACCTAATTCGTAATTGACGTAGGAACATAATTTTCCTTTGGAACACGCTTAACTGGGTTTGCTTCAATGGTGCAATAGGGATAAATATTGTCAAGAGAAAATTCATGAAATTGCTTTGTTAGATCTCTGAAGATCGAGGTGCATGGTACTAATATTACTAATAGAAGGTAGACAACTTACAAAAATTACACTTCATTGCCAAATTTGCAATTTTCCATGACACAATTAAAAATGACTAATTCGTATTCTTATAGCTAGTCATTTTTTATGTCGTGACTAAATTAGTCATTTATTTTAGTCATTTTTAACTCCGTCACTTATTATCTAGTCATATTTGTTAACTGGTGACTAAATTAGTCATTAATTTTAGTCGTTTATAGTTGGGTCAATCAAAATTGCTCATATTTAGTAGTAAATCACTTGGAAAACCTGTGGTGACTAGAATTTTTAGTCACGTAGTAGCTAATTCCTCATTTTGTACTAGTGTTTGTAGATCCAGAGTACAATTATGACATACCCATGACCTTGCGTCATATCTAAAGGTGATATCTAGAAACTCATCACCAACTAGCCAAAACTTTAATACAACAGTACCAAGAGAAAATATAATGGCCTATAATGATATAAAGTTGTCTATATTTAATGAAAATGGGGTAGAAGACCTGAACCAACATTGGTTTCTATGTGAATCCATGTGGACCGTGTGATAGGTCCAAGATGAAGCCATCAAGAAGGATAAAATGATCACAAACCTTAGGGGTCGTGCATTGGATTGGTACATGAAATTATCTATGGTGTCAACATGAATCCCATAGAAAACATTAGATAAAATCTGAGTAGGACTAATAGATGAGTTCCTAAATCCAAAATCTAAGTCGCAGTGTATTACAAAGATAAAATAAATTAAGAAATTTCCTAAAGAATCTATTTGGGACTTTGAACAAAGATTGAATATGCTCATGCCCAAAGTAAGTTTCCATATGTTGAACATTCAAAACAAATAATGGTTTATTGCAGCGTTGATACCGCACATCCATATCCCTTTGATGCAACAAAAGTTGTATCCTAAACCGAGGCTCTGGAATTGGATATGAAGTTGGAATCCTCACCGTCGAAGAAACTAGTGCAAGCATTATGCAAATCCAGTCGCAAATATCCAACCCTACACTGAAACTCCAAGATATTAAGAAAGGGAAGAAAGTACAAGAAGAACTCTTGTGTACCAAACACAGAATAGAGGGACACCACAAAGACAACTTCTCGACATTTATGAATTATGTCGCATCGAGAGTGTGGAGCCCGATAAATAAATAGGGATGCCTTAGTGTAGAATATGCCATACTAGAGGCCATTGGTTGGAAGAGTGTTTATACTTACAGAATATTGTAAGTTTGTTGTCCATTTTATACTGTAATTTTTGTCGATTAGTAGGCCATGATGAGAAAGACTGCAGAGCATATCATCTGTTGCAAGAGAAAACAATTGATACTTATTTAATGAAGAATGAAAAAAAATGCAGGTTGAGCGAGCTCAAGCTCAACATCCATAGGCTCAATATCCTCAGGCCCAATATTCATGGAATCAGTACCTGTAACAAAAATACCCTCAACCCATGGGGGAAATTTTAGAGCCCGAGGATGAGGAGGAGGATTTGGTAGCAGAAGAGGCCAAATTATATGTTATAATTGTGGGAAACCTGGACACTTTTCTAGGGACTACATGAGTCCTACTATGACATGTTCATATTGGAAATATTTTGATCATACTATTGAGGAATGTCCTCATTTGATTACGAGATGATAGACCAATATTGTGGGAAACCAGAATCCATCGTAGAATTCCAATCTAAACCCCAATTAGAATATCTAGAAGATATCTGCTAAACCAAGGGAACCACATATTTCTGTTGTGACAAGAGGAGGTGATGGGACTAGGGCATATTAAGAAGCACCATATGGACAATCGCATATGTTACCAACAACAAAAAAGAAAGCACCATTCAATGTAAAAAAATAAAATGAAGTATTCTTGGATACACGACAAGAATTCTTCGACAAAAATCAAGCATCGACTTCTAGAAGGCCAATATTGGAGATGCCTGAAATATTTGACCAGATGTTCCGAAAGAAACAAACGAGAAGTTTAGTAAATTAAAAGAGTTCTTCCAAAGTTTCTTAGAAATAATACAAGATAAATATGTTGTCACATAATTGAAAGTTCTAATAGAAGAAACTCGAGAGGAGGTATGACCAGAAAGAAGGGTTAATCATGTGGGGAAAATATTGAATATCGGCGTGAACTAAGGATGACTACACAAATAGGAGGTTGTGATATGGACTATATTATTCTATACATGTGATTTTATGTCAGAATTCTGACTAGATAAACATGGGAGAGTATGGGGAAACTGAGGCTCGTATGGTCTCTTGTCCAACTCCGATTAGAGAATCAATCGAAAGTTTTACCTATCGGCCGACTGAATCAGGTTCCTGTCGAGATATAAGGCCTCAAACATTATGACAAATTAGAATTTATTGGCATTGTGGATGATAAAAATCCATATATCACACTTATGGGGATCAACTAGGTGATTAATAATCAAACTATTATCAATTTCAAGAAAATAATCTTAACATTTGAAGATTCAGAGCTATGAGTGGTCACACCAATTGATCTATTGGAAGGAAAAAGATACATCGAGCTAGTGAATAGTGAAGGAAAAGGAGATTATATAGACTAGATTTATTAAATTACTTCTACAAGGGATGATTACGTGAATCCAATGACCGATGAAAAGGTCAGTTGCTGCAGCATTAGTTCCTATACATAAGATTTTGGAGAAGCTTTGGAAAACTGGCAGAACCGATTGCATGAAGTGTCGATGAAAAAATGCGCAATAATTATATGATTTGTGTGATGGGTAGGTATATAGGTAAGTGATCTACCCACATATAAATTTTTATCTAAACTGACATCTTTTCTAACAAAATTTGAAGAAAATTTCACAGAAAATCAACGCTTGTCCTCCCTAGACTTTGTACTAAAATATACGCCTGTCAGATGGTGGGTTGCACATAAATAATATATCTCAAAATGGCCTCAATGATGGAGGTTGATGGAGATATGAATTGGAGAGGATATCAGCTATGCTGGTTAGAAGTACACATGATTAACTAATTTTTTCAAGCACATTGATTATTGTCATGCAACATGGGAAGCATGTCCTTGATAGGAATGGGTCCATCAATTTATACATACTGTAGACATGATACCAAGTGGCTAGTAGATGTCGATTGAGATGACATGTGGAAAAATTGAATGGAATGCAATGTCTGATAGTTTCACACACACATTTGACTTTGTTGACGATCATCCTTCGATTGATGCTGCTTTGCAACTGATGAAGATAAAGATATTTGAATATATACCTGTGTCAATGGAAAAATTTAATCGAAGTTGCGAGACAGTCTAGCTTTAGATGAAGTGTTATAATGTGATGAGATAACTTGAGGATGATCACCCTCTCAACATAAGCACCCCAGATTCTAAAGGTACTCACGCAATGAAAGGATTTGGTATTTCTAGTGACCATTTTTTGAACCCGTTGAAAGTCAAGAAAGTAAATATTAGATCTCTAGAGAATCCAAAGTTCGCCAATATCGAAGATTATTGGGATGGTGAAACTGTCGAGAAGATCACAGACTTATTTCTTGAGTTTCAGGATTCATTCCCTACAAAAGTTTTAGAGATGAGGAGGATTGTTGAAGACCTTGGAGAGATGAAGGGGATTGTTGAAGACCTTTGAGAGATGAAGATACCATTAAAACCTAATACACAACCCATGAAGTAGTGACTATACCAGTTGAATCTGCAGTAAAAAAAAATTTAAGATGAAGTTAGATCGAATGATGGATGTGGATATCATAGAACCAGTTTAAGAATCTGAGTGGACCAGTTAGATAGTAGTGCAAGATAAGAAGACTATCAGTGAAGTATGTATTTTCGTCAACCTAAGGAAGTTGAATGATTCTTTCTTACATGATCCATTCTTGACTATGATTATGGATGAGGTATTATAAAGAGTTGGGGGTCAATAAGTTTAGTCTTTCATTGATGGGTTCACTATCATCAGGTCAGAATCACCAACAAAGATCGACACAAGACAACATTTGCGATGGAGTGGGGGTGTTTCCAATACATATTAATTCCCTTTGGACTCATTAATGCTCCTTCTATCCTTTCCATGATAGTAGTGGATCCTTTCAAAGACTTTATTAATAAATTTTTTGAGGTATACTTCGATGATTGGACAATTTTTTGGATAAGAAAATATCATATTGGGAGCCTCATAGTGATGCTGGAATGGTGTCGACAGTATCAAATTTTGATAAATCTAAAGAAATGCATATTTTGTTCCCCATTTGGAATTCTGTTGGGCCATGAAGTTTGTGATCGCAACGGACTCCTAGTCAACCCTGCTAAAATTTCAAACATTGTCAACCTACTACCCCCTACGATACTGAAGTAGCTGAGAATGACATTGGGACATACATGATACTATCAAAAATTTATCGAAGGATATGCATAGGTGACTTCTCCGATGGATAAGTTATTGAATAAAGATGTTAATTTTCAATGGACCAAACAATGCCAAGAGAGTCTAGACAATCTAAAGAAAAAGATGGTCACAATGCCCATACTATTTTTTTCTAAACTAGAAGAATGAATTGTACGTACACATCAATGCGTTGTTTATTGCACTCGGTATTGCACTTGCGCAACCTGGAGAAGGGTCGATTGATCATCCTATTTCCTTCGCTAGTAGGAAATTATCAACAACATAAAAGAATTATACTAAAACTGAAATAAAAGGCTTATCCATGGTGTATGCACTTCAAATATTTCGACACTATTTGTTTAGTGGACATTTCATGATGTTCACAAACCATTCAACGTTGAAATACCTGGTGAACAAGCCAATGTTGGGGGGGAATATTTTGTAGTGGCTTCTCCTTTTCTAGGAATTTGACTTTGAAGTTATTGTTATGTTGGGTCGAATGAACTCAGTTCCAGAACACCTGTCGAGTCTTTGGAGTGGAGAAGAACTTGTGAATCTTGACGATAGTCTTCCTGATGTGCAAATTTTTTTGATGATGATGTTTGATGATAATTACAAAGATATTATACATTTATTGAGTACGAGATATGTACTAGAAGGATATAGTCTTGCAGAGAAAAAACAATTAGTGGTGTGAGTTGCAGAGTTCCAATGGATAGTTGGAAAACTATATAAAAGGGGACCAAATGAAATTATTCATCACTGTGAATTAGAACTGTTAGTATTTATAATCCTCCCTTGACCAAACTGTATATTAGATTATTTTAGCCTAACTTAGGAGTTTTATTTAATTATTGGGTTCACTAGTACCATTAGGTACACTTGGCCTATTTCAGCCACATGTACTAGTTACTAGAGTGTGGGGAACACTGATAGAGGATAAATTCCACTGACTTCACTTGCATGCATTAGTTTAGGAGCCTCCTAGGCCAATACCTACATTTTAGGAGCCATTGGGAGTCCCGACACCAACCTCCTTCAGTTACTTGGAGTTGGAACTAGTTAAGCTTAGTTATTCTTCAGTTACTTTCAGTTAGTTCACTTTCAGGTCTGTTAGCACTAGTTATGCATGGATGAATGTGGATAAGGCACCTTTTCTCACCTACCACTTCATTTAGACTAAGTTAACTGATTATAACTGATTGTGTGACTTATTTAGACATCTAGAGTTAACTACTTGGACTTCGATAGTGATTTATACATCTTTAGTTATCCATGCAGTCAGATACAGTCGCATCTAGTTTGTAGATTCGAATTCATCCCTAATGATTCGAATTCTTTCCTATGTAACACTATTGTAACACTGAATTATGTAGCGAAGATAATACTATAAATCTATAAGAAATACTTGTCTATTTCCTGTGAGATTTGATTTGTTCAGTTTGTATAATTCATTCCTATTCACCGCATCAATAATTTGTACTCATTGCTTGATGATATAAATGGAACAAAAATTTTAGCATAGTATCAGAGCCATCTCAAGCAAGTTTCAAGTTTGTCTACTTTCCATTGAACACCAGAAGCAGTTGTGTTTCCACAGAAGTCATGCAAAGAGTTCATTGCTTCCTCTGAATTTATTTAGAGTGGTGGTGTGGGCATGACAGAGCCTGAGAAAGTCTTCATGTCAAGAGGAAAGGCTTGATTATAACATATTTTGAAGGATTTTGGTTTTGCAGTGAAATTTCTACAGGTGCTACATAGCTTGTGTGAAGATATTGTCTTTTCCAGCAAGAGAATTATGGATTTTCAAGCTTCCACACTTTAGATCCTAACACCCTTCAAGTATGTTGATTGGAGGGAAGATATGAAAGTTTCCTTGCACAAGAAGGGATACTTCTAGATAATACTTGGAAGGGAGGTCAATCCCCATCATCCTACAGAGAAAAACAAGTTTATGAACTGCTTAGATGAAGTTTTCGGTTATCTATGTACTCACATATCCAGAAATATCCTCTTTCACGTTTAAGGTTTGAGGACTTCTAGGGAATATTGAAGTCTTGTTTTGAAAGAAATATGAGCTTCAAGGACACATTCTAGAGAACGAGTTGATAGCCTTACATCCCAGAAGTTTCGAGGTTGTGCAACAATTCTTTACTAAATTCAAGTCTCTTTCACTTCAATGTAGACATTGCGGAATATAAAGAAAGGATGAGAACCATGCCGTCTCCATACTCGACAAAATAGGTACTGAGTATTATGTATTTGTCTCAATCTTCCACTTTGAGAGAGCTTCCATTCCTAATTGGAAGAATCCCTCACTTGATTCATTTTCTGAGTCCTTAATACATTAGCGAGAGAAATTGATCCAGATGGGAGTCATCAAGACTTCCGAATTTCAATCCCTCCTCCCCCTTATACTTCCCACAAAATCCATTAATGGTTGCAGGTATTTCCTTACCTTTATTGATGATTGTTCTAGGTACTACTGGATCAACTTTATGAAACAGAAATCACAAGTTTTTGAGATATTTAAATTTTTTAAATCTATGGTTGAGAATAGTTTCAGTAAGAAAATCAAGTCCATAATATATGATAAAGGAGGAGATTACATCAAAAAGAGTTTCAGTATTTCTGTGAATCAGAGTGGATTCGAATGGAACACTCAGTTCCATACACACCACAACAAAATGGTGTGGTTGAGAGGAAGAATAAATCACTAAAGGAGATGGAAAAATTTCTTATCCATGTTAAGAATATCCCTCCTTATTAATTTGTCACAGTGGTCTAGGAACTGAAAACACAGTCTCACAAAGAATACAGACAAATATGTATAAAATTGGCAAAATGGTGCTTCAATGGAAGTAGCATCTCTATATAATCAAAATGAAAGAATGATGATACAATACAATGATCATGCAAGATGCATGAATGGAAAGAAAATTCGAGTTCCCAAGGAGGCCATTCGAATTGAATGAATGGGTGTAGCTTAATTGACTATAAGCCATAGTGAGCACACCAGTTAACCACTGATCAAAACCCTAATTGACTCAACTGAGTCCTAACTGAGGTCAGAGTGCAATAGATGACTGATTCTAGCTGAAATAGCTCAGACACATGTCACTGCATGCCAACCAACAAGTGGTAGCGCATCATTAACTCCAATGAACCTTGATGAGGTTAACTGAAGTCTAACTGAGCATCAGAGGTGGTTGGAGGTGTCCCTGCTGACTCCAATTCATTAAATATTAATTAAATAATTAATTTAATGAATGGAGGCACCTTCAATGCTCTATTTAATTGATTATAACCATCAATTATCAATTAAGTGCATTTATGACACTCAGATCACCCCCGGAGTGCTCCAGTTAGCCTCCCCAAATGAAGGAGAAGGCTTAGTTGGCCTCCTTGACTAAAGGTAGGCATGGGTGTGCTCATGCTGATGTCATACAGTGCTCCTCTGATGTCAATTAAGTCAATAAAACTTAGTATAGTGGTTTAACTAGGCCAAATTGACCAAAATAAGTGTGTATGGTGGTAAATGTCTCCAACATCCCCCCTTAAGCTATACTCAAAGAAGTAGAAACATAAAGTGCATAAGAATGCTAGGGACCCAACAACAAA